>OU426980.1:116357567-116750342 GCA_911387785.2 Aelia acuminata | reverse complement strand
CTCTCTCTCTCTCTCTCTCTCTCTCTCTCTCTCTCTCTCTCTCTCTCTCTCTCTCTCTCTCTCTCTCTCTCTCTCTCTCTCTCTCTCTCTCTCTCTCTCTCTCTCTCTCTCTCTCTCTCTCTCTCTCTCTCTACGTAACCTTGTCAGGTGCACCCCAGTTGTATAACCATGGACGTATAACAGGAATGGACTTATAACCCTCATTGTTTCATGAATGCGATCTGAATATACCGAGTAATATCTGCAAGTTGAATACGGAAAAGTTTGATGAAATGCCGGCTAAATTCACTATATTCATCATTCCTCTGAATCTTTAGGATCATAGTTTGATATATAGCCTCAACTAAATACGAGTAGTGAATAGATTTCCTTCTTCATAAAAAATAATTATAAAAATAGATTCGGATTCAGTGCACCCGATAACCCCCAAAACGATGGCCCACTTCCATGTGGCAAGTTTGTTGTCGACCAGTGCTATCGTTATAGTTTATATAATACTAGACTATAGATCCCTTCGTAACGAGAGCAAAATTTTCAATTTAAATTGCATATTCGTATTCAGCGATATCATATTAATAAGAAAGTACCTATTTCATTCAAAAGACGAACAAAAGTGGAATTTTGTCGATCAGTCTATGTGGTAATACGAATTTTCGAAGAATTAATTGGCAGCTGTTATTGTCTGCAAGGAATTATTTTTATTGACAGCTAAGATTCATATTAACTAGGCATAAGTGTATGCTGTAGTGAGTAAAGACCCTGGGGTCGGGAGACTATAAAGTGGTTGATTCTGCTTACATAATTAATTAAGGGGGAAAACCAGGCAGTTAAGTTTGATGTCGGTCTAATCACCTTTTTGCAGAACGTTATGAAACGGTATTAGCTTACATGGCACTGAACCTATAAGGGCTGTAGTAATGGAGAAAATGGGGGGAAAAAACATTAACTGTTGTTAGTTTAACATGCTGAAAAAATAATTAAAATCTCTGTGAGCCATGTTTGATTTTTCTACGTTTTACATCACAGCTTACAACTCTTTACATCATTAAAATATTATGTAACATCGTTGTATAAGTCAAAGTGATAGATTCGTAATTAGAATGGAATTTAAATTATACCGGCAAAGGGGAGTAATTAGGGAAGGGTAAACATTTACCCAAGGCACTAATGATGGAGCTTTGTTTGATGTCCATTACCCCTCGGGTCATTTTTCCACTTTTATTTGTCGATGGCCGAAGACTGTGTACAAAGCCAATACACGGGGCTCTATGTTGACGGAGGGCCCACTGGAACGGGGACACCCCACAAAGTGTTATTATATGTCGTCTCCCATTCGTACCGGGGAGCCACAGTCGAGCTTGTGAGAGCCGATATGTGCTACAAAAACGGTCTCATACCGGAAAAGTACCATTTGCACAACACTATATTCTGGAGAAACAGAGTCCTACTAATAATAAAATAAAAATCCAAATAGGTATCTAGGTACACGATCTTGAGAGAGAGAGAGAGAGAGAGAGAGAGAGAGAGAGAGAGAGAGAGAGAGAGAGAGAGAGAGAGAGAGAGAGAGAGAAAAAAAAATTAGATTGTTTAATGTCTTACGGGCTTAGGCTCTTTCATACAGACAAATATACTCAAAAATTATTACTAGTTACTTAATGAGAGCAGTTTTATAAGCATAAATTTGCAAGATCCTTAATTATAGCCTATATTAGCTATATTATATAATTATAGCTTATATTTATGTATGACGTTTCGGCATTCAAGCCATTACTGAGGTAAAACTACCTGTGACCATAAAATTGATAAAAGAAATAGGCTAATTGCTTTGATCATACACAACAAGCTTGCAAGCTTTCAGAAGATAAGATTGTCTTTGACTCGAAAAAGGGGGAATAAAAATATAGGCAAATCAACAATCAGTTCAGACCAAAGACGGCAAACTGTCCCACCAGATAGAAACAGAAGACTCGTTGCTAAGTTATAATTGAATTTACTAAATATTCCTTTATTATTCAACTCCCGAGAATCAATTAACCGATTTCCAGTAATCGTTTTACAATAAATGATCTTAAAAATGCAAAACTATTCTCAATCTGACCATCTCAGCAAATTCTAAGAAAATAATGCGCGGTTGTTGAATTTCCAAACCAACAAAGTGATACAAGAAGAATAAATAAATAAATTAAGAAGTTCAAAATTGTAGCCAAAACGCAAAGTTTCCCATTTAGATCAGGATAACTCCCAAAGGCTTGGTCCTATCATTGAATCTTATTGGACCAAAAAGTTTTTCATGAAATCTCTGACCAGGAGACTTAAATTATTAATTGGAGCAAGAATGAGGGAGATGGAGGGCGTCAGATACTGATGAGAGCGAGTGGATAGTGAAACCACGTTCCCAACGAATTTGTAATGGTATTAATTCCTATGGGTATAAGGGTGGAGTATCGATACTCTATTACAGCCTATATCCTTCCCGGGAAAATTCTGAGATTTTGCAAAAAGACCCATCACAATCAAATGAACAGTATTGCACTAAGTAAAATATAATTATTCTTAGCACTACTACTCTTATCTACTACTTGTAGATTGATGGACTCCCACAATTCGGTCCGCCAGTCATCTCGGCTGCTGCTGCTCTCTAATTATGAAAACCGAGGATGGATTTTGCATTAATGGATACGCCAAATAACCACCGCAACCGGATCCTTTCCACTCTTCTGCCTTTGTTTATTTTTTCATCTATAATCTTGGGAGGTACTCCCATCAAAGTACTCCGTTCAAAATTCAAAAGGAGGTTGGTTTCATTTGCTTTTCCTAATGTCCAACTCTCTTATCCACATTTCAACACGCGTCTGATCAAAGTCTTGTATATGTTGATATCTTTTACTGCGAGATGTTTGCTAATGTTAATTACTTGAGATTTCTCTTATTTTTTTAATTTTAATAAGGCCAAAGTAGCATTTATTCGTTGCTCGTATCTTTTCTTTCTTCTCTGAACCTCTACCTTAATATCATTATCAGAATTAACCTGAGAGCCTAAGTAAATAAACCTCATGAAGATGAAGTTCTCAATCTGTATCTCTGAGGGTTTCGGGATGTCCTGCAAGCATGTTTTTGGATTTTTTCTCATTCACTATAAGTCCCACTCCAGCTGCAGCTCTTTCAAGTTCAATAAATGCTCGGTTCATATCCTTAAATGTCCTCCCAATAATGTACACATCATGTTCATATAAGATGGGAACAAACAAATATTGATTTTATATATAAAGAGAGAGAGCGTGTGTGTCTTTGTGTGTGAGATGGTTAAAATCAAGAGTTTGAATAATTCTGTAACAGATAATTTTCTATTCTGTTACATTAGGTGTGGTTCGACCCTGGTATCGGAAGACTCTCCTAGGCACACCCGTCCTCTAAGAAGTTGGTTTTCATAATATTCAATATGATTACCTTTTATATAATTAATTAATTAAGGAAGGAACCAATTTTGAAACGAAATTTCTAGAATTATGAATTTAAAATAGTAGTAGAACTGGATTTTTCTAAGGTTGCCTAACATATTTTTGTAATAAACCGACTGTATGCTGTAAACTCATTTGATTTTTTTAGGTTTCATTTCTATAATATTTTTTTTTTATTCTTTCTATTTTCGGAATAGAAATACCCATAGTAGGCACTAATCACACGTGGCCCTCGATTCGATGAGCTTCGCGTGAGAGACCTTAACAATGGAGGGAGAGGTAGTAGGCATTACTAAGTCTGTGACGTGTCAACACCACTCCATTATTGTCAGCTTTCTAAACAGAAAATTAAATGACATGACATGGTAGGGAAGGTGCGAGCAAGACCATGAATAGCATAAAGAAGTATTTTACCAAATGTCTAATTCAACGATAATGAATATGATAACAACTATTAATAATGATAATTATAAATAATAATAAAACGTTATTCTCGTTTATTGTCATATAACTTAATAAGATTTAAATATAATATTTCTAATCAAAATAATAATATGTTACCCTCTCTCGAATCAGGAAATTACATAACATTTTATATTATTATCGTTTTGATTTTCTTTTTTCAAATAAATCAATTGCATTGATCTTGCATGTATTTGTTTTTTATATTTTACAGTAAAATCGAAAAAAATGTTTCCATTTCAAAACAAAACTTAACTTGAAACCAAACATAATAAACAAAAAATCTGGTGCGATGCGCGCAACACGCAACTTTCACCTACTAATTTACTTTGATTAGAAATTGACGTGTTTTGTTAAATGCCATTTCTCAAAGTCCCACAATTTTCTACATTCAATAACTTATTTTTGTTTGTATTAGCTCTTTAAAGTACACTAATTTTATTTCATTATTAAATAAAAGTATTTACTAGTGATAATTCGGCAATGCAAGCATAATACTCCAAGTCGTCTGTTTTTATAATTCTCTATGTAGTTGTTAAATTTCTTTAATTATAAACAATGGTCTGTCATTTCAGGCGTACACGCATGCACAATGCGTGGGCTCAACGTGTTTTATGAGTTGACGGAATATTTTTCTTTCTTTTTTTCCTTTTATATGTTTACTTTTTCATATTTCATATATAGCATTTGTTTATATTTAAGCGAAACGAGAGACAGATAATTTTTCCGTATAAACAAAAACAACGATACTTTATAGGAAAACAAAAAAAGCCCCTTCACCATTTATGCTCCTTTAGAACATTTAAATAATGAAAAAGTTCACCTGACATTAAAGAATACTTGATTCTTATTAAACACGGCGAGTTTAATCAAAATCGTTAAAGCTATTTTTGAGAAAATCTAAAAAAACTTAAAAAGGGGAAAAAAGTTATGAAATAAAGTGCCCCCTCCGTTTGACCAATTTTGATGAAATTTTTGCTGTCACATCGCGGGCATATACATACATCAAATATCCTATTTCAGGTCCGTACGGTTTAGAGTTTTTGAGCTAGTCTGTTCACCCACGCACAGACACAAACACTGCCACACACACAGAACAAATTTCGGGACTTCGTTATTTGGACACAGGGGACCCCAAAACGTGTATTCCGTTGAAAACCGGAAGTGGAAATTTTTCACGATCGCAATACTTTCCCTATACTTCATATATAGGTAAGTTAAAGTAAAAATGTTAACGGACTAATTTAAATTATTTGAAATTATTTTGAATAAAAGCAATACATCTATTTCTTTTTCTTTTGCCTCATATACTTGGAAAGTGGTCTACGGCCCATTTTTCACTTGTTTTACAATACTGGAATAGCTAACTTTTAATGCCAAAGTTAGGTCCATATACTTATAATATCGATGTATATATTTTTCAGCCTATTGATTTTTGTTTTGAATTTTTTATCTCTTTTTTTTTCTTTTTTTTTTAATTACAAAAAAAGGGAGGAATGACTTTGCAACAAGTCATTATTTAATCAAAAATGACAGTAACCATATTTAAAAAAGTTTAGTCACTGCTTCATGAATTTTTATTTGCAGCTAATTTTTTAATGAACTAGGGTGACTGTACAATAAGTTTACAGTGTTCCAATAGTTGACATTTTGTACAAAAATTATGAATAATAAGATTTAGGGTCGATTATTTTGGTTCTAAATTTGACGGTAATTTGCCAAGTTATACTAGTTAACTGTGCTGCCATCGACATTAGTTTGATGAAAACTCAATCTTATTTGTGAGAGGTTGTAATGGCGAATTTTCTAGTGGCCTGAATACTTGGTTTCTGCTACACTGTTTCATTAAAGTGGAAGTCAAGTTAAATAAGCTTTTTAGTTGGTTTATTTGAGTTCAATTACGTTTTAATTACTTTTATGGTATTCATTAAGCTCATGAGAATAATTTTATATCCTTTTTTAATATATTTATACAATATTTTAGGGCTTAAATGTAGGTGTCAACTATTAGAACAGAAATTAATCCATAGTTTCAATAGTTGACATCGATGTCAACTACTGCCAGAATTAGCAAATAGTGTTCCATCTGGCTGGATGGCGGGTTTTTTATGAATTTATAGCTAGTGTGCTCAATCCGTGGATCATTGAGAGCAAAATTGCATTGCCAATAATCCTATTCCTGAAGGGACACGCGTCTCATCTGACTCTCCCCACTTCCCAATTCTGCAAAGAACATGTGATACTTTTAGTCATGTTCATAGTCATACTATTAGTCACTCTATCAAAATGCTACAGATTTCATCCAAACAATGAATGTGGCCATCTTTATTTGTCTAAAAGAGCACTAGAAGAGTGAAGTTCATCATTGGAGAGTCTAAAATTGTGCAAACCCACCAACATTAAAAAAACGAAACGAAACTGGTCATAACTAAAATCTATTTATCATACGTACTTAACTGGATGATCTCATTTTTTGTTTAAATATGTTTGTTTGTTTTTTGTCTCATTTAAGCTTTTCGTGTATAAAATAACTAAATTGTGAAAATTTTATTTTGTTTCCATCGTGAATTTACTAGTTTATAAATAAAAAAAAAATGTTAACTTTTATTGCAGTCCTTATTACCCATTAGAAATCATAGGAAATTAAAAATTAATGCATGTGTCAACTTTAAAACCATAAATGTCAACTTTCCAAACCTTTACATTTTGATGTGTCAACTATTGGTTCATTTTAGAAGTTTCTAAAAAAACATTTTTTTATAAAAACCGTAAATGCAGACCATAGGATATTGTAGTCCTAGTTTTCTAGAGGGATTGACATAACTAAATTCATAACAAAGATTATCCTAACATCAATTTAATATAAGTCAATAATATAGGGTTTTTTTCTTAAACTGTCAACTATTGGTACAGTTACACTAAATGGAATTTTCGAGAGCTTTACTAGGGATGAGGCCAAAGGATTTACAAGGGGAGTTGAAAAGATTTAGTATTATTAAGCTTGGAGTACCCATCGATGAGCTTGCGGTAATGAGGCAGGGTACGTTGTTCGTTGCTCAACATAAGTACTTAAGGAAACCGCAAGTACTTTCTTGCTTCCTTCATACGTCTCATACAATCCCCTTCCGACTCTTCATATCTCTCAACTCCTTCAGCTCAAGCCTAGAATTAACTCCGACAATACGCTCCTGCCTTCCCTACCCTTCCATCTGTAAACTCCCTCCTTATAAAGTCCTGCATTACAAAGCATTCATTTACTTTGTTACATCCATATAGAACTCTATTCCACACAGTGCTTCTGTAGATACTAAATTTACAAAAACTTGACACAGTGTTGTTGATGTCACCATTTGAAATAGTTCAAATCTCTCCGCGGAGCTGTGCACCTGTGATATTATCGACAAGCTTCCTATTTTTTAAATCTATTAAAATATTAAAATGGGCCAAAAAATCAGCACCAATTACCCCTTTGCTAACTTTAGCTACAACAAAAGGCCACTGAAACTGACGGCGCGAACCCAAATCAATATTTAAAGTTTTTATACCATATGTTGGTATAACGGATCCATTGGCCGCAAAAAACACAAAATCTTTACTAGGATTGTCACACTTTGATCTTACCGGAATTATGGACACATCTGCCCCATTATCGACAAGAAACTTTAGTATGGTTTTTATATCCTGGACAAATAAACAAAAAGTGTGACCTCCAAAACTGTTAGATCTGGACGAGCTTCGAGACCTACTTCTAGAATTTAAAGAAGAAATTTGAAATTCTAGGTTAGCAATTTTTTTTTAATCAATTCATTGAGAATTGAATCCTGACTAACAGAATAGGCACTCGAATGAGGAGTAACCTCAGCTATTTTGTCTGCCATGGCTGCCACCTTCTAAACAGTTTCATCGCTTATGATGACAATATTTTTTATTGAATCAGGCAGTTTTTCCAGCCATACTGTTCTATGGACTTTATCTGACATATCACCAGCCAATACCTGCATTTTACGGGGCAACTGGCTAGGCTTTAGATCCCCTAACTCTAAACCTGTTAATAACCTCCTACTTTGTTGATTAACACTCTCCCTAAATAGCTGGAGAAGCCGCTCTTTACCAAGAGTGTATTTATTATTATTATCGCTTTTAATAAAGTCCCAAATGCTTTCCATGTAGTAAACTTGGTGCTCTCTTTGGAAATACCAACCAACTGGAATTGGGCTTCTATCTGATGAAACCATAATTCCGGTTTATCAGCCCAGAAGGGGGGGATTTTAATACTAACTTTCGTTACCTCAGCTTGGTCTGCTTAACGACCCCTGCTCCTTGGTATCCGGCGGCGCCATCCTAGTGCTGCGGGCTCACCAAATTCTGGATATTAACTTTACAAAAGTAAAATCGCAA
This sequence comes from Aelia acuminata, assembly GCA_911387785.2. Classification (NCBI taxonomy): domain Eukaryota; kingdom Metazoa; phylum Arthropoda; class Insecta; order Hemiptera; family Pentatomidae; genus Aelia; species Aelia acuminata. Next base: position 116,742,024 of record OU426980.1, on the reverse strand, counting down.
GTGATAATTCTTTATTATTTCGCCATATGGGTTACACAACTGTTATAACATTGATTAATTGGTAGATTTATCGAGTCCCTACACTTCTTTCCAATCTCCTTGTAAGCCTCATATCTTTCTCACAATCATGATACTCTTTTATTCTATGACGATAGAAATATTTCTAAATAGTAGTTACTAGGGCCCGGCTTTGTATTTATTTACATATTGCTATGTTACTTCTCGGTGTGGCCAATATGGCGCCGTTTAGTGAGCCACCGATCTTAACTTTTTAGGGATTTGTTTATCTCTGATTAGCGAGTGTGAAACGAAAGCTGAAATCTAATAAAGCTGATCGAAACCCTTTAAAACTGATAAGGGCGCGATAAGAGTTCGCTCATATGCCTGGTATTTTTTCGTTTCATACAATTTTAAAGCAAATAAATCCTATTTATAGTTACACAACCATAAATATTTGGAGGTTATTATATATTTCTACATATTTGGGCTTTATTTTACACATTTTCAACCATGTTTCGTCAAAAAAGAAAAGTTCATAGAAATAAACCGTAACATAGATACTTGCTGAAAGCAAGTATGGGTTGTCCGAAAAGTTCGTAGAGATTTTTAAAACAAAATTTACCTTTTATTTTTTCTACTAAAAATGAATCACAAAGCTAAAGTTTATTTATATGCCTTTAATCCTCATGGAATTGACTATGTTTACACAATGAATTCGTCTTTATTAAGGCTCAGTAGTGTTAGTGTTAGTGTGTAGTTTATTGCAAACCAACATGAGTGACGATTCAGTTCATTTTCGGCATATTATGCTGTTCTTTTTAAAAAAAGGGAAAAACGCAGCCCAAACTGCAAGAAAGATTCGTGCCGTTTATGGCAGCGATTCAATTGCTGATAGCACGGTTCAGAAGTGGTTTTCGCGGTTTAGATCAGGAGATTTCAATTTGCAAGACCAACCCCGGGCTGGCCGGAGTTCAACTCTTGACATCGACAATATTATGACGTTCATCGCAAACAATCCACGAATTACTGTCCGTGAGATAGCTGCGGAGTTAAGAGCCTGCAAATCGACCGAAGAGAAACGGCTAGAGTTGGCAAATCGGAAAGGAGTGCTATTCCACCAATACAACACTAGGCCCCACGTGTCTTTAAGGACTCGGCAAAAGTTATTAAGCTTCACATGGGAGGTTTTACCTCACCCACCGTACTCTCCTGACATTGCTCCTTCGGATTTCCATCTTTTCCGTTCCCCAGAAAATTTTCTACAAGGGAAATACTACTCTTCAGAAGATGACGTCAAAACGGACCTTATATTGTTCTTCAGGAGTAAGGACAGTGATTTTTGGAAAAAAGGGATAATGGACCTTCCAAGCCGTTGGGAAAGGGTAATCGCTAATGGTGGTAACTATTTTGTTGATTAAATAAATAAATTTTAAACTGTTAATCAATTTTAATTTTTGTCCAAATTTCTCTACGAACTTTCCGGACAACCCAATATTTAAACCAGAAAATACGAAAATCAGAGAATTTAGGGATTGGGTAGCTACCTCATAATATACAAAAAAATATTATATTTAAGAATATGCTAGATATTCCATGATGCATATTTTTAATTACTTTTGATAACTATTCACAATTATAAAATGATATTATTCATATTTTGTGGTTTTTGTTTTTACATATTTCTCATTTTTTTTTTACATATTTTTTAGAAATATGAATACAATTATAAGAACATAATTAGCTTTTTTATTTTACAACCCTCGCAGGCACACTACAGGCTGACTGTTTTATTTTAGATAATACAATCGTGTATTTCAATCAATATAATTAAACAAAAAAATTCAATACTTTAAATAATAAGTTGCGAACAAGGTTAAAGTGAATTTAAGAGTATCGAAATATGTCCATTTGAATGTTATAGGATTTTATATATTTCTGTGGCAAGTGGGGGAAGCTGATGGAAAAGGACTCAAGAGGAGGGTCAATATGGGTAAGGAACGGTGCGTGAGGTTTGGCACGATCCTCCAAATCTGTCCTCGCTCACTCCAAGCCTCCGAACTTTTTGGTTATTTGCAATCCATCCCATAAGGAAAAGTGTGGAATATTGAATAAAATAAATGGCTTTGTTATTATTGAACAAAATTTTTTATGCCTGTCGTGAGAGAGTTTGATAGTCTATTTAAGCACAATGGTTAAACTCAAAATAAAAATAAAAATATATACAGGGGAAAGTGTCCCATTATGGGATGGTTGCCTAATATGGGATATGTGGTTAGTAGAAACTAAAGTTCAATATCATTTCTAATATTATTATTCATAATATCATTCCTACTGTGGAGTGTCCTGCCATTTGAGCTGTGTTGAAAGCTCTTCATCATCCATAAATTTGCTTTTACATTTGTGCCAAAATCTGCCTAATGAAGGTCTTATCAAATTTTGATTATTTGAAAATGAACAAAATAGATTTTTTTTTTAACACAATAAACATGTATTTATTTACAATATTTATTTTTGTGAATATCTTCTGTACAATATACAAATTTTCCTTTATATATTTAATTTTATATCATGGTCCCTAGTACGGGATATGTATCCCATATTAGGACACCCCCCTATCCCATGTTAAGAACCTATTTTCAAAAGGTACAAATTTTACTTATCTCACATTAACCATGATTACAAATTTCAAAAAGGAGATATGGGATGTTTTTCATTTTTGATGTGGTCTACTACTGCTGCTTAATGTACAGTAACATTTTTTGAATCATCTAAGCAATTTAGAGACAACCAATAAAATATTATAAAAAGTAACCCATAATAGGGCACTTTCCCCTATATATATGTGTGCCGTTAATAGACAGATACATTTTTTTTACAGGTACAATCCTTTTAACATGAAGTTTGCAGCTTCTTACAATATAATAGAAAAATAAATAATTTTAAATAAAATAAAATAGCTACACAAAACTTATAATAAAAATCACAACAATAGATAAAGGAAAATAATTATTTAAACAACAACTAAAACGTTAATTTTCACAGTAAATAGAGAATATGAATAAAAAAATAAACCGTGTCATCAACTATTATTTGTCAATAATAATTAATAAACTTATTCAAGCTATTCATTTATAATCAATTATCTTATCTTGATTGCCTGCTTTACGTTAGCAATACAGATTTCTTATTCTCTCGGGCGAGGACAGTATGTTTGTAACATCTTTAGACAGGGGTAGATATTATTGACAAACTGGGTTGTACATTGGACGCTTAAGTAGAAAATGTAAGTTTTCTTCATTTTTTGGTTACAAATTGAGCAGATTTAATGCGTGCTGATGTAATGTGTTAGGCCAGCAATATTTAATTTAATTGAGTAAATTTTTTTTCTTCTTTTTTTCTTAAATTCTTATAAACTATAAAGGTATACTTTTTCCAAGGAGGTCGTTGCTATACGGGCTAACTAACTTTGAATATTGGACTAAGAACCTGCAGTTAATTGTATAGCTATTAAAATGATATTCAAGAGTATTTTCATTCATCCCCATTTCCCAGATACGTTTAATTAACAAATGTAAGAAGTTAATTAATAAGTGTAACTGGATAATTTTGACTTAGATACAAAATTATACATAGAAAGGAATACAAAAAATAGGAAAATACTAGATTTTGTGTATGTGCAATTTTTTTGTCCCCAAATCTATACAGTAGATGAACAATTCCTTCCGATAGTAGAATCAAATCACAATTCGCCATTTTTAATATTTATATAGTACAATAATTATTTTCAAATAGATAAAAAACGTTCCGTATACGATTACCGAGAATTAGTAGCATGTATGAACATGCTTGTCACAATAGACATTTGCGTTTATAAATGATAAGGGATCAGGTGAAAGATAATGAAAAATAAAAAAAAAGATAGGAAGGCTACATAGTGTTTGGATTGATTTTTAAAAAAAATGTGCGAAAACTGTTTTAAGACTTTGAGCTCAAATAATGTTGTTATATGTAAAGTTTTTTTTTTTTATGTTAACAATATATTTTTGTTCATTCCTATATTTTAAATTTTATTTTTGATAATTAGTAGCGAGTTACGTTGTAACTCGTCGCGAGAGAACTCACTCGCACTCCGACTGGGTAAGTTTGTAATATTAATTACTCTACTAGTTTAATGTTGTAAGAGACGTTACACGTAGCTAGACTGAAGTCGAGGATTTTATTTCGAAGACTAGAGTGAGGAGGAAAGTGTTTTCTCCAGCTCCAGATCCAATGAAATACTGGAACAGCGGGGAGTAGGGGCAACTCCAGGGGCCTATACACATCAACAACCTTCTGTTACTTCCACTTGTATTTATAGCCATCACCATTTAGTGCCTAGCTCCTTCCACTTTTCCTTCTCTGGCATTTATTGTAGAGACTAGCTTTATTCGATAAATAACTTCGGGTTCGTGTCTAGAATAAGGATTTCGTTAACCCAGTCAATAATAAGAAGAGAAAAATAAAATAACTTCATATCAAACTGTTTTTATAAGATTATACCACCAGTATTATTTATTATGTTTCTTTTCAGCTTTGAATCTAATGCGTTCATTATTATTGTTATAATTACAGTGTGTTCGTTATATCACCCCTCAGGAATAGTGGTGGGTTCCATTGAATCAATAGTATACTACGAGATGATTATTAGTAACTGGAAGGTTTTGTCAGATAAATGCTGAAGAAGTCGGTAAAGTAAAGAAATAATTTGTCGTTGCGGTATTAAACTAGTATATTAAAGTATACATAGTTTTGACAATTGCATCCGATTATTGTAAAAAAAAAAATGTTCATATGATGACATTTACAATGATCAGATCTTGTTTAAATTAATAGAAATAATTAAACAATAATGACTCGTGACAATAGATCCTAACCGATCACTGGATGTACTGTACACAAGAAGAAACTCCAATTCTGTGGCTGATCAACTCAAGAACTGTCGCATATGTTGCTGGAGAGGAATATATAGGGATATGAATGTTAAGTCAGATTTCTACGTAAATGGTGCATCTGGGCATCGTAAGATCTGCAGGTGGTCTTTTCAATCTGTAATAGGAGAAATCATAGGCTTATGGTAAAGATTATTGGTGATTCGATGACATCTATCCGACTCTAGTTTCTAGAGACTTAAAAGTTAATACACTATCTATTACAGAGGACGCACGAAAATAGGTCGGTTCTTAATTGTAATGGACTACTCTTCCAATAGACCTAATGTTCCGCTCAGATGAGCAACCAGAACTTTTAAGAAGGGTCAACAAGTTTATTTTCAGTGGTTGTTTCGCCTCTGTAGAAACGCCGAAACCAATTTTTTTCTGAATTCGTATTCAAAAAGTAGCAAAGGTATTGGTTCGAAGAGATACAGTAACTATGAGTACAATTGTCGTGTAAAGGGTGTTCCGATCTAATCAGGATCAAAGGGCATTTAAAAACACACACATACACATGCATATATATATATATATATATATATATATATATATATATATATATATATATATATATATATATTGTAAAAATGTAAGTCTTGATCATCTGGTGTAAACCCCATGAATTCCGAGCTGTAGAATCGTGCCGTATTTTTTTTTTTAAATTTGGTGGTAAAATTGGTCAACATTTTATGAAATAATGCTGAAACAAAACGGCTTGACATATGTTCTGTAATAACTTCATAAACATAAAAAAAGAAGGTAAAAATTCAGCGAGTGGTTTATGAGGAACGGTACAAAGAGCACAAACCTTTTTCAAGTCAAAATTTTCCCGACTCAAATCTTCCCTGATCTGAATATCGTCTCCAATAATATGCACAATTGTCCACAAAGCCTTTCTCAATAAAATATTTAAAAAAACCAATGTAATAGGTTGAAAAGTTTTGGAGAAAACTTAATTTGAAACGGAGGCCTGGTAAGGGCTTACGAAAAAATCTAAACCTCTTAAGAGAGCTTAAGGGCATTTAAAAAAGATAATAATAAAAGAAACGAATAAATAAAAAAGGTAAAAGCTCTACCGTGCTGAACGAATTTAAGACTTGAATTGGCCAAAAATAACAGTTGGTGAAAGTAAAAGGCTTCCAAACTGCGTACGTGATATATTGAATTCATTGGAAATTGAAACTTTTTCAGTAAATCGCGTTTCCGGAAAAGTTGTGTTTTTCCAATTTCAGTCTACCTTTTCTCGGAATCTACTTATTACACCGATACAAATAATTTTCCTTTACAACAAATAAATTCAAATATAAAAATTTCTCGACTTTTTTCACGATATACACAACATCTATTCCAAGAATAACACATTGGAACATAAAAAAAAATCGTAAATATTTTATAAAATTATCAGTATGGTGTCATAGATAATTACTATAATTTTTTTATATAGCATGTTATTTAGCAACACCTTGGATTCCAAAGTGATTACATCATGCATTATACAATTTAGTACATATAGCATCCATAAACATGTGTAAAAATTAATGTTTATTGCCCATTTATTCTTATTCTTAGCATATTTTTGTAAGCACAATTCTACTTCACCAAGGACTATTACTTTTTAATTTTCAAGTGACGACCGGTTTTAAAACCTAAAGTTTGCAGATAAAAACTAATTTTTAATACTCCCTTTTAAACTCATTAAAATGTTATATGAAGCCATGAAAACCCTATTATATACACCAATTTTGAAATATTCAATTTCAAAATTATGTATTCTCAAAGTCATTATTTTTTTATAAGGCACACCATTAACCGGAATCTTAGAGTCATAATGCATCATTTTTATGTCTTTTTTCATCGCCTTTCTACTGAAAATAATGCCTGATTATCTAGTATAATAAAAATAAAATTAGTTCTCTAAAATAATTAATCATAAAAACACTAAATGTTACTATGAGTTTTCCAAAGTTTCACAATTCTCTACGTTATGCAGTTATTCTCGATATTAATTGTTGTAGTTTCCTTACTTTTACAATTATGGCGCGCAAATTTACTCGAAATGAAAACTCCTTGCTGTATTCAAAGTGAAATATGCAATGAAATAAAGACTGGCAATGTTATTAACAAATTAATATTTGTCATGGTAATATATTGGAGGACATTTTTTTTTTTATTTATTTATTTCTGTGACGATGGATTGAAATCCGAAAATCGTGTTTTTTTTTTAATAGAAATAATTTTTAATTATTTAATATATTAATTAATGGAATTCTTCAAATTAGTTTGTTTTACAACTGTGAATATTTTTTTTTTTTTTTTCGGTTGGCGCATTAGGCCTAATGAGACCTTTGGCCGCGCAGTGTGGTCTTCTTCCAGACATTTGTTTTGCTTGCGGGAGTACAGACAGCCTGGAGGGGGTAGCCCAAACCTCGCGTTGCTGCAAGCCATGGTCACCATGGTACAGCGGCAGACTGCCCATAGCTCCATAACCAATCCCATTGGGGCCAATTTGGCAGTGTCCTTCCCACCGATGGCGTCAGCTCTCTCGGGTTCAAGGACAGTGACAAACTGGTCTAGGTCCAAGGATTATGGTAGCTCAGAGTCAGCAGGCCCCGAGGACCACCTCCGGGCGGTTACTGATATCCTGGAAAACCACACCACGATTCTCGATGATATACACGGGGAAGGTTCATCACTACTACGCCCGGTCGGTGGGAGTCGCCTCCAGTAGGCTGACGGGCCTCACATACCCGGGGGTGGGGGTAGACTTGGACTGCGTGGCTTTTATTGGTGGGCGGTCACCCGAATGGAGCGGTCACCCATCCAAGTACTGACCACGATGGACGTTGCTTAACTTTGATTATCTATTGCAAGCGCCCTTGTCCACTCGGCCATCCCGGCCCCCATACAACTGTGAATATAATACATGAATTCCAGTTCTATAACTTTCTATTACATATCCGTCAACGTTTTGGAGAACACTATGCCATCATCAGGATTCAAGTGTTGAAAAACATTAACATTCAAGAATTTTTAACATTTAAAAACTTATATGACTATTTACTTATATTTTTTGTTACATCCGTACATAGGTATTTTGTCAAATCTTTTTACATTAAAACTATACAAATAATTATAAAAGTTTATTTTGTATAGTGTTAAAGCAAAAATGTGACAACATACGTATATATGGATATAACTGTAGGTATATACGATTTTCATATTAATACTTAATAAAAAATATACAGACACATAAGTTTTTAAGTGTTAAAATTTCTTGAATGTTAATGTTTTTAAATAAACGAGTCCTGATGATGCCCGAAACGTTATATTCGCTTAGTTTTAAATTAATTAAAATAATTTTCATTGTTGAGTCAGAACAAAGGTAACGTGCAAAGCGAAAAATAAACGATGGTCGATAAAAATGTAGTGAGGAATTTAATGATAATATATCGTTGGTTTATTTATTTCGGCGTAATTATTTATTTTTTAGGATCCATTAAAGGCCTAAAAATAATAAACACATTTCTGATTATTAAATGTTATTGCTGTAGGTCAATATTTAAATGTAATTCTGTTAAAAAATAAAATTTCATTTTTTTTTTGCTTTATGTATACCTGCATAAAATATTTAATTTCTTTACGTTACGGCGGGGTACGGCGAACTTATGTATACCTTCATGTTGATTTTTTTCTTGTCCCTCTAATACAGAAAACAATGAATTAATATGAGTACAATCGATCAACTATAGAAGTAATAAAAAGATACTGAATAATACGTTTTTACAATAGGCAACCATTGATACTCGTATTTGCAGCTGGTTTACTTTTGATAATCAGTTATGGTGCAGTTTATCCTGTTAATTTTGTAATCGTTGGGTCTCCACATGATCTCATTTTTTCCTCCGCCAAACTGCGGACCAAATCCCATTTTACAAATTATACAACTGTTTATTCATTTAATTTAACAATGAATCTTAAGTCTAATAATTTGGACTTATTTTTCACAAAATAAAATATTGAACCTAAATCTTGTTTATATAATATGAATACCACATGTCTTTTAGGAATTTATTCATTACAATACATCCCGACGCAGAACACAATGAATAAGAGCTTTTCGTTTGTTATGATTCATTACAATTATTATTATTATTTTTTTCTGAAAACACTGGTACTTTGAAAAGCTCATTTAATTTTTTTCATCACTTTGTGTGACTCTCAGCTTATTTCGAAACAAATATCAAGTTAATTAACGTAAAATTAAAGCTTATTAAACAAGGAAGTTTTTCATAAAGTGAAGAATCCGAAGTCCTGTAGGAGGATGATAAAATTAAAATTAAAAAAAATCTCGAGTAATCCAATGCTTTTACAAAAAAAAAAAAAAAAACAGTATAACTTCAAGTAATTAAGTACCCTTGGAAGTATCCTTTGAATGATTAGAATAATTAAAAATTCTACATATTTTTTTTTTCAAAAAAATCGTTTTATCTTAGAATGTTTGAATCAGTAATTACCCTTATTATTTTTTTTTTTTTATCGCTGAAAAAAAATAATGTACATACTTTAAAAAAATACTTGTTTTTTGTAATCAATTCGACCATTCTATACATGCACTTATTACAACAAAATAAGCTGTTTAGTAGATATTCCGTAACAATTAGTGGTCATGAAATCTTGGGTAAATGTATTATTGACACCCATTGTCAATTGCTAAATTTCATCGGGCAAACTTATTGTTAACATTATTTTTCATTCAAGTAGTCCAGCAAAATTACACCGAAATTCAGGATGCTTAGATCGAACTTTGTTCCTTCGCGAAGGTCTAAAAATTAATTTGGCTGCCTTTAGGTCAAGTAAACTGATTTTTTAATTACATGTGAGCCCATAATAATGAAAATGGTAAACAAGGGCCAAACTGGTGTGATGTCAATTATTTTTATCAATATATTCAACATAAAAAATAATTTATATGAGTTATTATTTATTATAGCTCAATATTCTCTAGAAAAGCAACAGTTATCATGATGGAAGGTCGGGTTTGAGAAGAAAAGCTGGTTCGTTGCAGTAGACTCCATGGCCAAAAACTTCTTTGGTCAGAGAAATTATACTCTCATGGTGGGAACTAAATATTGAGTCTACAAAGGTTGTCTTAGCTTGGGTTCCATCTTACATGCAACTTGCAAGAATGGGAGAAACATCTGGATAAAAAATATAAGATATCACTTTGGAAATTTGGATACATCAATCGGAGAAGCAACTCTTTGATAATAGGGAGTCATCATGGAAAGATAAACCATTCAAATCGTTATAAATTAAACAAAAAGTCTAAAAGTACCCACATTTCAAAATTGGTACAAAGTAGGGTAAATCATACAGTTATTGGCACCCCATCTTTAACTTAAAGAAATAGGTAAACAAGTCCTAATTTTATTACAAGATATAAATGAGTCTAATGTTTGAAGGGTCCTCTAAGTCATCTATGAAGTAAGACTCTAACAAACTAACCATAGGGAAGATTTCACAATTAAATCCACAGGGTGCCAATAACTAGATTTGGCACTTTCAACAATAAATATTGCCAAATTGTAAAACTATTGAACTTTTGACCCGAAAAAAACCTCTTGAGTCTTTATGAGGATAGATAATGAGGAGCTATAGGAAGTTTCTATTTGATCCCTTTATAAAAAGTATTTTTTTTAATTTAGCCACAGAAATGTAGTTTTAAGGGTGCCAATAACTGTACGGTTTACCCTATACCTGTTTCAGACTTGAAAAATTCACTTCAGACTTGAGACTCCTACAATACGCACTTCAGGATCTCTTCATCTTAGGTAACACCTCTAGAAGGGCAGCCGTTCAGGTGGCTCAGGAAATGCACTTACCTTCATCCAATTCAGGGTGCTGAGTATTGACCGTATTTCCTCTTACACCTTTTTTATTTTCATACTTGCATCTGAATTAACCTATGATTCTCCATGAAGATTTTGAATTTGGACCGAGTATTAGAGTAGGAGTAATGTTATGGAATAATTTTATCCCTCCGCACCGTTTTCAAAATCAAAATTTCGACGAAACAAATTTATGGATATTTACGAAGTAACAGACTAATGTTACTCGAATCGAATCAATTGGATTGGTCATGTTTATGTTAGAATATTTATATATATTTAGGAAAGGGTATCTAGAAAATCATATAATTTACGTAATTAAAAATATAAAAAAAGAATAGTCGGTCAGAAATAGACTTAACCACCGTATAACCAATGCAATCACTCTCTCTTTCTCTCTTTAGGGTTTCTTGTTCAACCCTGAGTCTGATCTGCAGAACTCGAACATCTTTTGAATCCGGCTTGTGATGTTTTACAGAGGAAAAAGGAGTACCTTTAGCGTGAGCGTTTGGTTCGTTGATTTGCGCGAATAATGATTTACCTGTACCGTGCCACCATATTTGGTGATTATATAATGGGTTAATTCTACCATATAGAAGTAATTCTTTTCAGTTAAAAAGGACCTTGATTGCCTTTAATAGATCTTAGCTTTCGACTTCCGCTCGCTCGAAAGGGAATAAACCCCCAACGGGTGTTTTTCAGTGGAGATCAGAGCCACACTAAACGCCCCGTATTTCTAGAAAATGGCTCAATGTTCTAGAATAATGTTATTGATAAAACTTCCATATTACTAAAAAAATAAATGTTTTTTAAAGTAATAATGTCCTTACTTATTTAAATCCCCATCAATATTAACACCAGGCAAACGCCTTATAAGTGTGCATTATGTCAGGTCATAAGCATCATGATGGATAGCAGTCTATGGCGACACGCTATATCATTTGTACCAGGAATTTCATGAAATTCAGATCCTTAAAGTCTAACCAAGGCCTTATTAAAAGAACTAGATCCACTTAAAGAAGAACATTGTGATGTATTGATACAAAGTGATAAATCAAGGGTGTAATTGTATTAACATTATTATCTTTTTGTAAATCTTAAACATAAAAATACAAGGGTGTTTGCTCCACCTGATTTCAGTTCCAAGAGGTCTTTAGAAAATCCAAAAACCAGGACTAGCGATACTCCGAATCTGGGTACGGTTCCTTCTAAAGCCTACTTCACTCACTCTGGTAGGGAGGTTTGAAAACCTGAAGGCTTCCTAAGTAAAAAGGGCAGATTAATTATCGTTAATTATTTCAATATGTTTTAATAACGTATTCAATAAAGATTTATTATTGTTTTGATAATTAATAAGTTTTAAATAAACAAACACTAAGTGGATCTGAAGAAAAAGTGAAAATTTTAATTTTTAAAACAAGTGTCTTAACTGTGTCCAGATCTTTTTTTTTTGGATAAAGACATGGATTATTCGCGACTTTTTCATCCTACTCCAATATCAATTCCCTGCTTCTAGAAAACTCTTTGCTTGATTGGCTTCAAGTTAATATTGAGAAGTGAGTTGAGGTTTGTTACGGGATAAGCCGAGATTCGCCTCCAATTTTAAAAAGACATTAAGTGAAATGGGATTCTATATTTCCCCAGAATTTCTTTTAAATGCTTCCTTATTCCTCCCTTATTGTTTACGGGAAACCCCGTTGAAATTGTATTATAAATTTTCATTCTTTTTTTAAACTAAAGACATTGAGCACCCTCAGTCGTCATCTTTGTCCAGCAAAATATTGTTGATGTGCCTAGTTTGGGAACATTGAAGACAGGCTGCTTAAGATAACAATTGTTGTTAGATACTTTCATCTCAATCGAGAGGAGACCTATGGCAATATCCCAAGAATTTTTATGATGTGATCTGAAGCGATGTCTATCACTAATGATTAGAAAGGATAACCTGGACGAAGGGGTTATTCTCAATATAGTGACCGACATAAAAATTAGACAGTAAAATGTATGATATATCCATTTACTACGACATTTTCCAGAATTTAGTTTCGTTATTTCCTCATTGCTTTGCATTTAGTTTTGAATATCCCGAAAAAAAAATTAACAGTCAAAACTTTGAAAATTTGGATTCATTGCCATAAATAATAAAGTTTTTTTCTAGTAAGAAAGATGTAACTTTTTTTTTATATATTACTATTAGTTGGCCTTAACATAGAAGGCTGGGCCTTTTGACAGTAATTCCTAAATAAAGCTCTACATTTTTTTTTCTTATTAGCCACTTATAATTAATTCTTCATTTAAATCGATCTTCGATGCTTATTGGTTTGATTGAAAATAATGATTGCTCACTCATTGATACAATATTACACAATTATTAATGATCCAATTTGAATAAAACATTTTAGAAGACACATTTTAATGTTATATTTAGGCGTTTTATTCAAATTCATGACTTTTTCTATTCTGTACGTTATGTTGTTCAACAAAGTTGGGCTCGGTCCATTAAGCATTTTATTAAAGATGTTAACCAAAGAATGTTAAAATACAGCTACTAGTCGACATCTGAGCACTTGGAAATAATTATGATTTTGAAATTTAACTCTTCCAGCTCCACCAAGGCAGTTTTTATTTTTATATATTTTTTGTAACCCAATATTTCTAATGCATTACAGAAATGAAGTTTTCAAAAATATTTTTCACATAATACTACAGGATCAAAATATATCATTGAGAATATTTTAAAAAAAGATTATTTCTGATTCAAAAAAGTATTAAATGAAAACTATTATTATTAATAGTAAAATTATTATTCATAAATAATGATCAGGATATTATCTATTTCGCTTATGATCGAAAATAGAAATCACATTTTCTGTTTATTTACAGGCTAAGTTGCATAGTTTTTTGCTTTTTAATTTTTTTATGCTAATGCAGTGCTGATAAGATCATCTAAAAATACAAGGCACTCTGTAAACTGATAGCAGATCAAGCGGGATCATTATAAAAACATTTTTATAACACGGGGTTTAATAAAAATATTAGATCTACGGAATATTTAAAATTTACAGCATCAAATCTCAAGTTAAAATCATTACATAATTGGGTTTATTATCTGATGATTGACTAAAAAATTATAATGAATTACTTACTACTACTACTTAAGAAAAAAAAAGAGTACACTTGATGATTTATCTTTTCCCCATAAATTCAAATGGCATTAATGATTGCGTTAAAACATCGTAATTTTTATTTCTAAAAAAAAAAAAAAAAATAATAAATCTCTGTAAAAAAGAACGAAATTGATTGAGAAAACCGAGAATCACTGCACCCAAAACACCTAAGACGCCTTGTACAATTAATTTCAAGGGGATCCTAATTTCTGCTTGATTTCCTTAATGAACCAACCCTTTCATCATAATGAAAAGATTCTTTTAAGGGTGATACATCTTATATCATTAGTAAACTAGTATTTTTTTCCCTCCTTTTTACCTAATTATGAATACATTTTTAAATTGTCATTGTAAATAGAAATTGTAAGAAATAATTTTCATTGTCAGATGCATGTTATATTAATAATATTTACTTATCAGAAAATATGTTTTTATAAAGTTTAGAGTTTTTCTATCTTTTTTTTTTTTAGTTTTCTGAAACAAAAAACTTTATTTTAAAAGTTTAAGTAGAATAATTCACTTCTGTAAGTTTTCGACGTAATTTTGCAGAAATTGCTTACATTGGAAGGCAAAATAAGAGGTATAAACATTTTGATTCATAAATTATACTAGTTGTCGCTTTAAAGTACAATAATTACACATATTAGAGATGTAAGCTTCCATTCTTATTCATAGCCATATTTTCCAACAGTTTCCACAATCAACTAAAATTCTACTCGCCATGCCTTAATAGTTCAAATTAAAATCCGAACAAGCTGCATTTAAATAAGTAACTTGTTTGCATAAATGCAGATTTATCTGCATGTTAATCTAGTTTTATTAAATGTCTAGTTTTATTTATTCGATGATATTCTCAATATCAACGTGCTTATAAATATATAGATTACTTCCTTAATATAGTTATGTAAATATGTAGTTTTAAGTTAAGTTTTTTTTTTTCGTGGTTCTTTATCTGACAGTAAGTACGTAAGTTTTTTATTTTAGTAATATTTGGAGTTCTTATACATGTAAGAAAATACAATATAATTAGTTTTTTTTATTTTTTTTTTGCTGTGTTATTTATTTTTTCACTGTTTTTATAACATTTTTTTTTTTTTATAACATTTATTATTTGATTTAGTTTCGGTAAATCTCCCGTAGATTTAAGTTTTATTTCTTTATTTGTTTTCACATCTTTTAAATATTTATTTGATTATTCAGGAATTTATTTTATCGTTTTCGAATTTCAGATTTTATAATTTTCGTTAAAATTTATGTAGGTATTAGGGGAATTGCCACTGAACTGAGTGGTTGAATTTGTATGGTTATTTGATTTCATTATATGAATATCTTTGGAAGCAATATTAGCGGATTAAAACATTATAGTAATTCCCCGAATTCGGAATGGAATATATGGGAGGTCAGCCATAATGACGTTCTACCATTATTTGTAATTTCGTATAAGCAATCCACAATACCTAAATTGTAATATCTCCAAAATTCTTGTTATTGTTGTTATATTATTTAAATTTTACTAATATACTATTAATAAAATGTTACTATTTTATTTAATATAAAAGTAATATATTAATTTAGTGTAGACTAAATATATTTAGTTTTGTACACTAAAGTTTGCTTTCAGGCAGGGTTTGAAATTAATTCTTATGAAAGAGAATAAAAGTCAAATCCGGACTTTTATAGTTCTAATAAATAAATAAAAATCAAATCATGATTTTTATACTTCGGACCAGAAAATAAAATTCCTGATATGATTTTTATCACAATGTTATCTAATATAAGAGTCTGAGCTTGATTTTAATTATTTAAATATAAATATATAAGAGTCTGAGCTTGATTTTAATTATTTAAATATAAATATATAAGAGTCTGAGCTTGATTTTAATTATTTAAATATAAATATATAAGCTTTTTTTCGGATTACTCCTATTGGTATAAATTATTGGGTTAACCGTATTTTTGGAAACCTTTTAGGGTATAATAAATTACCTTATATCGATCTTAACAGCTTATCAAGTATGTTGATAATGAAAATAATATCAATTTGAAATCTTTGGCTTGCTCAGATATCGATTTTTATATTACAGCTTATCCGATATTAAGACTATTGAGGTCCGCTCATAGGTTAATTGAGTTGCTGAATTTGAAAATAATATTATTTATTAATTATATCGTGTAAGTTGCAATAAATCGATACCATTTTCATAATCAGCACCCTAATTAATCTAAGAGTCGGCCTCAATATTGTTAGCCATCACAATAATGAGGCTAAAAAAAAATCGAAACCTGAGCGAGCCTGAGATTTCAAATTGATATTATTTTCATTATCAGCATCCTTGATAAGCTAATTATCGATGTTAAGATCGATATAAGGTAATTTATGATTCAATTCCATTCTCTGAAAAATAGAAATATGATCAAAGGATGAAAAGGATGGCGAACAAAAAATGTTTGGGAAATGACGGAGTAGCAGGTCTGCATTTGATTGAATTGGGTTCGGTGGACGCTAAAAACGGTACAGGGGAGATTGTTAAAAAAAAAAAAAAAAAAAAAAAAGAAATCTCTCCCACTTTGAAAGTACTATACAGCCTGTCCTACTCGGAGAATGATTTTCTATATAGAAAATATCAATTATATTCTCATGCATTTAACTGTTATAACTAGTTATTCATCAGTGGTTAAAACTATTTTGCTAATTTTTTTTTTTTTTTTTTTTTTTTTTTTTTTTTTTTTTTTTTTTTTTTTAAACAATCTCCCCTGTGCCGTTTTTACACCCCTAACCTCTGGGTTTAATTCTTAATAAACTCTTAACTACAATTAATGAGGATCCTAGCCTTCCATTGAGGTATAGGAAAATATGCTGGTTGATAGGAGACACCCTGCTAATTCTAGTTAGTAACTTCCTCCGATTTCTGAAAACCTGTCATCGATTGTCGTCTTATTGATATATCCACCGCCATCTGTATCAACTTTTATTAGTTGGCAAGGTTTTTGAAATTGAAATATGTTTTCAACTAAAATTAGGAGGGTGACTCTTATTAGGAACGTGTGTCATATTAGGGCATTTCACTCTACAACGAAGTGAATGTAAAAATTATAATTTTGAAAAAGAAAAACTCCATTAATCGGATAAAAATAACCTACCCTCAATAATATTGTTGTCACAATTACCTTATTGTGGATAACTACATTTTATAATTTAAAAAATGTATTGTTGAATAGGAAATTATATATATATATATATATATATATATATATATATATATATATATATATATATATATATATATATCTTGTGGCTAGCCAGGGCGAGTCGAACAGGGTCTCCCCCGTAACATGCGATAACGCTGCCACTGCGGCAGCGAGATCACATTCAAGCTGAGTAAAACCCAATGATGCCCCTGATCTCCCATATTTAGCAAGAACTATTGACATTTCTTTCTATTTTTAATATGTATATTTTAATATACATATTAAAAATATACATATTAAAAATATTACATATTTTTAATATGTATTTATGAGGTCACCTGTGGTGTAGTGGTTAGCATGGCAACCTGCAATACTAAAGGTCGCGAGTTCGCACCCCGTGGTGGCCCTAGGATTTTTTAAAGGGAGTGAAAAATCTTTAGCTATGCTGTCCCTCGGATAGGTCCCGAGCCTGTACGATGGTAGGTACTCGTTAAAGATCCCTATCCTAATTATACCTGGATAGGCAAAATTTAGGACTCCCACTGTAGCCTTAGCAGCCTTAGCTTAGATTAGCCTTAGCAGCATAAAAATGGACGTTATACAAACAAACAATATGTATATATATTAATTCAATTACATTCTTGTGGATAACTACATTTTATAATTTAAAAATTGTATTATTCAATAGGAAATTCTATATACTTATTAATTATACATATACTTTCTTGTGGCTAGCTACATTTTATAATTTTTCAATAATTTTAAAAATTTAATTTTTTAAATTTATATTTATATAAAGTTACTTTACGTGAATTTGAATGCGCTTTTTGTTTAGACAAGACCAAAAACAGACGTAAAATAAAACGGACGTTTATGGATTTGTTTTTATTCGTTGCATTTTTAACCATCGAGACAGTCCTAACAATTTAGATTTTTTCGGGCAGTAGTCAATATTTTATCTCCATGTAAATATTTAACACTTAAATTCGACTTAAAATCATCAGAATTATCAACTGTACTTTATAAATTTAACATTTAACATACTTTAATTTAAATCATTCGGTTTTTAAAAATATCTCTCAACTCCTAATCCCTGGATAGGAAATGGTCCAATATCCTCGAGAAGTATCAATGAATTTGAAAAGTGTTACTAGGACTAATAAAGGTCCAAGTCAGTCGGGTAATTATTTGTTCTGTTCCAGACTGAATTCTAGTCACGACCCAGCACCACCCCCAATACCACCGCCTTTAAATTTATCGCCGTTATTTTTCTACTTCCCACAATTCCCCTTTAGCCGAAAAGAGAATAGAATAGCTTCAGAATTTTCCTGACTTTCATAAAGACTAAAAGTTATTTATCTCCTCAGCTATCTCCTCAATGATCTCCCTAAACAATGAATTATACGTTATACCTTTTTTCAATTAATTAGACAAATCAATCTGATCAGGATGCTTTTATAATTTAAAACAACGCTGTCACTAGGGGTTGTGGCACTTGCCCCAGGTTATATAATTCAGGTGGCTTATGAATGCCGAACCAATTTTTTTTTTAGGTTAAATACACCTATCTCTGCTTCTAGATCTATAGATAGTTCTAGATAGTTTCAGTAAATAAAATGAGCTATTTTTTTTTCTCTATCTGTTCCAGGGAGTGTTGTTTCCACAGAAGTCTCAGGAATATTTGGCGATTCGCGGGTACTTACTTTCTGTATCTTCAATGTTCCATCCGCTCTCAAGGCTGCGATGGGCAGATGGGGTCGATGCTTTATGTTCCTACTGAAACTCTTGTAGACCCTCGCGCAAGAGATGAATGGAGGCGACGTCATGATGCGGCGAAGACTCTTATCGGTTCGTAGTGCCTGTGATGATGATGCTCCGCTCCAATGAGCGCTAATGGGCAAAACCGCTGATCTAGCTGGACAAAAGATCAAATGCCAAATACTTAGAAAAGAGAAAGTACATATAATACAACTATGTATACTTAATTTACCCTTTTTTAAAAGTTAAAAATTTTTCAAGAGGAGTAAAATATCCTTGGCTATTGGGGACGTGAAATGGAGTTCACAAGCTTGTAGGATTTCAGGAACTCGTTGAAGATCGTAATTATACCTGAATAGGCAAAATTTAGGACTCCCACTGTAGCATCGTCCGATCATAGTTGCATTACGTGACGTTAAATAAACAAACAAAAAGTATTATACGAAGCAACTAGAATAGCTCTTGTCGTAAAAAAAAGAATTTCAAAAGTAATTTTGATTATTCGTGTTTAAATAATTGATGGGTTATGGTAATGTCCGTCCTTAATACCCTTGCCGAGAATAAACATATTACCATGAACATACTATTTTCATCAATAAATTATTGTCGTTGAATCTCTCATATTAGTCGAAGCTGAGCTAAAGGACCCTTGATTTATCATCTTTGGTAAATCATAGTGGGTTAACTATTCATTTATATGTATATATATTTTAAATATAATATCTTTCATAGTTAATAGAAGAATAGATGTTTCCCCAACAGGTAAGTTTACACTTTCATGAAAAAATTTATTCGCATAAAACTATGCGATATATAAAATATATCAAATTATATATATATTCTAGTAGCTTCGTATAATACTTTACATTCATAACTTATCAGATTTTTGTCCATTTTAGTTCACCTTTGGCAAATACGGAATTTTAATTGTGATTTTTTGTGTTTTCCCTAGTCTCTTCGGACTCTTTAATTTTAGCTTGCCGCCAGTCACATCAACTTCCAAGAAAGAATTTTTATTCCCTGGTATTCTTTTTTATTGAAAAACTCACAAAAATTTAATTTTCGTCTTTTATGAACTTATTATATTGAATAAACATTATTTAAATATTTTATGATTTGTAATTACAGAAATATATTTTCAAACTTACTTTATCTCCCTATCACAACTATTCTACACCCAAAAATTCTATTGTAGAGTTTTTTAAAAGGTATTTTAGAGTTTATATTGGCATTTTCATCTTTCCACGAGTAGCTAAAATATTTTTGGTAAAATCATATGATTCAGTATTGTTCAACCTGACACTGTTACTCCTCAGATATGAACAAAAGATATCCACTTCCTCACAAACCTGTAAAATTTAGAATATTTTGTAACTATCGAATTTTCGAGACAAAAAAAAGTAAGCAATTTAATTTTCGAAATAATAACCCTTTCTCATTTACATTAAATGACGTTAAACAAAAACAAACAAAGAAACGACCAAACTTATGTTTCATCCCTTCTTTTAAGTTCATAACGATATTCTCTAGACGTTTCCTTGATTTATCTTTATAGGAAAATCTATTAAAATATATATAATTAATTCTGATGACTACGAGTTAATGAAATTATTTTAAATCCTCGTTGATTGACGGAATACTGTGACTTCATAACATTCCCGTGAATTTCGAATTTTAAGCCTTTCGTTAGAGATCCATCTCTGATTTCGAACCTTGAGGAACAGAATATTCTGGAAGGGTTGGTACACTGAGGAGAGCCCCATTGAAACATGGCCTCTGCGAGTTTTCAAGCTCAGTTGAGGTCCCTTCTTTTTGCTGTAGTGCCCCTATAAGCTTCTTAGGAAGCTTAAAGGGGATTTCCGTACTGCCATTTTTCATACTCTACTTTGGAAGGCCTCTTTTTATTTTTTATTTTTTAATAGAAGTTTTCATCCTGAGAGGTGAAAATAGCTGAGTCTGAGCTACATGGCAACACTAAGTACCTAGATTCCTCTTAGACCGAAAGCCCTCGAAAAAAATACGGACATTATTTTAAGAAAATATCGATAGTGATTTTTTAAACCTTATATTTTTACATCCTGAAGTATAAATACACCTCACAATACAAACTATCTAGCAATGTCTCTACCACGGCGAATTATATGCAGTACTGCAATCTCTTAAGTTTATAAATAAATCAAGTGATAATAATTTTTTTATTTTAACAGATAGTATAGATATGTGGCAATAAAACATAGTAGTAATATTGAAGAAAATTATAATTTAGTGAACACAATTAAGGAACATTTTTATGCAGTAAATCAAAACAAGGAAATAATATTTATATGGAATCAGGCAAACGTGGGAATTCCAGAAAATTAAAAGGTTGATCTCCTCACTATAACTTCCGTTGACCTAACTATAACTGACATAAAATTACCTTACAGACTGCTATTTGTGGATAAGAAAAGATATGATGAATGAATGGTCAAGGTATTATCAAGAGTCTCACGAAGGCAGATTTTATAAAACTCAAGTACCGCAACTTTTAAATAAGCCGTGTTTTTTTAAAACTCAATTTAACAAAGGACAGTTTGAAAAAAATTCTCAATCGAGAACAAATCACGGTTTATGCAAAGTTTACCTGCAACGGATAGGAGTTGAAAACTCTTCTGAATGTGATAATTGCAAAAAACGAGAAAACCGACATATAATTTTGGAATGCCCTGCATACAAAAACCAGAAAAAAATTATCTAATATTTTTAATCTGGGCAATTACGACATCCAACATAAAAAATTACTAACCACAAACAAAAGAGAAGAAATCAAATCATTAATATCTCAAGATACCTCAGATCAATCAATAAATATATTTTTTATTAAATACACATAGTTGGCTGTAAATAATCCAATGCTAAAGAAAAAAAAAAAGAAAAACTTTGATATGTAACTTTTTTCATTTGGAGAAACCGCTTTCGAGTTGAATGGATTGGAACATGAGCGTAATACATTTTCCTCGCAAAGCAGTAAAAATTACCGAATGTTGAAAATCGATTCTAGCGAAACGATTTAACGGATCTTAGAACATTTCATTAGATGCGCAATTTAATTTTATTTTATTTTAAAGAATGGACAGAATTTTTTTCGAGTTATTAGACAGAAACTTCAAAATGTCGATTTGTTGGTTTTATTTAGAGGCGTAAAACCGTAGTGCGGTCATCAACGCCTCTATTACATGGTGAAAATTATTACAATTTTATTAAAGGATAATAAATCTTCAAAGTCTGGAAGTCAAATGTTTGATATTAATTTTAGTTCTATTAGACTTCTCAAGAGCTTTTTGACAGTACTTTCCTCGTCCGCCAGCGCCGCCTTCACATCTGTTGGCACACCGTTTCGAGACAGTACTCCTCTGTATGCAGGGCATTCAAAATGTCGAGGTTTCTAGGCCAGAGAAAATTTTGTTAGAAAAATCGGTTTCCTATGCTGGCCTGTGTATATACAAATTAAGAAAACAAAATCTTTTTCTCGACCTTTTGCAAGGTCCCTCTTTTCATGTAAATTTTCCCTAGCCAATTAGTGAAATAATTTTACGTTTTAACTACTACCTTATAAATTAATAAAAAAATAAATCTAAAAAGAGATAAATAACTCTATAGCCAAAAAATACGAAAAAAAAATAAACAAATATCCAATGTTTGAATAAAATAAACTACAGTGGTTTTCTTGCTAGAATAACTTCTGCAAGGCTAGAAGGCATACTTGTGATTATGTCCGCTGTATTATCTCGCGTGCTATCCTTCCATGTCTCCAATGATGCTATTCTTAGCTCTTGTAAAATATGATGAGGCTTAATTCAACTTCGAGCTCGTTAGCAAAGTTCATTCCAGATATATTTTATCAATTATACACTAAAATAATAACTGTGGAAGATAGGTTGAACGCGGTGTTTAGGTTATGGAGTTGGTTGAGGTCCAGTAGAAATTAAAAAAGAAAAAATAATATATCGGAAACATTGCAATTTTCGCCGAAATTTTTACGTAAGTTTTAGGTGTTAGATTATTAGTCTTAGAGGGTTACAAAAAACTAAAATAACCTTAAATATTAAAAATATTTAAGGTTATTAATTACACTTATTATTATTAATTACACTTATTTATTTAAGTGTCACTGAACATACATACATAGGATGATTCAGGGTTTAATTGAGAAACTCTGGGAGGTGATTTCAGACGCAATTTCCCACAAATAAGTTTATTTGTTTGATGCATTGCCGGACTCCTAAGGGAAAAGGAGTAAATTTGATTCTTGTATTTTCTTAATGGTGTCGCACTTTTTATGGAACAAAAAATTATTGCTCAAAAACTTTTCAAGATAATAAAATTCTACCGTAAATTAGTGTGAAAGCAGGTATTTATTTTACTAAGATGGTTGATAAGAGGGAAATTCTGGAGACCAAACAACCCAAAGTTGTATTTTTCGATAAATGAGAGTTTTTTCACTAATTATTTCCTCAGTCTCCTTATGGGATACAGATTCTCTAAATTCAGGAAAACTTTTATATATAGTAAACATTGAATGAATGAAGCAAATGAAGTTAAAATTTAATGATAGTTTTGTTGAATAATTTTAATAAATCAAATTAACTGAATAATTATTAAATATTATGCATAATATTACAACATTTCGAATGGAATTTTGTTTTTTTTATTTTCTATAATCTTTCACTTTTAAGCAGCTTATAGTTTGTGATAAAGTATATAATAAGTCTTGTCGTAGGTTTTGCGAAGATATTTAGGTAGGATAAAAGAGTGTGAAACGGGGGAAGGTTTACAGCTTGAGAAGTCTATCTGTTCATTATCAGTCACCCACCAGCTACCATTGTATAGTACCAATGCCTGCTGATTACTATAGTACTTGTAGGTAAATTTCATGCTATAAAACCGATAAAGACGGTCCCTCCAAATGGAGTATTCCAGTAATCGTTATTGATTAACCGATTACAAGGAAATTACAAAATAAAAAAATATTTGTTAATTGGGCCAATTAGGCTACAAGAACTCCAGTTCGAGTGGGGATGATGAGATTGAGGCGGTACAGATCTACCAGGGGCTTGCCAAGAGGCCTTCGACGATATTGTCTTCGTTGTAACTTTAAGAAAAATGAATTGTTATTAATTAGAAATTATAACTGGTTTAAATATGAATATAGCCGGATTGTGATAGTTTTAAGTTTATCAGTCTCGCCTGATGACTTAAACGCCTTTTTCACATAATCCCTTCCGAACGAGCCTCAATCCCTCTACCAGCCCCCAGACATTCCATTTAATGATAATAACTTCTAATTTTCCTATATCCTTCCCGATGAATTGATCACCTCCGTTCTTAAATCTCGAACCAATGACTCTGGCCATGACCAAATCCCAGTAAAATTCCTAAAGCTTAGTCTCCCAACCATCCTTCCTGCGCTCCTACATACATACAACTTTTCCTTACTCAATTCCATCTCCCTATTGCCTGGAAAAAAGTACTTATCCGTCCACTCAATAAAGTTCCTCATCCTTCATCGCCCTCTGATTTCAGACCAATTGCCATCCTCTTCAATCTCTCGAAACCATTGGAAAGATTAGTCCATTCACAACTTACATCCTTCCTCGAACAAAACGTACTCCTTAATCCTCTCCAGTCTGGTTTCCATTCCGGTTATTCCACTCAATCTGCCCTTATAAAAATTACACAAGACCTTTACTCTGCCATGGACCAACAGAAAATTACAATTCTGATCCTATTTGATTTTTCCTTCGATTCCGTCGATCACACAATACTCCTCTCCAAGCTTCATAAGCTATCCATATCTAATAGTGCACTACGCTGGTTCCAGTCCTTCCTGTCTTCCCGTTCACAAGCAGTTATTATTCCTGACAAACCACCTTCATCGTCCTTACCTCTCTCAAGAGGTGTACCTCAGGGCTCTTCCCTTTCTCCAACCCTCTTTTCCCCCTCTATAAATGACTTGTCAAACGTATTGCGTCACTCCCACTTTCATCTATATGCCGATGACCTCCAAATTTACCTATCATGTCACCCTTCGAATATAATAGAAGCGGCTCTAAAACTTCAAGAGGACATCGACAGTATTAACCACTGGGCGACAGAAAACAAACTACGTCTAAATCCAGAGAAAACAAAAGCAATCCTTATCGGCTCAAAACCCTTCCTGAATTCCCTTCCTTAATATCCACTATTACATATCAATAACACTCCTATTCAGTTCCAAGACTCCATAAAAAACCTTGGTCTCACCTTTGATAATCATCTCTCCTGGAACCATCAAGTATCCCAAATTACCCGAAAATCCATAGCAGTCCTAAAACAGCTCCTTAGATTCCCCAGAAGCACTCGCCATCTCCTAGTTTCCTCTCTCATCCTTCATCACTTTGATTATGGATGCCTGGTATATGGAGGGCTGTCTGGTGAACGTCTCCCAATTGTATACTGAGCAAGGTTTTCTTCTTCCTGAATCCATCCTTGTTATCCTATATTTATTATTGTAATGTATAATTATATATTATATTATACTATAATTATAATTAATTATCATTATATTATAATCTATAATAATATATAATTATTATATATATAATATTATTATTAATATTATATATATATATATATATATATATATATATATATATATATATATATATTAATATTATATATTATATATAATATATATTAATATTATATATTATATATAATATAATATATATTAATATTATATATTATATATAATATAATATATATTATATATAATATTATATAATTATAATTATAATTATATAATATATAACTATATATTATATAATGTATAATTTCATCCCACTGATCTAATTTTAGTCAGACAAATGTACTACCATATGTTTCCTTTTTGTTATTCTTAGGGGACTAAAAGTCCCAGAATAAAGTTATATTTTCATTTTCATCATTGCTGCGGAAATATTTAACAGTTTCCTAGACGCGGATAGGAGAAAATTATGAAAATTCATTAGGTATTATACAGGATTCGTCGCGAAAAAAAACTAAAAATATTTACACAGAGCGTGTAAAAATAAATAATAAAAACTAATAAGAATGGCCAATCACTATTTAAAACAAAAATTTCATATTCTCATAAATAATACATATAATAATGTAAAGAACATATAGGCGATTTCAATCCACTTTTATCAACCATTTTTAAGCCATATGATGGCTAAAATACTACACTGATACTCTGCAGAATTTTTTTTCTTACAAACAGCATGGAACAGAGTAATTGATCACCTGATGTATTGAGTGGATTAAACCGGTGTTTAACCCAGAGCTCTTTTTCTATGTAAGCAGAGATCTTTTGGCGTGTAATCGTCCAAAATGGGTTATTTTCTCTTGGGAAAAGTCACGCTGAATTGAGACATGCTAGCATACTAACGAAATCTCTCGCATCGACCAGGCGCTAAAGAGATAACCCTATCCACCATTAACGGTTGTTTACTGTAGAAATGGAATTTCCAGCCCAAGGTCCACTCTATTTGGCACCCGAACTGCCTGTCTCGTGCACACAACTGAAGAACAATAGAAAGATCGAGCACCTTCGGCTGTTCGGGTGCGTGGTTCGACGCTTGTTTGCGCACCTTATATTAAGAAAAATCCTCTACCTTGGTTAAGAGCATCAAAATCCACATAAATATCCTGATGAATTCTTCCGTTTTAAAGACGTACCTCCACTGCTAAATTTTTCAAAACATATTTTTTTTGTATCAAGCAAGTGATCTACTTAAGCCTGAAAACTACAACTAGCGTTCTTTTCTTCTATTTTTTCCGTCTTAAAATTTTAGAAATTTTTTTTATTTTTATGTGTTTTTTTTTTATTTATTCGTCAAGAAAACCGGAATTAAATAATTCAACATCACTACCTTCCTGTTTCACTGTTTTACTATGACGGGACTAAAAATGACTTTTGGACCCGTAACAGAGCTACTCAAAATAACTTCATAGCCCCTCAACATTAATCTTCATTTCAAAAGAGCGGGCAAACTAAAATAAACAATTTTTTTTTGTGAACAAGATGTATTACAAATTGATTAGTGCGTAATACATCTTATTCAACCGATACATATTATATAGGTTAAACAGTTTGGGTTCCGGTAATAACCATTTCAAGAAGAAAAAAAACGGTATTTTTTTCATGGTCCCTTGAATATTGTAACCTACGGATTTTACTGCATTTATATGCCTATATATTCCAATACAACTGAATAAAAAAAAAAAAATAGATATTAACGAAATTAATTGAGAACAACAAACTTTCTTAGATTAAATTAGTGAATGAAAATGTTTTATATATATTAAACGTCTTTAAACAATTCCGTTCACTCGTTTGATCTAAAAAATATTTATTATTCCAGTTCATTTAATTTTTGTTCTTTGAATTTCTATTTTTTCAGAAATATATACAGTACCAGTCAAAAGTTTAGACTCACCCTTAGATTTTGTATAATAAATAAGTAACAACATTTTATTTATTGGACAACGTAACAACTATAATTTTACTTTTAATTTATTTATAACTAGCTTTAATATCCCGGTTTCACCCACGGAATTTTGAAAACAAAGAGAAAAACCGTGGGTCCAGAAAAGTTCGTTAGGACAGAAATGAGAATTTGTTTTTACTCCAACGGTTGATTTCGTAAAAATCTAATGTAAAGCGAGATCATAACGATTTTTATAACAATAAAGAATATACCCATAGATTGGCTGTTATGCAATTTTAATATGGACAGGTGTTCGCACCTGGTATGAAAGAACCACTAAGCGAAATTCGGAGAATTTAGGACAAACGGTATGTATTTCTATAAAGAACAAACAAACAAAAAAAAAAAAGAAAAAACTAACAGAATTTCATCTTTATTTATGTAGATTGTATTCGAAACAATCATATAATTTTTGAAATTTTATCTCTTGAGTTACAATTATTTTTTTAAACTTGAAGATTGTGAATTAAATACAAGTGAGTCTAAACTTTTGACCGGTACTGTATATATGTGTGAATCTTTGTTAAAATTAATCTTACATACAACTCCACATAAGCACTCAAAATGCAGTCCTTAAGTTTTATTCTAATTTCTTAATTTTAATTTTATTAGTTTGAATTTTTTTGGTATTGTATTCATTTGTTGGTACTTTCATATATTGTTGTATTTGCTTATTTCATCTTAAAAACTGAATAGTGCAATAGCGCCATTAATCTGGAATTCCATACTACATTTGAATGATATTCGGATTCACTTGGAGTTCGTGAATATTATAAATAAACTCCACTTGCTAGGGTTACTCAGCACGAGGAAACGTATATAAATGTATTCAAATTATAACCCCCTAAAGACATAGTGATAATTTATAATTATTTAGGATGTACCATTTTTTTTTTTTTTAAACAATTCGTTATATACCGGCCAGAAGGGATGACGCAAGCAATATTCCATAGGCGCAAAACAAGGAAACCTAATAAGTTGATATACATGTTTATGTTTTATACTAATATACAGTATGTATTTGTAAGTAGGACACCTAATAAGTTAATATATATTTTATAGTTAATGTATATTTTGTAAAATACAATAATTAAAGAATTTATATTATCATTTAATACTTTGAAACTATATTTAGTCAGAAGGTTTTATTTGTTTTAAATTCTGAAAAAACGAAGCTATAGTGGTGACTCCAGAATACTTGAATACTGAAAATTTATACCTGAAACCTGAAGATTTATAGAATTGCCAGACCAATTGGCTGGATGATCCTAGCTATACAAAATGACATTAGCTATATAAAAGTTTATTCATTAAAATAAATTAAAAAATAAAAACTCTTGCAGTTATATTTAACGTTTTTAAAGTTGGACAATTTCATTATGCTATTTTTTGTTATTTTTATTATTTAACCTCATTGAAAAAAAACCTTCATGTCATGCTTGTTCAATAAATTTACTCAAAAAAAAATATTATATGAATTTTTTAATACTAGGTTTGTGCTGACAAACTCGAGATGGACTGTCATCATATAAACAAGGCTGATAGGTTGGTTTTCAAACAACGGCCCATCGAAAAGGAAGGACATTCTTTTCTTCAATCTTCTGATTGTAATGACACCTGAGACTATAACCGTGAGGTTGAGATTGGTAAAAGTGGTCTTAAATATGTTTAATCTATAGAATAATTTTTGGCTATATGTGTTTTATCCAGTTACATTTAGCATTATCATTGTGTATTGTCTACTTGGTTTTAAACCTTTACAAATGTGATCCTTTATTTATAACCTCATATAAGTTTAGTTCACACTATAAGTTTTAATTTTTGTCTGAAAAGGGCATTCAGCCTATTTAATTTAAAATAATTTTTTATGATCAGAGATATTGTTATCTTGATAATGGCGAAAATGCCGAAACGTCGAACAGAAAATTAAAATTTGTGATGCCTCAAATAAATAAAAAAATATCATATATCAACGATTTTGATAATATTTTTTAATTGGAGAAAAAAAACAATAATTTACTCGGAAATTGTACCAAAGTCACCAATATTTACAATAATATCTTTAATAATATATTTATTGCGGTAAGTTTAACCACTAAATTAGAAATAGAAACGAGTAAGGACAGTATTTATATTCATTATAAGTGTTATGTTACGAAAAATATATTCTACATCTACATGATAAGAGGATTTATAATGGAAAAGACGGAGGGAAAAATCAGTCACATATAGAGGAAAAAAGAGGTGTCAAATGTGTTATGATTTTTCCTAGAGAGGGGTTGGTGACGGAAATTCCGTATTAGGCTTGGAAGCAATCATGGTCTAGTAGCTTCAGGATGAAGGCCATACCTGCATTATTCAACGTATCTATTTTCATATGTATTATGTCCCCATTCTCTTCTACCTGATGCATAAAACACTTTCCTCGCCAACTTTTTACTGCAAGTTCCCGCCGATGCTAATCAGAGAAAAGCTAGATACACGTGTAATGAATCCGAGAGAAGACCTAGTAAAAAATATTTATATCGCTACAAATAAAAAGAGAGAAAAAGAATTAGCTTTGCATGAGTCATAAAAAATCAGCCCAGATGCGCAGTGTATGATTTAATGGATTATTTGAATTACTGATGATAATTTCAAAGGAGGTAAAGGAGCTGATACCGTGATTGAAATTAATTAATGTTTCCAATTAATTACATATAAATAATTAAGTGAAAATGTACGATGAGGTTGGTAAACTCCGTTGAGGGGGGCATTGTTTGAGAAAAAAAAATGAATACTATGTTATGGGCTTGTGAACATGACGGGAGTCCTGCTAGAGACACTGTCAGATACATGGGGCGGTTTCAATAAGGGTTCCAGTTACATCACTCTCCTCCGTAATTTATAATTTCGGCTAGCTTAGAGGCAACGAAATAACTTTATCTGATTTTTATCACACACGCAGATATATGTTTGTATATATATATATATATATATATATAGTTAAATAACTTCAATACGCACAAGACTTTTTTAAAAAGAATTTATTATGAAATGACAAACACTACATCAAATGATAATAACTAGGTAATAGATTACATCTAACTGAGCATCTAGCGAGCCTGCTTCCTATTGTTCTAAGGGTTTATAAAGGAGTCAGCAAAGAAGTGACTCATAGTTCCTAGAAGGTACTTGTGCTACCTATAACTCCTTCCTTTCTTAAGTTTTGAACTCCGGTCAAAACAATTTATTTTACATTTCAAAGCTAGATTTATACAATTTGCTTATTTTATGATCATCAACAAGTGGAGGAACTGTAGGGAAATTTACAGTGCTTATAGGTACATTTGAACTGTTGACCTGTTTATAATTTCTTTTATAAAAGATGATACTTATAATTACAAATGTTACAATGATAAATAATAAAAAGGAATAATGATAAATGTTAGTGTCCTCTACAAACGATAGCATATCTAAATTTGGTACAGTATAATTATTAGTTTCTAAAATTGTGGTATTTAATAATACAGTATCATAAAATGGTTGTAAAACAGCGTTAAAGTTATGGGTATAAATTTTTTCAAATTGTGGAAAACAATCATCTTTGCTAATATTAATTAAGCCTACATTTGGTAGAAATACAGTATTGTTATGACAATCAGTTATTTTTTTAATATTTACAGAAATGTATTGTTTAATATAATCAACATATCTTACATTATTTTTATTACTTAATACTAGTTTACAATATTTTAAATCCCCATTATGTACAATAGATGAAATACATTGTGATTCTGATACGTTTAGGTTCATACAATAGTAGTTATCAATAAAAATACAATTTCCTTTATAGAGAGTGGATCCTTGTTGTAAGTATAAATCTGATTTTAAATCTATTTCATAAACAGATTGGTTTATAATTTTTGGAACAGATAAAATATAATAGCCTTTATAAGAGTCATCGTGTATAGGTAACCGTATAAATGTGTGAATTATATTATTATGGGTTGAACAGAATATTTTACAGTTGGTCCAAAGGACTTCTATATTATTTGATATTAGTTTTACAGTTTTTGGCAACTCCTTAATCACATCAATCATTATATTTGTATGGACTATACCTAATTTACAAAATTCTAAAGATAAAGTTAGACTTTTAATTTTATTCAGTAAATGAGCAATGTGAATATACAATTCATAAGCTTTTTCATTCTGTTCCAGAGAGTTGAAGTTTTGAGTATTAATCATAAAATTTTTATTGATAGTTTTCATTTCGTTTTTAAAATCTTCAATAAGTCCTTTGTTGAAGTTTATAGAAGTTTCGATATTATGCTCAATTTTATAATTATTTTTCTCTATATTTGCTATTATTTTGTCATAATGTTCTCTGTCAGTTGAGTCCATTGTTCCCGTGACGAATCCTAAAAAATTCCCGACGATGTTGAATAATCCACGTGCTCTACGCTTTTTAGCATTATTATGATGAATTAAGTGATATTGTTCCCAAACATCATTTGTTAAATCCCTTAGTAGTTGGTACATTTTATTCGACTTAAAATTACTTAAATGGTTATCAATATTTATTATTTCAATTTCTAATAAACTCAAATTATAAAAATGGTAAGTTTCGTAGTATTGATTAATAACTCTAATATTATTGACAGCATAATTTAAAATTCCAGGGGAATTGGTCAAGTCGACTACTTTAATTGTCTGGACTCCCATCAGATGAAGTGCTACCGTCAGAATGATTGCCTTGAATAGATGCATCATCTGCAACAAAGCGTTTTTTCTTTATTTTAGGTGGCCTTCTTATGTTATCTATGTGTGTCTTTAGTGTCCTTTTACCTTTTACTATTACATTGACTTTTCTGAATTTATCACGATTTTTTATTTTTGCTTGCGTGTTTTTAAGATACTCGGCGTCTTTCAGTATCGGTGGTTCTTCTCTATTTCGATTTAGTTTTTCCGTTCTTTTTTCCTTTTCCGCTACTATTTTATCGTGTATGGTGTCGTGTATAAGTTTTAAGTCTCTATGGTATTTTTGCACATATGTTTCTGTAAGATCGATGTCTTTTTCCTGTGGGTTATTTATGTTACCGAATGTTATTTCGTTCGGTGTGAGTTTCAAAGTTGTATTTAATGTATTATTGAAGGCTATAATAGCGAGTTTTAATCTTTGTTCGAAAGAATAGTTTTTTCTTTCTTTTGATATTATTCGTAATAACTCCGCCATCGTAGCATGCGCTTTGTTTAGAATGCCTAGAGAATTGGAATGATTACTAGACGTATAGTGTAGTAAAATGTTATTTCTTTCACAAAATTGTTGAACTAATTTATTTTTCATCTCCGTTCCCTGATCTAAGGTGATTTGTAGTGGAGTGGGATAATGGAGTAAATATTCTGTTATGCAATCGCACACGTTTATGGCATTATTAGTTGGCATCACTTGAGCAAACAGACGCTTGGAGAAGGTGTCAATAGCAGTGAAAATTAGTTTGCTTTCGTATTTTAAAATGTCTATCATTAATTCCTGAAACGGTTTTTCAGGTGTAGGGGTGATTTCAAATTTGGTTTTAATCGGTTTTCGGTCGTATTTAGTTTTTTTACATGTCGGACATTGATTGATATACTCGCATATCCTGTCTTTCATGTTTGGGAAATAATATTGTTTTTTTAATTTTTCGTAAGTTTCATTAATGCCCCTATGTTGTGTCTTACCCAAATGGTAATTTTCGATAAGTTCTTCTTGGTCTTTTGCGTTTTCGATATCGTTGCATAATAAAAAATATCTTTTTAATTTTACTGTGGGATATTCCGATTCTATAATACGTTGTATTTCAGTAAAGAAACTATCTAATACATTATTTACTAATTCCGTCTTTGATGAACAATAGATTCCATATGTAGTGTTTGGAACCAGTATTTGTGACAAGTAATCATTTAGTTTTTCCTTCTCTGAGCAATGGATAATGTATCTATTTTTTTTAAAGGGTTTTATAAATTCCAATTTATCTCTTCCCCGGGAGACGATAATTTGATATTTTTCGACATTTAAACATTTATCGGGTTCGCATAGCCATACCTGATCAGAACTTGATTCCTGCGAGTGTATTGTTTCTAAATCTGATTGATTTTCCTCATTTCCTGCGGGAGATGGAATATTCAGTTCTTCCATGATCGCTTGATATTGTGGTGAAGTTTCATCTGGTTCTTCTTGATTTTGTAGTAATTCATCAATTTCCATACTTTCGAGTTCATTGTGATGTACTTCGTTTATATTTCTCGAAAGAGCGTCAGCAACATAGTTAGTTTTACCAGTAACATGTTTTATTTCAAATTCGAATTCTTGTAATTTCCAGATCCACTTCATGATACGCGTATTGCCATTTTTCATAGAAAATATCCAGGTTAATGGTTTATGGTCGGTTTGGAGCAGAAATTTAGTTCCATACAAATAGGGTTTGAAATGTTGTGTAGCCCAAACTACAGCTAATAACTCCTTTTCGATGGTGCTATAATTATTTTCCGCGCTTTGTAGTACACGAGAAGCGAAGGCTACTGGGTGTTCTATATCATTATCATCTTTTTGACTTAATACACAACCGACAGCTTTATTACTGGAATCTGTAGTTAGGATGAATGGTTTATTCCAGTCTGGATATTTCAAAATTGGTGCATTTGCCATCAAATCTATTAAAGTCTTAAAAGCCTTCTTTATTTCTTCTGTTCTATAAATTTTTGTTTTTAACGATTCCGAAATTGGCTTTGTTATTTTTGCGTACCCGTTAATGAATTTCCTATAGTAACCCGTCATACCTAAGAACTGTCTTGTCGACTTTTCGTCATGAGGTATCGGAAAATTAACTATAGCTTCTATTTTTTTTGGGTCT
Organism: Aelia acuminata; assembly: GCA_911387785.2. Classification (NCBI taxonomy): domain Eukaryota; kingdom Metazoa; phylum Arthropoda; class Insecta; order Hemiptera; family Pentatomidae; genus Aelia; species Aelia acuminata. Next base: position 116,707,628 of record OU426980.1, on the reverse strand, counting down.
GTTTTTAATCCTTCTTCTGATACAATGTATCCTAGAAATTTTAATTCATTTTTAAAGAATTCGGTTTTGTCTAATTGAATGGACAACTGATGCTCTTTTAGTGCTTTGAAAACCCTTTCTAAGTCTTTTAGATGTTCATGTTCATTTTTCGAATAGATGATAATATCATCAACATAGACCATCGCGTTGGGAATGTTAGAGATCATCATTGTCATAGCCCTTTGAAATGTTGGAGGTGCGTTACTTAATCCGAAGGGCATTCGAATGAATTCGTAATGGCCGTTTTCGGTAGAGAAGGCTGTTTTAGGAATGGATTCTTCATCCATCTCTATTTGGTGAAATCCCGAGGTTAGGTCAATTGTAGAAAATATTTTAGCTCCTCTTAATCTATTTAACAAATCCTCAATATTCGGTAACGGGAATTTATCTTTTACTGTAGCCTGATTTAATTTCCTATAATCAATGACCATACGGACCTTCTTTATGCCCGAGGCATCCATCTTCTTCGGAACGATCCATAAAGGAGAGTTGTATGGTGACTTACTGGGTCTAATTATTCCGTTTTTTAATAATTTGTCGACTTCTTCATTTATCTGTTGTTTGAACTGTTCAGGATATCTATAGTTTCGGGTATAGATTGGATTTTCGTTTGTTGTTATTATTTTATGTTTTAGTAAGTTTGTCGGTCTTAATTGTTCTTTTTCGGTTTTTAATACTTCGCCGTTTTCGCTTATCATTTTTATTAATTTTTCCGTAACTTCCGGATTTATATGTTCATGTCTTATCATATTTTTTATTTCATTTTTATCTTCAATATAGAAAAGATCGCATTCCAATTTATATTTTTTATCCATAATTTTCATTTCCATAAGGTCTAAATCTATTTTTGTTTTGAAATACTTTAAAGTTTGGTAACCGAGTAAAATATTGAATCTCGTGCTAAAGGGGAAAACTAAGAATTTCACTTCTTGATTGATTCCAATCAGGTCTTGCAGGTTGAGGATTACACTTTGTGTTCCTTCTGCGCGTCCTGTTGGGGTTTTTATCACAAAGTATTCTTTAGTTACTTTAGCATTTTTTGGAAGAACCTGCGGACAAATATAATTTTTCGTCGCCCCGGTGTCAATCAGCCATGTGTTATTTTGTTTGTCCACTAGCTGAGGCGAATCATCTAAACAGTGCAACTCATCGATTATGGGATTTTTTAATTCCGATCCGGTGGTTTCCCGTTGCTCGGACCTGCCTCTAAAAAATCCTCTCTTTCTGTTTCTAATTGTCTAATCCTTTCGGTCAACAATTTAATTTGTTCGTCTTTATCGTCTTCTATATTATGTACGCGGTTGGAGACCGTTCTCATCGAAACCGTGTTGGAATCATTTTGTTGAATATTATTAGCATTTTGTTGTTGATTATTTCTCCAATTTCCGGATGGAGGTTTATTAAAAAATCTGTGCTGGGATTGTGGATCCCACTGTTGGTTATGAATGGGATTTTGATAGTTTTGTCGATTATAATTTTGATATTGTTGCTGATTATAATGTTGTTGTTGCTGATTATAATGTTGTTGTTGCTGATTATAATGTTGTTGTTGCTGATTATAATGTTGTTGTTGCTGAGGGAAATGGTTATAATTCGTATATTGTTGTGGAGGATGATTTTGAAAATTTTGTTTTTGTTCATAAGGTGGTCTATAAAATTGTTTATTTTTAAAATTTGGATCAAAATTTTTGCCTTTATAATTTGATTGATGTTGTTGTTTATCTTTCCGATTACCACCCTGACCGTATAACCGATGGACAATATGTGCCGCGTCGTTTCTTAAAATATTATCAATGTCCTCGATTGTGTCGAATTTAATGTGGTAAATGAAATCTGTTAAGGAGGGGTGTAGGTTATGAACGGCGTGATGCGAGATTTGTCTGTCATACCGAGCCATTTCGTCTTGTTTATCATCTATTTCCGCATCGGCGTATACGCGAGCGTATAAATCACACCTTTTCTTTCCTAGCCTATCTAGGTAATCGTGTGGATTTTCATTATGATAGCACCTAGTATTAAGGATTTCCGAAATTAATTGCTCTCTTGTGCGCGTATCTTGATATTTTCGTTTTAAGAATGATAAAATCTCTGTAACGCTTGAAAATTCCTTATCATAAGTAGCTATTTTTGCTTTACCTTTAAGTTTAGTTAAAAGTGTTAATACTAATTTAGAATGATTAATACTCTTATGTTGATTATCGTCTTTACAATATAAATCATAAACAAATTTGGCATTTCTGATAAAGTCTACTAATAATAATGGATCACCATCATATTCAGGGATTAATTTATAATCGTGATCTTTTATTTCCATTGCCATTTCTGAACGTGTTTCTAATAACAATTGATCAATGTTTTCTGGACTTAAGGTCGTATTTAATTGTCTTAATTGATTGAGTCTATCCTGTAAATTTGGCATTAAAATAAACTTATAATTACCATGAAGTGCTGTCTTCAGTGAATAAATCTTCTTCCTCGTGGTAGTGAAGCCTCAACAATTATTTCGAAACTTGGGTGTCAAGATTTGATAATCCTCAGAAAATTGAATAGATACCTCTGTGGTCGTGGAGAATGCTTGCTATACTTGTATACGCAGTGGCAATCTTCCTCAAGACGGAGAGAAGTAGTTATGCTGCTTGATATCGGTTTTACACTCGATTCAAAGCTCCGCAAAGTTACTTTAAATATCTTCAAAATTCTGCCCAAGTCCCTGTCGTTCGGGCGCCAGTTAAATAACTTCAATACGCACAAGACTTTTTTAAAAAGAATTTATTATGAAATGACAAACACTACATCAAATGATAATAACTAGGTAATAGATTACATCTAACTGAGCATCTAGCGAGCCTGCTTCCTATTGTTCTAAGGGTTTATAAAGGAGTCAGCAAAGAAGTGACTCATAGTTCCTAGAAGGTACTTGTGCTACCTATAACTATATATATATATATATATATATATATATATATATATATATATATATATATATTTAAACATATATAATATTACTTGATATTCCAAATGTGATCAAAGGAAAGATATTAAGGGTATTTAGTTTTAATAATAATACACACACACACACACACACACACACACACACACACACACACACACACACACACACACACACACGCATTTATATATATATAAATAGATGTGTCTTTCAAAATTATTAATTATGGAATTAGAAATTCCATAACTTAAAGGGGTTCTTCAGGGAGACAACCTAAGACCACTGTTATTCCTTCTTTACTTAAACGGTATTGTCAAATTCTTTGAGGTATCTGGAGACGAAGGAATGCCCTCTGCTCAGAACTGATCAAGTTACTGTAATTCATATGATTTTTACTGCTAAATATGATCATCAATTAGAAAAACTTATTCAGGATTACCAATAATGAACACGAATTAAGGAAATGAAAATGAATCTCATGAAAGTGGTTAGAATAATTAATTTATTGCCAGTTAACACACACAGTTTTTAGTCCAAATATCAACTATATAAATTAACTTATTTATATTTTCCTATATATGGTATATATTAGGATTGCTACTCATGATATTTATTTATATATGAATCGTAATTTTATATATATATATATACATATATATATATATAAATATATGTATATTAGGGTGTCCCTTATTTTTCAAAGTTTTAAATTTCTAACGCATAGGTGTTAGTAGTGTTCATTTGCCTCTAAAACACTCGGAAATAAATTTTTACCCTATTTGGAGTACGCTAACCCGTGCCGACTTGCATCGAATCATGTTCACACATGTTGCGCGGCAGTAGCGGTGCATTTTCCCGGCATTTGTCATTTTTTCTCAATTATTTTCGCGATTAACACGTATTGTTTTACATTTAAAAGATGGCAGTGGAATTAAGAAGCAATAAAAAATGTGTTTTCTTAGTTGGTGACATAAATTATCAAATATCAGGGGCAAAGTTACCGTCTAATCGTCAAGTTCTTGCAGTACTTTTTTTTTAACATTCGCAAAGTTAAGTTGACTGTTAGTGAAAGTGCTAATCTCGTCATTCAGGAGTGTATTATATTTTGGGAAACAGCAAGAATCCCTACTAGAGCTATACCTAACGATGTAAAAAAACTTGTGGATCTTCACCATTTTTGGAGGGAGATGTAAAAAAATTCTAAAAAATACAAGATTTTTACAAGCTCCGTGAGGAGGACTTTAAGAACATTTTACATAATTTATTTGATATAGCGCTCGCTGAAGCTTTGGAACGGATGTAAATTGAAGAAGATATAATATTTTTACATAGTGCGTCCAGGGCGTTTAGTGGGTGTAGACAAAAAGTTAGCTGAAAAAGAAGAAAGGGCAAGACAAAGGAAATTGAATAAAGGGAAAAAAATGTGTGAGCAAATGTGTATCGGAGGTTTATCGTCATCTGTTACTAAGCAAGATTCTATTCATACGCAACACGATTAACTTACCAGCTCTGATGAAAGCCTTGAGGAACCCTTAGCATCCACCTCTCAAATGATAGGTTCTCAAACTACTAAAAAAAGAGGAAGGAAAGACTTGATCACGCCTAAGTTAGATACAGCTTTAGATAGATGCCAATTAAGGATAAGGGATTCTGTCTATGTATTTCAGGCTGTAGTAGAAGACCTAGATCTTAGCTGTGATGATTTTCCGATAAACAAATCGTCTATTCAACGTATTCGCACACAGAGTCTAAAAGATAGAGCGGAATCTATAAAATCATGTTTTCAGAATAATATGCCTGAAGTGGTGACCGTTCACTGAGCTGGAAAATTATTACCTGGACTTGACGTGAGAAGTTCTAAAGAAGAACGCCTGCTAATTCTGATTTCATTTGGAGAAAAGGAACAACTTCTGGCTGTACCCAAACTGGAGTGCTCTTCCGGCCAGGATCAAGCTAAAGCTGTGTTGAACGCACTTTATGACTGGAACCTCGATAACAAAGTACAAATAATGTGCTGTAACACAACTGCGTCTAATACAGAGCGATTGAAAGGAGTTCGTGTACTTTTGGAACAAAAACTAGACAGGGAATTACCACTCTTTGCTTGCCGCCATCACGTTTACGAACTGGCTTTAAAATGTGTGTTCGAAACAAAAATCTACCAAGTCTCAAGTAGCCCTGATATCCCACTATTCAAAAAGTTTATATACAACTGGAAAACGACGTCTATTTATTCATTGCGGTTTTAAATGTAAAACCATGTCTTGGATGTAGTCTGGCGGTGAAGGCATCAAATCAAGATTTGTGCTTTTTAAAGGGGCTTAATACAATAAATAGTACTATTTTTATACTGTTTTTAATAAATTGTTAATAATACTGCCTTATTTATTGTTGAAGGAAAATCATTAAGTGATTTTGTGTCTGTCAAGAGCACAAATTTATTTTCTCGATTAAAAATTGATAAGATTTACTCCAGAGACCCGCTTCTACATGGGAAGTTATAAGATGCTGCCTAATCAGTGGCGAAAAGGAAAGTGTTTTCTTTAAGGGCAGTTAATGATACGGATGAAAGAGCTAGAAAAAATTATGCAAGATTTAATGGTTTTATCACTCCAAAGGAACACCAAAAGCAATTTTTGCTACGCTGTGTTCAGGAGCATAGAAATCTGTATCCAGACTGTAAAAAAGAGAATAAAGAAAAGAAAATATCCTGCCTGATCAGTATTTTTATCTTCTTTAATAAATTTTTCATAAAAAATTTAATATTTCAATTGATTTAGCTATATAACGGAAAGGGTTAAAAAGAGCAATTTTCAAAATCTTAAGAGTTCTGTCGGCACGGGTTAACGTTGACGTAGGAAGATGAAATTTTGTATTTAAGTAAGTCTAGGTAGTTTAAAAAGAAATAGGAGGTATGCATTTCGATATCTAAAAAAAAAAATTGTTCACCTATATAAGGGACACCCTAATATATATATACAATTATTTATATGATTATTTCCCTTATTTAAGTTATAAATATATACAACCAATAGACTTTGTAAATCTTTTGAATAGAGCTTTGCTCTTATGACAAATAAAGGTTTTCATTAATTCATCAATTTACTCAATATTCCAGATATCCATTTATGCTCCGAGTGTTCTTTATGTCTGAATATAAAGTTTCAGGGCAATTAAATCTATTTATAATTCATTTGTTTGTTTTTTTAACTAATAGATTAACTGAAGTTTATAAGACAACCTTTAACATACAAATAAACATTAATAAGATGATGTCAACATTATTTAATATATACCATTCCGTATTTATTTATTTTTTCTAACTGATTATTGACACGTTCACGACGGCGTGTACCACCGGTGACTCACACTAGACTGCCGCATCGGACACTTTAGTCAATCACAAAAATTTCCACGACGATGTATAACGAGTTAGGATTGTATTGTTTATACTGTCAATGCTGCAAAATGCCTTTGAATAACTCCTATCCGATAGATCGAAAATCATTAAGATAAGCCGCCAAGGGCGAGGAGCATGAATTACAGCCCTAGCGTGAACGTGTTAGTAATGTTTCAGGAGTACTCTATTAACATATTTGTATTTAAAAAAACCTAATAGGGTGACAAAAAGTTATTGAATGGAGTAGTTTATCTGTCCGGTTCGACGGCGATTCTAGAAGACGCGCCTAGAATAGTCGACCATTGGCAGGAACTGGTTGATGGATTTTCATTAACTGCCCTGTCTGTAGCCTCAATGTTCGATTCACATGGGTGTCCAGAACGTGGTTCATTTTCAAGTTTTGTCGCTGCTGTAGCAACGACCAGATAACTGTGGCGAGTCCTAATATCCACAACAGCCACCCCTTCCATTTCATATATTTTTCAAGCAATAGCAGCTCCAGTAAAACTTTTTTTCCAATAAACAAATTCAATTTTCTGAATTCATATTAAAACAGTAGCACAGGAATTGGTTTTAGAAGTGTCAGTTTCCTGATAAAAAGAGCATGTTAGAAGTAGACACATATTCCACAACGAAACTTTTGTCATCCTTATACCCATTGAAATATGGGTATAAGTCTACTAAGAGAAATTGAACGGAGAAAACTATTCTTTTATATGAACATAGAAATTCGATGTAGAATTGGTCAATTTTTGTTCTAATTATCTGGAGCAAACCATATACATATATATAAATTATTTCACAGGAAAGTTATATAACAAAAATAGCTTATTAGATATTCAAATAATAATAGTTTATAGTAGTGTTGAATAATTTTAGATATTCTTCTTCATCGTAAATATTTTTAAGAATTTTAGATATAAATGTTAATAACAAAATAATTCTGGTTAGTAGATGACCTCTGAGAAATTAAAATGATAGTATCCTGGAAAAGTCAGCAAATATCTTATGAATATTCAAAGTATGAGAGTTCGGCCCCCTCGTGGAACGCATTTCAACTCTTACTCTATTCAAATTCAACGAAGGTATGAATACCAGAATAAATGTTTAGTTTTAATAAATAACTTAATTAATTAATTGACAATAATAAAACAGATAATTAATAACAAATTAATTTCAAACCAACTCATTTTTTTTCCTTCCATAATATGCGTAGAGAGAAAGAAAAAAAGATATGTCAAAACTGTAATATAATTTTTCTTATATGTAATAATGAAAGTTTTATTAGCTATTTTCCCTATATGGTGATGTCTAAACTTTTGAAAATATCCAATTTCTCATTTTTTGGCTTGATCCCTAATGAAGAGTATAAGATAATCCACTTAATTCACAACTTCCTCATCCGAAGATATCAATTTCCATAGGTTTATTCTATTAATTTTGAATAGCAGGAATATATAATTTCTCAATTATTACAAAATGAACAACACAAAACATCGAATTGAATGTTATAGACTAAATCGAGGAAATCGAAATATAGATTTAATATTCTTGGATAAATTCAATTAGGTTTTGCCAATGACAAAAATATATTTTTGAGTTGAATATAATAAAAGAAGCTAATTAAGCTTAAAAGAAAAACAAAACGAGACCGCAAAAATGTGTACCATGGTATGATGAAGAATGTAAAGCTGTAATTCAAAGAAGAAGAAAAGCACTCAAGGCTTTTAAAAGGGAACAACTCTAATTAATCTAATAGAATATAAGAAGATCCGTTCACTCTCAAGGAGAATAATAAAAAGCAAAAAAGAGAGCATCCTAGGAAGTTTTTAAATATCATTTCAACTAACACTTTAAGGAAAATGATAGAGGTATTTCAAGAATACATTAAGAAAATCAGGTGACACTTTTAATAGGTCAACAAGTAGAACAAAAAGAAGAACTGTTAGTGGAAGATTTTGCAGAATTTTTTCAGGTCTATAATACCAACTCGCACTCCATAATTTAGCAATAAACACAATCGAAAATCAAGCCGAGAAAAAATATAACCTCCCTTTCACTCAAGCCGAACTACTAGCCTGTCTAAATAATGAACTGTTTAGCAAAAAAAGAAAAAGAAAGCATGAGCATTTTCTTCGACATCGAGGAAGCTTACGACAATCTAAAACCGATGCTCGTCCTGCAACAGTTAAAGGGATGGTGATTCAAGGGCCGCATTCTTACAACGATAGGAAACTTTCTTCGGCACCCCACGTTTCAAGTCAGTATAGGAGATTACTTATCTTCAGTTAAAAAAATTCAAACGGAAAACGGCAAGGAAGTGTCCTAAGTTGTGACCTTTTCGCTATTAACAATATTACTCAAATTATTCCCTATCCCATTTGGACGTTATTATTCGTTGATGACCTGGCCCTACTACTTCCGTTCGATATCGAAACTGCGGTGCCAAAACTTGTCTGTTGAAATTAGAATCATGGCCAATACAATCCGGACTATATTTTTTTCAGTCGAAAAAACTAAATGAATGCTCTTCTCAAAACGCAGAACACCAGCATTACTCCTAGAGCTACCCTATAGAGGCTATTAAAGAGAATATTAGGGAATATTATCTTATTTTAAGATAGAGGAAATTAAATCTCGAATCAAAAGAAAAGTTCCTGGAATTATTCTTTAACGGCAAATTAGACTGGAAGGGCTATATTAGATGGCTAAAAGAAGAATCAGGAAAAAGGCTAAATATACTGAAAGTTCTTGTGGGGCGCTGACAGAAAAAGCATGCTAAGAGTATACACCTCTTTAATCAGAATTAGACTACGGCATTTTTATTTATGCTTCAGCCAACCCCAAATCGCTCACTACCCTAGACTCAGTCCACCACGCAGGTATCCGTTTGGCGACTGGTGCCTTCAGAATTAGCCCTGTAACAAACTCTTTGTGTAGAAGCCGGTATAGCTCCTCTGGCCGTTAGGAGACACCAACTTGCCTGCGGATCCATAGCAAAATTAAAATTTAATGAAGATAATTCGGCATGCAAACCAGTTTTTCAACCCAAGACCAGAGGATTTAGTGAAAACCGAAGGCAATCTACCCCACTCGGGATTAGAGCAGGAAGACACGTAGAAGAAATCAGACACCTTCAAACTTCAACTCATGAATATAATGACCCACCATGAACCCTCAAATTACCTACAATTGACCTACCATAAAGCTTAGCAAGTTCAAAAAGAACAACACCCCGGATTTGAAATACCTAACAGAATATCTAAACATGAAAGGCAAATACAGCAGTAGTAATTATCTCTATACAGACGGCTCCAAAATAAACACTAATATAGGATGTTCTATTATCACAGACTCAAACAGAATTAAATACAAGCTTCCTTCCACTTCAAGCAACTTCACTGCGAAGTGCTATGCTATCAGTGCATCACTTCATCATTCATCATTCATGACTCCCTTTCCCCTATAATGGAATTGAGCAATATATATATCGAAGAGCCTATAATTAAAAAAGCGCATCGGTACTCTATAATGATAAAAAGTCCTAACAAAAAATATAATAATCTCTTGGATACCGCCCCATGTAGGAATCAAAGGCAATGAGGCAGCAGACCACGCAGCGAAGGAAGCAGCCATGTCAGCATTAGATGAAATAAGTATCTACATTCCATCAGATCTTTTCAACAACTTTAAAGGTCTAGCAAAGAAGATGTGGGACCAGCTTTGGGAAAGCATAGAGGATGATAATAAACTAAATGGCATTAAAAAATAAATCTCAGCCTGAGAAACCTTCAACCGTGTTAACAGAAGGGAAGAAGGTATACTAACAAGAATGAGAATAGGCCACACCCGCCTACCTCATGGAGACCTCATAGGGACAGAAGCTTTACCTACATGCAAAACCTGCAAAGTGCAGTTACCCCTTTGTTCGTATTTTGGAGGATTGCCCGCGTTACGCTGGGGCTACTTTCAAAATTGTAAAATTGAAAGAACACTCACACAAATTATTGGGAAATAATGTGTCTAACGCAAATAAACTTATTGAATTTCTAAAAAATTTTAATCTCTATAATAAAATATAACCATTGAAAAATAAATAACTAAGCAAACGTACACGAATGACCTCCGGAGTTGAGTATCCATAAGCAATAAATTCTAACCTAACCCATGCCTCTCTACACGCCATTACTTTATTTGTTTATAAGTTTACTTATTGTATTGTTTGTTATAAAGGGGTAATGTCAATGAACAAGTAAAACTTTCGGGTCTCTTTTACCTTAGTATCGTCAGCTAATTTTTAGTTTTAATTTAAGTATTGCTAGTTACTTCTAGTAACCGTATAAATTAGTAAAAAAAAATTATTTATGCACTTTAAATTGAAAAATCATATCAGGCACATTCTATATAAATAATGAACAGTTTTATGTTTTTTTTATTATTATCACGCTTTTATGAGATTTATATTATAGTTTTCTGACAATATATAACACAATTAAGGGAAAACTTGTTCTTTGTAGTAAACCATAAATTTGAATTTATATAGAATGTGTCAGATAGGATTTTGATTTTTCAATTTTATTGTTTCTAAACTTGTTTTTCAATTCAGATATATTTATTACAACAAACTCACAAAAAAAAAAAAAAAAAAAAAAGAAAGAAATACTTTTATATTTTTCTTTACAATCGATGAGGGTTCTATTGCCTGGAAAAAGAAGGTTCTATTGTGTACTCCGGCAATCCCAAGAGTTATTATTTGAGTTGTTGGAAGCTTCAGTATATCTTTTAAAAAGGGTATTATACTCATTAAAATGGGGAATACGACATGGCATGAGAAGTCACCTCATTATAACGTTCGAGGTGGAAGGAGCGAAGAATGAATTCCAGTTCGATAAATGGTCTTCATGTGTTGGGTGTGTTATTCTTCTTATAAGAGGAAATGAGTACTAATTTTTATTTAAATAATGTCCTTTTTTATAAATATTGCTATTTACCTCATTTTTTTACTTAATCAATTAATTAATATCATTCACTAATATATATGTGCTCTTTTATCTAACATTAAAAATATATAATTTGGTTGAAATCATAAATATAAATTGGCAAAATGATAATGAAAGAAGCTTATAACAAAAAAGATCCGTAGAGAAATCAAACGAGAAATAATGCAGTTGTCCATAGATATAAACTTTGAAAATACAATAAAAAAACAATAAATTTCTCCTTGATATCGCCCTTGTAACTGACACTGTCTCAGACAGAAGCAGAACCCTCATTTACCTATATGCCGATAACACGACAGGCACTTTTTTATTTTTCTCAGATTATTCGATGGATTTTCCTCATAAGTCTTTTCAGGCCATTCAAAATGTAAATAGATTCTTTCTCATGCTTTTATCTTTTATTTATTCTCTTTTTATTTCAATACTGAGTATTTAGCTGGAGATTGATGTTTGCATTCCCTTCCCCGGAATCGGTTACATATAACAGGTATGAAACCTTCAAGCAAAGTTCTGAATTCCTTTACTTTTTTTTTTTTTAATTTAAAACTGAACATTTAACAACATAGCCAGTAAATTTATTGGCTACAAAATAAAGAAAAATAAATTCATCAAAAGGCTTGTAGAGAAACTACCAATTGGTAGCACACAGCTAGTATTCTTAACTTCAAAGGTCACGAGGCCATCTCCTTTTCAGACGCAGGTTCGGATGATTTAGGTGCCCATCTTACGAAAGGACTGATACCATCTGCAACATATGGGACATTAAAGTCATTGTGAATGATTTCGTCGATGACACAATAAGGAGCATTAAGGATTTTCGAAGGATTTCTTACATCAAGGATTCCAGAGGAATTGAATGGTTTGGTGGAGCCCCATAGCTCAATCAGATAGGTCCAAATCGGTCTTAACATTGTCATATAAATTTTGTAATAGAGTAGGAGTTCTGAGCGTTCTACGTAGCGGATATGTTATGCGGTTTATGACGAAGTTAATTATTAAAATTAAATATTTCTTCTCATCCTTCTTAAAATATTGTCACTCATCGATGATCTAAATTTAAAGCATAATGAACCACTTGATACAGCTATTGTTTTGTTTAAAATAAAATCACTTAATGTTATGAGTCTGGTGGATTGCACAGGTCTACAGAAAAAAAATAATCTTATAGCTGATTTTAACTATGTTTGGGGCGCTGATTCCAATAATGGAATCAGATTTTTTCCATCAGCTCTACTTTTTTTAGCTTCAGCATACCTTATGGTAACAGTAGTTTTATTTAAATTTAAATACATATGGTATAGATAACACAATCCGAAATAGATGTGTCAATGAATTATTTTAGCACGCTTTTCTCCTTATTTCAGAATATTAAACTATTATTATTTGTAAGAATTAAAAAATAATAACATCCAGTAATAACTTGTAACAACGCGTTTTAGTCTGATTTTACCCACCGTCATATCATTTTAATTACTTTTTGTTATGGTATCCTTTTGAAATGCTCAACTGGATCATTGAATACTCACATGATTGTAGATTACTGCTCGAACCTAAAACAATACTGTTTCAAGAAAGTCACGCGAAAGAAGCTTCGGAAGTGTGAAATAGTGTCTCTTTGAAATGTAATTGGTTTATTTACAAAGTTTATATGATTTTCATTGATTTAAGATGTTTTATGTAAAGAATTTTAATATCTGTTTGTTTCCATCTGCTATTAACCTGCATATGTATTCGAGTAATTATGTTTTAAGAGGTAAGTCACGCCATTTCTATATCTCAACAACTAGAGCTGATAGAGGAAACTAATGGCAAATTTGGATTCAGTGCACCAATCATACCCACAATCAGCTATAAAACTTTCAGCACCTAGAACACTGTAGATCTGTGTAGTTCTAGGTACTGCGTCACAACAGCCCCTCTAAGCCAATCGAAAAGAAAGAAAAGAAGCTACAATAAAAACAAAATAATTCTGTCGAGAAGACAATATCTTGCTAAGGGTTGGTCCCATAATGGGATGATATTACCTACAAACTAGGAACTCCGCTTCTTGTCTTGGTCGAAGTGCTCTGGGGTCTTATAAAAGTTCATATAAAACCAAAAGAGAGATTCTTATTTCAATAAAAGAACGGTTCCTACTGCATGCTGATTAGAGGAGTATTACCTAATGTTATTTCGAACTGCAGATATTGAATTGTTTTACAGATAAATGAATAAAGCATATAATAGATAAATTAATTGCATAAGGAAACAAACATAATATTTTATGATATTGTAGTCATAATAAATAAATTGTAATTAAAATGTATTTACTGCTTCTGAGCGATAACAACACAGTTGATATTAATATGTTACAAAATCGATGTAAACTGTTCTAAATATACTGTATGTTGTGAATAGTTATTAATTACTAATTATACAATTTTTTTATTTCTGATTTCGTCTCTATACCAACGGGTCATTTGCGTCTAATGTCAGTTAATATCCTTTTACAGCATTCCATGCATTAAAGGAATTCTAATAGATTGGTGACTCGTTTTCACTATCTTTCATAATTTTCTATATTGAATCAGAAAGAATTTTTTTTTTTTGTATTTCTAGAATTGAGGGCACTCTAGCAGTAGGCGTTGGACTGATGATTGTGGGGCATTATCACATTTTCCACAGGTTGGGGCTTCTAGCGCCTTAAGTAGGTAGCTATGTGTGAACTGACAATGTTCAATCCTTAGTGGGCACAGCATGACTTCCTCTCTCCCTTTTTTTTTTTTTTTTTTTTTTTTTTTTTTTTTTTTTTTTTTTTTTTTTTTTTTTTTTTTGGGGGACTTTAAAGGCTTCCACTTGAAGCCCTATACTGCCCATACTAACACCCATGGCACTGGGTGATACTTCTACGAAAGACAAGCACCACCCAGGGTGGGACTCGAACCCGCAGCTCCGGCATGAGAGTACGGCGCACAGTGGTCCAACCTGGGAAAAAACCTCATAAATGAAAGTAGCCCAAACCTAATTTTTTCTTGGTTTTTGAATACTTGTAGAACAATGAAAAGGATATGTTTTTTTAACTAGTTAAAAATTAAAATGTGTGTGTACCAGTAAATTTGGACTTTTTAGTGATTGAAAACATCGTACTTTTCTACCAACATAAAAAAAAATTTCTACTCTGTATAAGATTTACAATAAAATATTCCTCAATACATCAGGAGTGTGTCATCTGTATGTGCACTGTTATGGACTAAACATTTTTAAATAATATCAATAGTAAGAGAAGAAATTAATTTTCGAAATCGTTGCTGAAATAAGTATGATTTTTTGACTTTGTTGGTTTATAAAACGCTTGCGTTACGTTGCGTTACGGTCGCAATGGTTTAATATGTAACTGTAGGTAGTAGAGGAACTGTGGTAAAATTTTCAGCGCCAACTTCGGCCAACTTTGGGATTTATAAGGATTTAAACCTTTCGTTACGGTGCGAGTGGCAAAGGCGGATGACCTTGGGGAGGAACTATTAGTTAAGAAAAATCCTCCTATATGTCTCTAAGGGAGGGGAGGGGGACTGACTTACAATTAAAATAAAATAAATCACACGTTATTTTCATTTTATTTATAAAATACTAAAATAAAATAAAATAATTTTAATTTTAATTCTAAAATACTAAAATTTAAAAAAGTATTTTATTTTGTATTTTAAATAATCAAATAAACTACAACTACAAATAGGTTGTTTGAAGTTGCACAGTTTCTTTATAGTGTATGGCGGTCCTTTGCACTAGAGCTCTCACCCCTGAAAATTGAGTTGGTTTTTTTATTTCACTTTGATAAACAAAGTAATTGTTGCAAGTTTTTTAAAAATCCTTCACTAACCGCGCATATTCCAGGGATAAATGAAGAATTAATTGTGAGATTAAAAACAGTACTAGATGTGAATTTGCTCTCTGTACCCGATTGATTCTGCAGCATTTCGCCAGTATGCAGCGGAAACGGCTGAGATGGCAGTGACTCGGTACCCCTGGTACTTTTTCCCATCGACCGTCCACAAAATTCTTTTCCATGTAGCAGACATGATTGAGTACGCAGCTCTTTTTATCGGTTCGCAGTCAGAAGAGACTCATGGAGAGTAGGAACAAAAATTATAAGCAGTACAGGAAACATCATTCCAGGAAGATATCTCAAGTCGCAACAAATGAAGATGTTTTCCACCAATTATTTGTAACAAGCAACCTATACATTACGGATTTAAGACCAGCATACAAGTATAAAAAGAAAAAAGAGCTAACCCAGGAAGCATACAATTTACTTAAACAAGATTAAATAATTATATCCTATTTGTATTATTGTACATAAAAATTTTAAATAAAAAAAATTATCTACACAATTTTTTTCATTTTTATTTTCCACATCAAATTTTAACTTGATCTGATGCTCTGATTTCGTTGATATCGATTTCATTAGATTCGGAACCTCAAAAAACATATAAGACTATACCAAACACGAATTTTTTATATTTTTGACTTTTTGACCTCAAATTCGGACTTGATCTGGTGGTCCCATTGCACTGATTTTGGTTTCATTAGATTTGGCACCTCAAAAAATCAATACACGGGAGGTTCCATGCCGCTAACAAAGTTAATATAATAGATATTAGGTTTTTTCCCTTTTTCAGCTTTTTTGGACCACTGTGCGGCGCTTTACCGCACAGCAACACCGGGCCCCTTCCTCTCTCCTTGATATTCTACTGTTTTTTTTTTTTCCATTTCCTACAATCAGGTACTTTGGTTGAGTTGCTATTTTCTCTTACCCAGCTTTTCTCCCATTCAGCTGATTATAAAAATTTGTAACGTTATTTTACTAAACAGATAATTGCTCAGTTATAAAAAAGAAAAAAATCCTCAGTGTTTATTGTTTAATTTTTTTTAAATGTATTTTAATGATTTTTCAAAATTTACCAGGTCCTCATTTGTAATCCAAATCCTTTAGACATTTTTTAACTTGGTATGTTAGAGTTATTGCAATGGCAAGATTATCAATTATTAACTCAAGTCTTGTGTATTTGTTGATTCAGCCTCCTTGCGTTTTAATACAAATCAGGCAATTGAGTGAGAAGAACTGGGATCTCCTGGAGTTTAGCTTTTCCCTTTACGAATTGGAGAGACAAGTCTAGTTGGAGTACCAGTGATTAGATTTAAATATCGTATTAAATATGACTGTGTTCGGTATCACGTATTACTTAATTATATTCATGTTAAAGCAAAGAAGAAAAATTGGTACCAAATTGAAATAAACAGGACGAGTAGGATTTGCTACTTGATTTCCCTTTTTTTTTTTTTTTCTTCTGGTAAATGCTATACATTTGTAAGATTTTGTGTGAGCTCATTACGAAAATGTAAGTTGGTCAAAATATTTAAGTCAATGATCCCTTTGTCTGTGATACGCCCAGGGCTTGTCAAGAAGTAATGTATAGTAAATCTCCCAATGAAGCCTTGGATAGTTATACGGCGAAAAAATATCATCTAAATACTTTTCAGTCCAGTGTGAATTTGAAAAAAAAAATAAATTAACTATGTAACAGATCAAAAGAGAGTTGAACATTTAATCTCATTTTTAACGTGTTTTTTTTTTTCTTGAATCATCTTCTGATTTTCCCCTTATAGCTCTATGCAAAACCACGATAGTGATGATTCGTAATAAATTTTAGCAATAGGATAAAGCACGCGATAGATAGCAAGGGAAGGGAAAAGACGAAACATTTTTTGAGTTAGACCCTTCTTGCATTGAACGGGCGATATTATTTGATAACTATATAATGACTAGCAAACTACGGAAAGTAAAGAAAACGATAATAAGGTTTAGTAATATTCTTTTTAATATTTAATGATATAAAGCTGCTATAAATTATACTAATAAAATACAGAAATATAATGCATGAATACGTCTTAAAATATCAATCAACATAATAATTAGCAGTGTAGTTGATATGTTTTTGTTAATAATATAGTTCAAAGTCCTAAATAATACAGAAGTTAAAAAATCAGCTCGTGTTGTTGTTATTTTTTTTTTCTTTCCAGTAGGTTAGACGTAATCCTGAAAAGGACAAGGATTGGAATTTATTTTCAGTTTCTTAGAGGTCTTACATTTTCCTCCAGTCTAATAAAAGATAGATGAAACCTTAGACAATTGCGAGCCCTTGATGTTTTAAATGGACCTCTTGGGAAAACGTAGGATTTCCTTCAAAATTGGCCTCCGTGTAACGATCCAAAGGAAAAGGATGAAAGGGTGTAAGTGGATGTTCACTTAGGGAAGGGAAATATCGGGAATGTTTCTGGATAATGGGGACTTGTCTGGGACACAAAAGGATAAAGAAAGAAAAGAACACAAAGAATTTTTCCTCTTCAACAGCGGTTCATAGCTTCATCAAGGTTTTTTTTTTTTTTTTAAAAAAGGACATGAAATCTTCCAACGTTTTATTATGAAAGTGAGCTACTCCCACCACTCACCAACTGGAATAAAAAAATAATAATAAATTTTTAGCGAACCCGAAGGTTCGATGGTTCGGTTCTGACTCCACCAATCTCCCCCTACAAACCTCCATCCACCGCCATCCTTCCAATCCCAACTCCACGAATCCTAATTTCGGCCCTAACAGAATCCTCCCACCTTCGTCACGGCCCACCTCTCGGACCTCGCGAAGCGCTTATTAACTGAAATCTAAAAAATACAATTAATCAATCGGAATCTGAATAGTTTGTTAATCTATCTACCAAATTTCTACTTACTCTCTCAACCTAGGATGAATTTGGATTTCAACGGCATAAAAAAATAAAAATAAAATGAAAAGGTAACTAGAAACGTGATGCCCGTTAGTGTCGCCTGTAAAGCATCGTATGTGGTGTTCAACAAAAGATTGCGCACCTAGGTAGTAAAAGTTGATGATAAGATAGGCTCATAAAAAAATATAGTAAAAATTAATAATCATCAAATACTACCTATAGATTAAATTAACTTAAAACGTTACAAACTCAATTTGGAAAGTTATATCAAATAGCCTGTAAACACAAAATTTCCTTCAAAACGTTGCGATGTTATCATAGAATCAATATTTCTGTGTTTTCTGCTATTTACAGTGACATCTATACAGAGTTGGGCAAATTGTAATCAGAATAATGATTAATGAATATGAATAATTGATAATCATAAAACAAATGAAAAATGAATAACCATTATTCATAATCAGTACGGAGTATTTTTAATGATTATTGAGTGTTTATGGTATTCATTTGAAATGAATAATGAATAATTGGTATTTAGTTCATATTCATATTCATTAATCATTATTCTGATTACAATTTGCCCAACTCTGCATCAATATACTGAATCTACTAATGCATTCGAAACGACTCTAAGTCGCTAAATTCAAACTATTCCATTGTATCCTCTTGTTCTACCTATCTCTAGTCTCCCCTATACAGAAATGTTTTTATTAAATGTTGCCCTGATATGTAGGTTTGCTAAATCTATAAATTAAATACATTCCATACTTCCAAGCAGGTGATTATTGGATACAGGTTATATGGAATATATCACGAATAGAAAAATACGATGGCTCAATCATGTGAGAAGAATGCAATAAATATCTGTGCCATAAATATGCTAAGAAAAGACATCCCCGATACATTTGGAGAACAGGGCTATCTAAAAATAAAGCCTACGATGAAGATTGCTACATACATCTTAGCGACCACGGTTAAGATTGCACGATGATGTGGAGGCAGACCTGCAACGGATGGGGGAGAGGAGATGGAAAAAAACATGCAGCTGACAGGGAGAAGTGGACGAGGATGATGTCGGAGGGTAAAGCCCTAGATGGCCGAGTAGCCAATATGTAGATAAGGGAAAAATATTTATTCAAGAACATTATATATATTTTTTTTAACTTCGATTATATTTTTTAATTTAAACGAAAACCACTAATGTATTGAATGTAGCCCAAATGAAATTTTATCTAAATCAAAATAGCCCATAAATATTATATGAACATTTTTTATTTTAATTTATTCACTAAGATATGATTTTTTTCATTAAACAAAGAAAATATACTTAGCAGGGTATTTCAGAAAAAATAATAGAACCTAAAAAACCTTAATTTTAGCGATTTGAAACACTCTTGTATGGCGTATTGTGAAAATAGAGTAATTTATAATAAAAGTTTTAGTTTAATATTTGAAACCCACTCGCTTTTAATACCAGTGATAGACTCTGATATCCATCGGGTGATGTGAATATTTAAAATAAGGAAATGAATGTGGAAAAATGTACGAATTTGAGGAATGGCGTTTACACATTTATTAAAGCACGTCAATTTCCAATCTAAGCAAGTTGGTAAGTGAAAGTTGTGTGCTGCGCGCAACGCACCAGATTTTGTTTTTGTGACTTGCTTTCTCGTTGACAGTGTGGGCACTACTGTTCATTTCACCAAATTCTGTTAATGCCTTTTATTCACCAAATAAAACTCTTCGTATTAACCTTTAAACTGCCAGTGATTGGTCACTTCGGAAACAGATATTCGTATTGAAAGACGGCAAGGACCTATGGGGATGAGTGAGACAGCCTACGAAGACACTTTTACTGTTACATAGGAAATTAAAATTAAATTGTCTAATCCCAAGAAGGAAGGAATACCTTCAAAGGAACAAGCCATCAAGAGAAGTTATTTTCATTAAGATATAATATATAATTTTTATCAATTTATCAATTTATCAATATATAATTTTATCACCTAATTTTATCAAAATTCTACTTTATTTACTGTCAATACGTGATTTAGTAATGTTAATCTCAAATTCTTCTTGTAAGTATTGGTCCCTAAATTAAAAAACAAAAAAGAATTATATCTAGTGATATGTACTAGATCTAGTGATATGTACTAGATCTAGTGATAATCTTGTCAACGACTCTTCATAATGGCTACTTCAAAGAAGTCATATATTTTTATGTAAATTATCATGATAATATTTTGTAATAAAATGTTATTATCTTTTATTATTAATAATTTTATTAAAATATTTAGTTTTAATATGGTATTTAATATTTAATTTTTTTACGAGCTATGTCTCAGTATTCCCAGCAGAGGGGTACACAGGGTAATATTTCTGCGTGTAACGTTTTCATATTTCACAATTACGGAACAAAGTTCCATTGTAGTAAGATTTACTATGTCGAACACTGACCCATACTACTCTGACAGACAAACTTTTACCATGTTCCTATATTACTTCCCGATTTTCGACAATAAAAGATTTAATTTAAAATAAGAAGTATTCTTCTAAAAGGAGACAACTTGCCACTGAAGAACACTCCAAAAGTTTACAACCAAAAATTGTAAAAAATGTTCAACTGAAATTGTGGTTCGGATTCTCCAAGAAGAACCATAAAATTGATTTGTTAGATATTTTGATGTTTTGCCTTCTTTTTTTTTTTCTTCTTTTTTATAAACTTTTGTTTTATTTTTGGGTTATATCTCGTAATATAATTTTATTGATTTTTATACAAGCTATTTTTGTATAGTCTTATTTTTGCGTTAAAGTATTTATTCTGCATTAAAAAATTTAAATATGTTACTTTTATAAAACTGTATATCGAATATACTGATATAAGTATCATGGCTAATTAATGGACATATACTAATAAACAAATGCACAAACGCCGTATAGGGTTACTTTATGAGAAAAAGAAAAGAAAAAAATTACATTTATAGTCAATTTTATAAGTCATAAATGTATATATTATTTTTTAAAAAATAATATACTAACGACAGTTACATTTAAAATTTCCTGGTCCAAACCTCAAATATATAAGCTAACCGGAAATACTTGGATATTTTAAACGAACCCACTTAAATGCTTAAACTAGAAGGTTATCTGAAGTAGGGATGGGATATCGGAAGCCCAATATCGATCTTTTCATTGCAAGAAATATCGGTCGATAACTATCGATAATATGAAAATATTGGATTTGAAATTTCGGTAGTCACTATTTTCAGCGATATATAAATTATTAAAAAAAAAAAAAAAATATTATGCGTATATTTTTATCTAAACGTTTTTTTGTCTAACTAAAAGTATTTACTCGTTATAAACAATTTCGAAAAACAATTAATTTTGAATTTGAACCATTCCATATTCAATCAACCCGTGTAAAAAAACATGTTGAACCTATAAGTCTTAGATTTAGTTAATTTTTTGGTTATTCGTTACAACTTTTTTTGCATTATATGCCTTAATGTAAAAAAAATACCAAAGTTTGGATTTTTTTTCTCAAAAAAACTCTGAATTAAAAAAACTATTGATTTTTATTAAAATTTTCTATGTTATTCTAACATATGAGGGCTAAAGGTTTGCCAAATTTTAAAGTAGAGAAAATTAACTAGAGAAAAAACACTATTAAGTTCTGTTAATATTAGAATATAAATATGCATTAATTTTAATTTATGCATATTTGCTTTATTAAAATGTAACTGTTTACTAAAATTAAGTCTCTCATTTTTTACATATTTTTTTCTTTTGTAAAGTTATGTTTGATTAATTCATTTCTCCATTGGTTGGTGTCTATATCCTCGCAATCCTCGGATCAACCTTTTAAACAAGCTAAGATGTCCAAAATCTATATACTAACAATAAACATGATCTTCCCTACATCATTTCTTCTTCTTATTTTTACTTCTTTTTTCCCTTAAGGATTTTTTTTTTTTTTCGTTTCAGTTTTTCATTTAATATAAAATGTAATTTTAAGGCACAGTAGATGAAAATTGTTAACATGCAAATGGACCTATATTTATTATATTTTACTCATATATAGTCTATCAAAACCCCTTAGCTGTTCTAGACATTTGAATAAATATTATTCTTCATACCTATATATTTACTCTAATATTGGAAGATACTATATATATATAAACTCCATTATTCACCACACCCTACATCAGGACTAGCAAGATTATTATATTTTTCTTTTTTTCTAATGATCATATTTAAGCACAATCCTTCGACCTTTCCGAAAGAGCTAGTTTAATTTTTATTTGTAAATGAAAGCATTAAATACTGGTGTGAAAAAGGATTAAAAGTGAAAAAATATCGTAGGGATTGGTATCGATAGTCAATAATATCTACGTTGATGGTATCGATGGTGAAAATATCGAATATGGAAAGAAAAATATATATTGTTGAAGTTAAAATATTATCAATCCAATGGCTGGCTTGTAAACATTTTATTAGATTGAATATTTTATTAAATCCACTAGATGGCTATATAATTTATTTTAATAGGAATAAAATGGGAATAAAAATAAACTATTAGGTATCCAGTTTCTTTGTAATATCTCCATTTAACAATGGTGTTTATTTAAGTTAAATAAAGGTGAGCTATGATCCTAATACCTATGTAATTTGTTACATGATGTATATGACGCTATAAGTTTACAAAGCCGTACTACCTAACCCATTTGAAACCATTGCAGTAATGAGAAAGTATCAGTTTCATTACTCAAATATATCAAGTAACCAAGGCTTTAGCTGATTGCCGCTAAACATAGAACGAGGCAAACATAGTCCTGAACCTTCTTACACACAGGGCCACACCCAAAACCTTTTGAATAATTCCATTTCAATTTCGTTACATCTGAAATTAATTGAATATTCAAATGGAGAAGAATTTTCACATATACTAGAAAAATTCACATTTCAACTGAATGGTTAAATTAATTTTAAAAGCTAATAAATAATCATTGGAATGGGAAGGATAGTACTACCAAAATATGGTGAAGATTTGGATTTAAAAGAAAGATTTTTGAGACCCTGAAACTAAGTCCAACCTTGTTTGTTTTAACGTCACTTTATGCCACTAAGGCTAATCAGACGATGCTACAGTGGAAGTCCTAAATTTTGCCTATCCAGGTATAATTAGGATAGGGATCTTTAACGAGTACCTGACATCATTTGGGACCTCCATTTTACGTCTTATCCGTGGGACAGCATAGACAACGATTTTTTACTCCCTTTAAAAAATCCTAGGGCCACCTCGGGACGCGAACTCGCGACCTTTAGTATTGTAGGTTTCTATGCTAACCACTACACCACAGGTGATCCCTGTACAAAAAAAAAAAAGTTTAAGTCCAACCATAAACGATGTAAACCACTGCTGCTGTTGGTCATACAAAGTGACCAACCTTAACCATTCTAAATAAATAATAAATGTAATTTTAATCAATTAATCGTGAAGGATCATAATTAGTTCTGAGAATAATATGTGGCTGAACTTTTGTCTTGGGGAGGCCTATTTTTGCGCCGTTCTGTGAGGCCCGTTCTCCACTGAAAGGACACATAGAGGTTTAATTATTTCTTAAGAGCGAGCAAACCGAGAGGGAGTTCAAAGCTAAAATCTGAAAAAGACGATATAGGTTTTGATAATTGAGTTGAATTTTAACTTAGTTTGATTCTTTAGCAATACCTAATCTGTATTGTTTAAAGCTATCATTATGTACTGTGATAACTTAATGTTTTGGCGTTCGTGTTAAAAGTGTGAAAAACGATTCATAGATCCGAATTGGCTAAAGGGGCTGAGTTTTAGTCTGGCTTCACAATGGCTTCTTAGGTCCGGTGGGATAATTATGAGCTAAGGAAGGGTTGTTTACTAGAGGAGCCGGACAGATTCAATTAGGGAGGGCACACAGCCTAATTGAGGGGGGGGGCGAACAAATGGGCAAATGTAATTTCCGGAACGGACAATGTGAGGCAGCCGCACTCCCGCATGATTAACAGCTGCCCCTGATAAATCCCGACGTTAATCCATTCTTACCGTTGCGGTTTCACGGTCCATTTACGGAATAGCTCTGTTTTAACGGAATGAAATGCTTTCCAGGCGTTTGTCCCCAGTCCACATTGGCTATTCTGTATCAAGTATATCGTATTAATAAAACATTTAACAGCAGTTGTAACACTGCTAACTTCTACCGTATTGAAGTTCTTTCGGCTCACAATTAGTAAGATAGATAAAAATGGTGGGCTACTAATACCAATTCTTTTCAACAGTTGCATATTTGAGGAATCCATAAATATTAGGAAAACAAAAAAATTACATTGAATTAAAAATACAGCATTTTCTCTTCATTAATTTCATTTTAAGAGAGTATGCGCATGCGCTAGGTATTAAACACGTCAACTCCCCTAATTTAACATTATTTTAGTGTAATCTAATTGATTGTAAGATGTGCTAATCAGTTAAGTTATTATATTTAGTGAAAATATCAACTTTTCGACAGATAAGTAGAAAAGAAAAATATCAGAATTTACTGGTGAGTAAATAAATTTTATAAACATTATAGTGATCCACTGTGAAGCACCCATAGACTGTAAGCAGCCATAGTTGATAAGGCCAGTCAGTTGCCTTCGGGCACTTGCTGAAGGAGGATCTACGTTGCTCCGCACATTTATTTTCGTAAATTATTACGTCAACTAGTATTTTTTTTATTTAACTCCCACAAACATATTTTTATTATTTTCTTTTTATAATTCGTTCTTTGTATCGACTTATCATTATGAAATGAGATATTATCATATGGTAATGTCAAGCAAAAAACGTTCTAGAAGCCTAGGAAACCCGAATGCAAGGAACTCGCCGCTCAAACAAAAGGCAAAAACAGCCAGAAAACACCACCAGTGGAAAACACACCAGGTAGTTCCACAGAAGTAATTGATTCCCAACCTGGCACTTCAAATTAAAACATTATTGAAGAATCGCACATTTTCACTCCTAATCAATATAAAGCATTTTATTTTTTATATTTAATTTTTTTCGACATAGTTGGTTTTTCATATTCATATATTAAATATTCAACTGTGAAAACCCAAACATATTCATACATTGATGTCGTTTTCATAGCATATACAGAGAATCGTATTTTTGGTGGATATTTTAAATGATTTTGCGAGCAGCTACATTAAATAAGTGATTCAATTATGATACTATGGTTTTGCGTTTTCATATTTTATTAACTTATTTGAAGTTTAAATTTACACAGAAACAAGAAAGGGTAGGAAGAACAGAGGTAATATATTCAATATAATGTCAAACATCGATGATATGACATATTTGTTTTTGTCTAAAACATCTATGTTATAACATATTTGTTTTTTTCGAAAACATCGATATTAAAAAAAACATTGTTATTGTTAAAACATCGATGTTAAGATCATATATATTGTTGTTTTGTGTTATATGTTTTAACATTGATATTTTGAACAAAAACAACAATAAATATGCTCTAAACATCGATGTCTTAGCTATAACAAAGATGTTTTTAACATCGATGTTTTAACAATAAGAAAGTTGTATTTAATATCGATGTTTTAGACAAAAACAAGTATACTTTAACATTGATGTTTTGACAATAACATAGATGTTTTAGAGAAAAACAAATATGTTTAAGCATCGATGTTTTAACAATAGGAAAGTTGTATTTAACATCGATGTTTTAGCTATATCAAAGATGTTTATAACATCGATGTTTTGGAGAAAAACAAATATGTTTTAACATCGATGTTTTGGACAAAAACAAGTATACTTTAACATTGATGTTTTGACAATAACATAGATGTTTTAGAGAAAAACAAATATGTTTTAACGTCGATGTTTTGAACAAAAACAATTATACTTTAACATTGATGTTTTGACAATAACATAGATGTTTTAGAGAAAAACAAATCTGTTTCAACATCGATATTTTGAACAAAAACAATTATATTTAACATTGATGTTTTGACGAAAACATCGATGTTTTTAAGGAAAAACAAATATGTTTTAAATCGATGGTTTAAAAAAAAACAAATTAAATA
This sequence comes from Aelia acuminata, assembly GCA_911387785.2. Lineage (NCBI taxonomy): Eukaryota > Metazoa > Arthropoda > Insecta > Hemiptera > Pentatomidae > Aelia > Aelia acuminata. The sequence continues at coordinate 116,681,365 of OU426980.1, read as the reverse complement.
TAACATTGGTGTTTTGGACAAAACAAGGTTGTATTTAACATCGATGTTTTGATAAAAGTTGTTTTTAACATCGATGTTTTGAACAAAATCAAGTATACTTGATTGATGTTTTGATAAAATAACCCGGCTGTTATTAGCATCGCTGTTTTTGAAGAAACATCGATGTTAAATACAACTCTGTTTCGTCAAAAACCTCGATGGTAATAACAGCTTTTTTATAGGTAAAACGTCAATGTTAAAGTATACTTGTTTTTGTTCAAAACATTTGTGTTAACATATATTTGTTTTTTTCATTATATCGATGTTAAAAACAACTTTGTTATTTCCAAAACATCGATGTTACGTCATTCTTGTTTTTGTCCAAAACATCGATGATAAAAACAGCAGGGTTACTGTTAAAACATATCTGTTTTTGTCCAAACATCGATGTTAACACATATTTGTTTTTGTCCGGAACATTGATGTTATAAACATCTTTGATATAGCTAAAACATCGACGTTAATAACATCTTTTTATTGTTAAAACATCGTTGTTAAAAACATCGATGTTATGAGCATATACATTGTAGTTCTTTTTTTTAAACATCGATGTTAAAACACAATTGTTTTTATCAAAAACATCGATGTTAAAACATATTTGATTTTGTCCAAAACATCGACGTTAAAACATCTTTGATATAGCTAAAACATCGATGTTAATATCATCTTTTTATTGTTAAGACATCGATGTTAAAAACATCTTTTTTATAGTTAAAACATCGATGTTATGAGCATATACATCGTAATTCTATTTTTAAAATATCGATGTTAAAACACAATTGTTTTTATCAAAAACGTCGATGTCAAAACATATTTGATTTTGTCCAAAACATCGATGTTAAAAACAACTTAGTTATTCACAAAACATCAATGTTAAAATATAACTGTTTTTGTCCAAAACAGCGATGTTATTATAACAAATTGGGTTTTGTTCAAAACATCGATGTTAAAACATATCTGTTTTTTTCCTAAACATCTTTGATATAGCTAAAACATTGATGTTAAAACCAACTTTGTTATTTTTAAAACATCGATGTTAAAATATATTTGTTGTTGTCCAAAACATTGATGTTACACCCTACTTGTTTTTGTCCATAACATCGATTTTAAAAACAACTCGGTTATTATTGAAACAGAAAAAAAAAACATCGACGTTAACATCGGCCCACAAACATCGATGGTCGGAAAAAATCGGCTGCGTAACATCGATGTCGCATCCCTAGTACAGACCCCCCCCCCCCCCCGAGAACCCAAGCCACCACCAATTTTCAATTAAGAATATAAAAAACTATCAGCTCGGTGCGGAATGGCTCAGTGAGACTGCATTCAGACGTTCGACGTTTAACGAATTCTATACCATAAATATTCAATATTAATATTATGTAATATATTTTGTCTTCACAAGCATCTACGATACATAGGAATGCGGTTCTATCAATAAGATATCTGAGAGAAGTGCAAGAATCTGCTAACCTTTATCATCTTCCATATTATAACACGGTTAATGCATTAGGTACTTGTGAGCTATCAGGCCTGCAGCGACTTTATGTATAAGAAACCATTGCTTATAACCTCGATATCGCCGATAAAACAGAATGCCGTTGAGTGGCTCCGGTCCCAACTGAAAAGGACCCGTTGTGGGGTTTTTTTTGTCCCATTGAGTGAGCGAAGCAAGTGGGAGTCGAGTCCTGTGATCTAATTAAGGTAATAAATTATCTTAATTTAACTTATAAGGGGGCGATGGAAGGTTTCCAAAGCCGTATATAGCTAACCAAATTGAGGAAGGTTACACTTGAGAATTGAAATAATAAAAACACCATATAAAAATAAGTTCAATTATCACGAACAACTAGGCAGGGACCAGAGATAAGGCGCGATACTTCATAGTTAGGTTACGCACATTTCCGAAAACTCACTAGTACCATTGTACCATTGTAATATTATAGGCAACTTACATCTGACGGTTGAACTTTTCTGTATATTTAATTGTTTTTTTATTATCTAAGCAGAAATAATTATTAATTATCGAAAAATGTTTAAATTTTCTTATTACGTGTGTTAACAATTTTAAACTCTTTATTAATTTCAGTCAAATTATAATTTAAATCATAGTGCTCAAGTAGCCAAACAGCAGTTGAGCGAAAAATAATATATGAGCATATATAACATTTTAAATTATTTTTTACACTGTTTTTGTTATTTTGTAAATAGGTTGTGAATGTGTTGAATTATCAATTCAATCAACTGAGACAGTATGAATACTAGTTTTTATTTATCCCCCTTATTTAAAATCTAATAATTATTCAATTTTAATATTGGGTTAAATTTTTTAATTATAAATAAATAGGTTTATTGGCGTATAAACATTAGAGCGGATTGCCGAGACTATTACGTATATAAAATTGGCAATAATAATTATTAATTTGCAACTTTTGAAGAGATTATGCTAATTACGGAAGATTTTAAGTCGATACAGAGGTTTGGACTATCAACCACACAGCTCGGTTAATAGGATCACAATACCGAGCTCCCTACTTTCCAGTAAGCTACTTAGTCCAACTCTCCATCAAACCTTCCAGCTTCTCCAGCCAACCAGTTAATAGTTACTTATTACAGGAGGCTTCATGGAAACATCACTGCTTTGCTCAATTATGTGTTGGGGTTATGGAAAAAATCATTAGTTTGAATTGTGTTTTTTTTTTTTTTTTTTTTTTTTTTATGGAATTTAGTTTTATTTTGACTATATATACACACTCAAAACTAGAGAACATTGTTTTTGTAGAAGGCTATCGATTTTAATTTGATAAAAAATAAACTGGTGTAAGGAAGGTATAGGACCTATCTCATCAGCAATGCAAAAAAGGCTAATCAACTATAAACAGCACAGTTCTCAAAACATTTTTTTATATAACTTTGAACAGAAAGGACGCAAATATGGGATAAGCTAACGACTCAAAATTGCTCTTTGTAGATAAACCAGTAATGTATTTATTTAATATTTAAACAGGTGCCTTCATGAGCTGTTCACGAGTAGGAAGCGATCATTCAACGTTTGAAGATAAAAGTAACTTCCCACACTGCTATGGTGCCTGTTAAGGGAAATGTCTGAAGGTTTCACTCGATTCTACTCATACTTTGCGTTAATGCCGACTATGAGTTTGTTTGATCGCGTAGTTCGCCGAGATGAGATTGCCCTTACCCTGAATTTAAATATGTATTAACTCAATCAAATTAAAATATTCAACTTCATTAATTAAAAAAATCAACAGAACAAAATGAGTAAATGGTTTCACCTCATAGTCAAAATGATACTCCTCACATCAGCTTTTAAATGTTATTAACTAAGTTTAATAACTAGTTAATAGCCAAACCAATTTTTTGGCGAATTCTTGGCTTAGCTTGTTCCATTCTTCGAGGAGATATTTTTTTAAGTCTTCTTTGATTGAATTTACATGTTTTCCGATTTCTACCTTCGGACAAACAAAAAAACTCTATGATGATCAGTTTTTTTTTTTTTTAATTGAATTTACATAGTACGTGATTTTCCTGAGAAAGTAATGAAAAGTTAATATCAATTTCATATGCAACGAATCGTAATAAATTCTCTACTATCAAATTAGTCGTAGGTCTTGACTCATATGCAACGGTCATTTAATTTTGTGTAGCTGATACAAAAGTACCACACAAAAATATTAGATCCGAAAAAGTATCTGTATCAATTGTATCAGATACAAGAATTTCAAGTATCAACCCATGCCTACTCATCATGAGCCACCAAGATGTCGATAGTGGTTAATCAACGATAGTCCAAATATTCGAAGAATATCCATTCTATACTCAAAAATTAAATACAATGTCCCAAAATATATTTTATTAGGTTTAAGTGATAACAATAGACTATCAAGTTCTGTCTTGGAATGCCAATCTCTCCTTTATGAACTAACCCCCAGAGTGGATTCGAGCCAACCGAGGAGAAGCATTGATTCATTGAGTCCATCGAAAATCAAATAACTCAATTCGGCGAATGATAGGGATCATAGTGGAGGAGGAATCAATAAATACACAATGATTTCACGTTCTACTGCAATAAAAGCTACGGCAGTTTCAGAACGGCATACCGAGAGGTATTCTGAGACATACCACATTACAAAGAACGAAAACTAACTTATTGCATACAATTGCTGACCTTCCAGCAGTTACTGTCTTCTTTACACGGAGCACGTCTAATTCTTTAATAGCCTCAAAAACTCTATCAACCCAATATTATATTCTCTCATACCCACCAGACATCCACTGAGCTGGCAAACAAATGCCGAAAGCCATACTCTGGTTCTGGAGTCCCATCACAAGAGAAAAATTCTTGACTGACTGGCATTGAACTGAAACAAAACATTCTTACAATGAAACCTGTGCGATAAAAGTGTTTTTCTATAAGAATATAGAAATACTCAAATTCCGCCTTAGCAATGAATTATTCCGATTTCATTCTAAATTACTATGATAACTGGAGAATCTACATAAATATAGATAGTATAGATAGATCAACACGATTAATGTTGTATTTTTGGTCTTTTATTATTCCAATTTTATAGAACAGTGAAAAATCCAATCTTCCTTTATGATATATACATTTTTTCAATACATTAAAAACCTCACAACGTTTCCAGGCTCATTGCCTCATCTTCAGGTGTACTTCAACAATATTTTACATAATATTTACAACTTTTTTTAAAAATTAATTTACAATAATTATAAAATTTGAAGTGAGTAAAAGAATAATAATTGGCCGAAAAGTCTTTGGTATGCTGAGTCCTCTTCTCTGGAGCAGCAATATTCTTGGCAAAACCAAAAAATTAATATATAGTGCACTGGTCGAGAGTATCATGCTGTATGGCTCCGAGACATGGACCATTAACAGAGCACAGGAAAAAAGACTCTTGGCGGTAGAAATGGATTTTTGGAGGAGGTCAGCCAGGATTTCAAAGATACACCATATAAAAAAAAGCCAGATCAGAGCAAAAATGAATCTTCAAAGAAATATACTTGAAGCAATAGAAAAAAGCAAACTAAAATGGTATGGCCACTTGAAAAAATTGGGTTCAAATAGAATACCAAGAATGATATTTGAATGGGAGGCAGAAGGAAGAAGAAAAAGAGGAAGACCACGTATACAGTGGATAAATAAAGTAAAGGAAAGTATGGCCGGTCATGGATTGAGGGAAGAGGAAACGAAAGACAGGAAGGTGTGGAAGATGAGACTGGAAGAAGAGTTCGGTTGAGGGAAACTTCAAACATGAAGAAATCCTTAATAAAAAAAAAAAACAATTGCAATGATCATAAAATTTGGAAACATTTATGATTTAAAATCCTATATTATATTATATTCATTATATACACACTGTTACGTAAAAAAAAAAATTAATTGGTTATAAATAAATAAAACAATCGTAACAAGAAAGGTGGTAGCTCAGTGGAGACGGGCGGGTTCTTTAATGACTAGTGATTAAAAAAAATTGAAATAAATTAAAGGGCGCCACGCTATTTATTTTAAGGAAATAGCGAAAACCTAAAGCAATCTGAATAAAAAAAATAATTTAAATTTAATAAGTGAAGATTACCTTAAAATCTCGGAGAGGGCTGTACATAAAATACAATTTGCAATTTACACTTATGAACTACTTAATGGTAAGTTAAAAAGAAATTGAACAAAACAAATTAAACTCAAATAAAAAAACTTTTAATTAACACTATATTTACACTACGATATTAAAAATAAAATTTACTCACAATTTCTGTAGTCAGGCCTGATCAAAATCTAACTCTATTCACACAACTAGAAACAATTTAAACTTATAAAAACTATACAATAAAAAAAAAAGCAAGGTTTAACAAAGAAATTAAAAGAAAAATATCTCCAGTCTGTTCTCTTAACTCGCCTGTCTTCTCGTAGCTTTGTTGCCAGTAGCCACTCGGCTTGGCGATCCTCGTCACCGGAATCTCTTCCGTGAACGCCACTTTCTTCAATTCTCTGATATTTAGCGATATAGACCACAACTACGTTAATCACGAAAACAGTCTCATTTTATCATCACTCGTGGAACGCTAGCGAACATCTGGTGTATTTTCCTTCGTTGTTTCTTAAAAAAACAAATGCCTTAATAACAGCTGTTTTTCAATTAATTACTTCGGTCCCGTCTCTTCTTTTAGAATAAAACATAATTATTTTTATAGCTAAATAAAAAATATTATATCAATAAAAAACTAATACAAAGCTTTTAAAACAACACATATTCTAATTATATACAAAAATATATTAAGCCCTCTTCGATTATTACTTATTGAGTTTTATTAAATAAAAAAAAAATTTTTTTTTTTGTTTATTTATTTTTCGTTACAAACTCTCCCCCTCCCTACCAAAAATTTTTTTTTTTTTTTTAATGCTTGATTCTTAAGTCTTAGGTCGGATGAGGTTTTAGATCTTTGACATGCCAAGTTCCTAAGGGATGACCCTGTAGATCTTCTAGCACGTATAATAAATTTCCTTGTTTTGCTCTGATTCTACATTTCTCATATAGAGGTGCCAATTTATTAGAAAAGTTCTTTGAAGCATCCGAAAGGGTTTGGGTCTTCTTCCACACTAAATCTCCAGCTTGTAGATCCACGTTCCTTCTCCGAAGATTATAATGGTGCCTGCTTTTCTCGTATGATTGCCGTAGACGCTCAACCACTTCTTCATATATTACTGGCATCATGTTGAACTTCTGTGCGTAAGCCTTTCGATCTCCCATTTCCGGAACATTATCTGAAGCAATGGAATGCTCATACTCGTCGCCTGAACGTGGTAACTCTCGTCCAAAATTCAAATAAGCTGGCGAATAACCGGTAACCTCGTGTACCGCAGTCTGCATAGCAAAAGCCAACTTGTGTAGATCCTTATCCCAGTGCTTATGATTGTCTTTCACATAGGAAGCTAGGAGTGTCTTTATCACTCGATTTGGACGCTCCATCGGATTAGCCTGTGGATGATAGACTGGGGTGAACCACAATTTAACAGCATATTCTCGGGCTTTCTTTTTTAAAATATTGCTCCTGAATTGAGGGCCGTTATCACATATAATAATTTGGGGAACCCCGAACTTAAGAAAGACCTCTCTTTCTAAAGTTTTGGCCACCACTTCGGCTGTCGATTTTGAAATTGGTACTATGATGCTGTATTTAGTGAAGCAGTCGGTAAACGCTAATATGAACCTTTTCCGGTTTGAAGACATAGGAAACGGCCCCATTATATCTGCCGAAACCATTTGCCAAGGTTGGGTAACTACTCGCTGTTTCCCCATTAGGCCCGCAGGCTTAGTCTGTAATGGCTTATTCGCCAAGCACACTTCACATTTCCGTACGTACCTGGTTACATCGGTTGCCATGCCAGGCCAATAGTAGTACTCCTTTACCCGCTGCAAGGTTTTGAAACATCCCAAATGTCCTGCAATTTCTTTATCATGACATTCCCAGATCGCTTCTCTACGTTTTTGTTTAGGAACTACTAATTTCCACTGGTTGCTATCTCCTACCATTTTCCGGTTATTATTAACAAGTTTCCATAGAGTTTGATTAACAATTCTCCAATCCGCATATTTCGATGGATTCTCTTCTACTTGTTTAATCATCCGCTGATACCACGCGTCCTCTATTGGTTCTCCAATATCAATTCTGGCTATCGGGAATTCGTAAGTCCGTGACAACGCATCGGCTGCAGCGTTTTGCTTGCCGGGACGGTGTACGATAGTGAATTGGTGTTGCTGCAGTTTTAGTGCCCACCTAGCCAGTCGACCTTGAGGGTCGCGAAGACTATTCAACCATTTTAAGGCAATGTGGTCAGTAATAACTGTAAAATCCATCCCTTCCAAATAAGGCCGAAACTTCTCTATTGCCCAGAGAACTGCTAGGCACTCTTGCTCAGTTACACTGTATTTCCTCTCGGCTGTGGTCAAACTTCGGCTCGCATAAGCTATGACCCGATCTCCTTCTGGGTATTCTTGGTAAAGAATAGCCCCTAATCCTGTTTTAGAGGCATCGGTTTGTAGGAAGAATCGCTTACTGAAGTCAGGACATGCTAACACAGGTGCTGTGACAAGCTTCTCCTTCAGTAATCTGAACGCTTCTTCTTGTTCTTGTCCCCATTTCCATCTCTTGTTTTTCTTCAGTAGATCCGATAGCGGTGAAGTTAGAGTCGAGAAATTAGGGACAAAGCGGCGATACCAGGAAGAAAGCCCTATAAACTGTCTCACTTGCTTTATGTTCTTAGGTGCTGGGTAGTTTAATATCGCCTCAATCTTTCCCGGATCAACTTGTAGGCCGTTCTCATTTACCACATATCCCAGAAACTTTAGTTCCACTCTGCAAAACTGACTTTTCTCCCAATTCACCGTTAAGTTGGCTGAGCTCAATCTTTCTAAGACCTTCTCCAATGTTTCTATGTGGGAATCGAAGTTTGATGAGACCACAATGATGTCATCCAAGTAAACAAAGATATTTGGTTCTAAATCTGCTCTCAAAACATCGTCAATCAGTCTTTGCCATGTCGCTGGTGCATTATGCAGTCCAAAAGGCAGTCTACAAAAATGGAAGAGGCCGCGGTTGGGAACAGTAAAAGCTGTCTTTTCCTTGCTTTCAGCAGCCATTGGTATCTGCCAGTATGCGCTCTTTATGTCGATGGAAGAAAGTATCTTGGCATCACGTAACCTATCCAATATATTCGAAATGTAGGGCAGCGGGTAGGCGTCTCTTTTAGTCACCGCATTTAACTGACGATAATCCACGCAAAAACGGTAGGATCCATCGGGTGTCTTCACTAAAACAACAGGTGACGACCAAGCACTCTGTGACGGCTCTACAATTCCTTCTACGAGCATTTCATCGAGCTCCTTATTTAAGATATCTTGGATCTTTGGTGAAACAGGGTAGTAACGCTGTTTGACTGGCTTACTATCACCCGTATTTATTTCGTGCTCTACCCTGCTTGTACATCCTAACTTTGATGGTCGGATATTTCGCCAATGTCCGATAAGCCGATTTAAGGTTTCTTCCTGTTCCTGCGTAAGATTCGGTCTAGTTAGGACAGCAGGTCCATTCTGTGACACAGCTAAACATTCTTCTGTTGGAGCAAAGTGCCACATATTTTTCGATATGTCTGGAACCAATCTAAATTTATTCCAGAAGTCGATGCCCAATATAAGTTCATCCACCAAGTTGGAAACTACCAAAAATTGGATAATTCTCATTTTACCTTCCAACTCCACTGGCACGTTTACGCTTCCAAAAACGTTGAGCGCGGTGCCTCCAGCAGCCTTTATTTGAATTTTGGGTTTTTTGTGTAGCTTTACACCCAGCCGTAAAAAACGTTTCCAGCATTCCTCACTCATCAATGACCTTGAAGCCCCAGAATCCAGCAGTCCCGTTTCTATTCTTCCCAGAATGTTGACCGTTAAATACGGCCTTCGATCCTGTTCATTTGCTGGATGTCTAAGAATTTTCCATTTCTTTCCAGCGAAAACTTCTTCCACAATCGACAACCACTCTACCCACTCAGCTTTCGTCGTGGAATTCGGGTTTTGTCCAGGCTCCCTTCCACTTAGGCCTGACCCCCTTGATCGTTTCCCTGGTCGGTGGTATTACAACGTTTACATGTCTTTCTATCCGCATCCCTTAGGCCACACCCTATACAGAATTTGGTTTTTACAGAGCGACACGTTTTGAACGAATGATTGGTCCCTCCACAGTTCCAACAGCGAAATGTGTAATTGGGTTTAGCCACGGCTTCTACAACCATCTTCGATGCTGCTACTGTGTCGTCTTGATTGAGTTGTTTCCTCGTTGGCGGGCGATAGGCCAAGTCGGGTTCGAGTAATCCTTTACTATCTGGTGGCGGTCGATATTCGTTCATTCTCCACCTTACTTCTTCAATCTGCCGACCGATTACTACTAACTCCTTCAATGTTGTTACTTGGTGCAAAGCCATTCCTTCCAAGTAGAGGGGGTTCAAATTCTTCTTAATGATATTCAACATTTGGTCTTCCGTAGGCATAGTTGGTAAACGGTTAAAATAATTCTTCATAACTGCCACGAATGTACCCATCGACTCTGCATGTCCTTGAGTTCTTCTCTTTATTTCTTCCCAAAGGCGATCCTCATAGTCTAGAGGTGTATATTCGGCTTTCAATTCTGAGATAAGTTCAGCCCACGTTGTTACTTCTTTCCGTACAGCTCGAAACCAAATCAGTGCTGGTCCTCTAAACAAGTCGTACGCAGCCCTAAAAAGCTCTTCATGAGTAGTATTCCTTGCCAAGCTTAACTCCTCTACAGTCTCTAAAAACGCATGGACACTGAGACCTTCCCCATCGCCTGTGAAGTGAATTCCCCAATCTCTTATGGGAGTTTCAGTTCTTCTGATCACGTACTTAGTTCCATTAGGAGCAACGTCTGACTCCGACTCAACGGTCGTTACCGGCTTCTTTGTATCTTCGGTTGATTCGGTAATCACTGATTGTACATTACCCTCCTGAGACTTTCCGGGATTTGGGTTTTCAAAGTGGGATTCTGAAACAGGAGGTTGCCCACTCAATTTTTCTTCCAGTTCCTCAAATAATAGAAGGCATTTTGAAATTGCTTCTGACTTCCTCTCCGTTTCGATGGTGTCTTTCGTTGTTATCCGGTTTAGTCTATTAATCAAATGTTGAAGACCTGTATCGATTTTATCTATATCCCCGGTAGAACTAGAGGGTGGGAGAACAGAAATCTTGTTCTCAATAGTGGCAATTTTCTCTTCACACACGCTTAATTCTTCCGTAGGAGAAAGGTCAACTACCGGAGCAACATATTTTCCTGCACTCTCTAGTTTAAAGACGGTCCGAAGTCTTTTCCTCATATCTTCTACAGTAGATATTCCAACTATCCCCCGAATCCTTAATTCGTATTCAAGCTCGTCCTTTAACAATCTATCGACCTTCATCTTTATGATTTCAAAAGAACCAAATAAAAATTATACTACTTTTTCTTAGCACATAAAATAAAAAATTCAATATTAGGACAAAAAAATAATTTTATTAAAAAATCACTAAATCAATATTAAATTATGCATCTATCTAATCACTTATAGTCCCTGTTTGGGCGCCATTTTGTTACGTTAAAAAAAATATTAATTGGTTATAAATAAATAAAACAATCGTAACAAGAAAGGTGGTAGCTCAGTGGAGACGGGCGGGTTCTTTAATGACTAGTGATTAAAAAAAATTGAAATAAATTAAAGGGCGCCACGCTATTTATTTTAAGGAAATAGCGAAAACCTAAAGCAATCTGAATAAAAAAAATAATTTAAATTTAATAAGTGAAGATTACCTTAAAATCTCGGAGAGGGCTGTACATAAAATACAATTTGCAATTTACACTTATGAACTACTTAATGGTAAGTTAAAAAGAAATTGAACAAAACAAATTAAACTCAAATAAAAAAACTTTTAATTAACACTATATTTACACTACGATATTAAAAATAAAATTTACTCACAATTTCTGTAGTCAGGCCTGATCAAAATCTAACTCTATTCACACAACTAGAAACAATTTAAACTTATAAAAACTATACAATAAAAAAAAAAGCAAGGTTTAACAAAGAAATTAAAAGAAAAATATCTCCAGTCTGTTCTCTTAACTCGCCTGTCTTCTCGTAGCTTTGTTGCCAGTAGCCACTCGGCTTGGCGATCCTCGTCACCGGAATCTCTTCCGTGAACGCCACTTTCTTCAATTCTCTGATATTTAGCGATATAGACCACAACTACGTTAATCACGAAAACAGTCTCATTTTATCATCACTCGTGGAACGCTAGCGAACATCTGGTGTATTTTCCTTCGTTGTTTCTTAAAAAAACAAATGCCTTAATAACAGCTGTTTTTCAATTAATTACTTCGGTCCCGTCTCTTCTTTTAGAATAAAACATAATTATTTTTATAGCTAAATAAAAAATATTATATCAATAAAAAACTAATACAAAGCTTTTAAAACAACACATATTCTAATTATATACAAAAATATATTAAGCCCTCTTCGATTATTACTTATTGAGTTTTATTAAATAAAAAAAAAATTTTTTTTTTTGTTTATTTATTTTTCGTTACAACACCAATACATATATAACCATACAATACATCAATTCATTAAAATCTCGTCAATACATAAATAATTATGTCAGACTACACTTCTTTCTTTGGCCACCTCACTGTTACTGGCTTTAGGCTGTTGCTACTTAAAGGCCTATTCACACTATCGGTTTCGCGCCCGCTCCACTCTCGCTCCGCTCTCGGTCCACTCCCGCTCTACCCCATTCACACTAGCGCTCCGCTCCCGCTCCACTCCCGGTCCGCTCTCCTAATGTCTTACCATATTCACATTATATAATTTTACACCTTCACTTTTGAAAGGTTTAAGCTATTAAAGCCATTAATAATCGAAGTTGTCTGTATTCGGATTTTAATTAATGATTAACTTTCAGTTATTTAAGTATTCATTTATTCTTCAATTTTATGGCCAAAAAAAAAATCAATTTTTCATTTGTAGAAATAGCTGGTAAGTGTACTTTTCTTGATGAAGAAGATAATATTATCAAAAAATATAATAAGAAGAATATATTGCAACACAATGATAATTATTAATAATAATTATAAATTAATTTAATTAAAGGTGAAGAAATAATTTAATTTTTTTTCGGAATGTATTCGAATACGCTTGAAAATTTCAAGTTGTAATCGGTAAATGCTACAAATTTACCGATTGTGTTCTCTTCTTTTCCTGATTAATATTTTAATTATTTTTTGCTTTAATATATTTGTTGTTAATGATCTGACATTTTTCATAATAAACTGCATTTTTATTCGTTTCAAATTAAACGTTATTTTATAATAGCAATGAGTATGTAGTCAATAAATAAATCGGTGACCATTTTTTACGAGTACATTAATTCATAGCAAAGTATATCTCAAACATAACATGAATTTTTCACGTCGAAAAACCGCGCGTATTGTTGGTGATTTTTTTTTTTTTTTTATCATTTCAAGCGTATTCGAATACATTCGGAAAAAAATTTAAATTATTTCTTCACCATTAATTAAATTAATTTATAATTATATATATATATATATATTTTTTTTTTTAAGTTGAACTTTTTTGGCCTTAAAATTGATGAATAAATAAATACTTTAATAACTGAAAGTTAATTATTAATTAAAATCCAAATACAGACGGCTTCGATTATTAATGGCTTCAATCGTGAACGGTGTAAAATTATATAATGTGAATATGAAATGACTTTAGGAGAGTGGAGCGGGAGTGGAGCGGGAGTGGAGCGGGAGCGGAGCGAGGCCGGACCTGTGACAATATTGTGATTAACCTCTCTCTATTCCTATTTAGAATATTTCGCCAGTGAGACCGGACCGGGAGCGGAGCGCTAATGTGAATGGGGTAGAGTGAGAGCGGACCGGGAGTGGAGCGAGACCGGAGCGGTACCGAAAGTGGAATTCTCTGTCTATTTCTCTTTAGAATATTTGAGCGGACCGGGAGTGGAGCGGGAGTGGAGCGATAGTGTGAATCCGCCCTAATCCTGTTTATACTTGTTCATTAAAGTAATAAATAATTATTACTTGTTTATAAAAGAAATTTATAAACTATCAAAAAAAGATTAATGTAAGATTAATTTTAAAGCTATTTATAAGCAAAAATATTCACCACAGAAATATCTATCTGCGTCTTACATTTGTCAGATTATTTGTGTAATAGATTACTTTGTATAGAAAAAAACAAACAGTGAAAAAACTAATCATTTAGGTAATTAGTTTAAAAAGGGGAAAAATTAGCCAGGAAGTAGCAAAATAAGGGGGGGGGGCACACAAGCGAAAGAGCCTACTTTCACAGACGGTTGGTTCGAACGCTGGCCTGGCGAGATAGCAGCTTCCCCTTCACCATACATCTTCCAGTCAACACCGTACAACTAGATGGAGAAAATGCATTAAATAGTAGTTTTTAGAGAGTGACAAGATAATTTATAACTCGAAGACGACATTTTAAATCAATATTTTTTTCAAAACCTTCAGTGATTTGCTTGATAAATTTACTAACCGCATCATTCACGCTTTTTGAGAGGTAAAGGAATGATACTATAGACTAATGATGGTTTTGTTTTAACAAGTAATAATAATTATAATCTGTATTTATTCCAAGATCCTTCCATTCAAAAGATTAACATATCGTGGCATTGGTTTGACAAGGTTCTAACTGACATTTTTGGCAGAATTGAGCTTATTCTTTTATTTGACATATAATATAGGTAAGTATATTCTGTATTAATTTTACGGTAGTTCTATTGTAAAAAAACAAAGTACTAAAGTGACAAGGTTCTAACTGCAAGAAAAACATTTTTGAGCATCACTTTGACAAGGTTCTATCTGCAACACACCTGTTATCATTGTGATTCTAATGTAAACAGTTCTTATTTTGATCTCTTGTTTGGGGGACGTTTGGTGTGTTCTAGACTTGTGAGGTGCACATTTAAGTGTTGGAAAAATGATTGAACTCTATAAAGAACAGTGTTCTGAAGAAGGAGTCCATTCAGTAAAAGACTCTCAATACAGAAAGATTTTCAACACTGAATTTAACTTGGGATTTCACATGCGATCAAATGCGATTTTTGTGAAATGTACAAAACAGCGAAATAAACAGAAACTCTGACTGAAAAATTAAAGCTGACTAGGAATGGCACATTAGTCTGAAAAATGTAGTGAGGGAATCCCGAAAGAAAGAAAAAGAGGAAGAAACTTACCAGTATTGTTGTTTGATCTAGAGAATGTTATATTGACTCCACATGCAGAAATCAGCTCACTATTCTATTTAAGAAAATTGACCTGTTTCAACTTAACAGCATATTATAGAGTGACTAAAAGAGTTTATTGCGCTCTTTGGAATGACACGTTAGGAGGTAGATCCAGAAATGACATTGCAAGTGCCATGCGAAGAATTTTAGAAGTTGTCACTGAAGAAAATGACATAAGTGGGCTCATTACTTGGTCAGACTCGTGTGTTCCCCAGAATAGGAACTCCATAATGTCAAACGCTATCCTAGACTTTTTTAGGGACCACCCTGAAATAAAATCAGTGACAATGAAATACTCATTGCCAGGACATTCATTTGTGCAAGAGGTTGATGGTGTACATTCACAAATTGAAAAGGCAATTAACAAAATCGAATTTTATTCACCGTTAGGTCTAATAAGACTGTTGAAAGTCATAAGTCATCAAGATCCACATAAAATCATTTAAATGAGAGCTTCTGACTTTAAAAACTTCTCTGAAACTAAGAAACTACTGAACTACAAAGCAGTGCCTTATACAAAAGTATCCATAATTCAATATACACAAGCATTTGGGGAGAATTTATACAAAGCTAGTCATGATGAATTAGAGCCCTACAACGCTGCAAACATTAAATTCATGGAAACTCCAAAACAGCGCAATAAGTCGAAGAAGTCTAAGAAGCAGCTAACTAAGCCTTCACGTCTCTCTGTTTTTGAAGTACGTCCAAAAGTTCTTCGATGTACCACCCCAATACCGGGTTATTGGTCCTTAAGAAAAAAGACATTAAAAGTGCTTATCCTCACATGCCCCTTCAGGATCGAGAGTTCTACAATGCCGCCTTGAACTAGAAAGCAGAAATTCTCAGACTTTTTGTGCAAAGACAATTAATTTTCTAAAAAAAAATGATCAAACTCATGTAAAACTTGAAAGTTAGGTATAAAATAGTTGTTTATTTGTTTAATCTTGTAAATTTTCACAAATTAAACTATGTCATTTTCACTCTAAGCCTGCTTTTTACTTGCATTTTCAATTTGACATGGTTGTATGTGCAGTTAGAACCTAGTCACTCTTGTCAAGTTGATCAAAGTTGGGAGTGACAAGGTTCTAACTGCAAAAGTTCATAGTCTGTATACATACTATGCGACAAACTAAAATGCTATGTTTCCTCTTACTCTGATTTATAAAGTAGTTGTAAGCCCTCAGATAGCATAAAAAACATATTCATCAATAAATAAATAAAATATTGCAAAAGGAAAATTCAAACTTGTTTTTCTCAGAAGTTACTCTTGAGCAGTTAGAACCTTGTAAAACTAATGCCACGATATGCTATAAAAGATGAACTGCCTTCCAGTAACATAAACATACACTAATGAACTAATTAATTTTAAAAGAATTAATAATGATAAGGTTACTTATAAAATACTAAATTAATAGTATAAGAGTGTGGTGTTATATGGATGGATAACATAGCTGTAAAAATGGACTTCTCCAAGAGGATCAAAGGCTCCATCATAGGGGACAGCATGGAAGTTAGACTGAATATCCTAAAGTGGAGAGAAGAGAAGGTAGTAGGGTGAGGCGTTCCCAAAAATAAAATTTAGGGGGGGTGGTTTCATGGACCGGAAAAGATTAAACCACCTGCTAAGACAAGAGTTTGGCTGAAGAATCCTTCAATGCAGAAGGGATTTCTAAGAAACAAAAAGCTAAAAAAAGATAATTACGAGTATACTTTATTTATATACTTTTATTAACTATATACATATATAACCTTATGGATATGAAATTATTATTAGGTGAGAAGAATAATGAAGTGACCGAAGAAGGAGTGTAATGACACATTAAGTCAGAACATAAAATAAGCTTTTTGGGGCATGAATCATGAATAATTTATTATAATGATTTCAAAAAGGTGGAAGATTAAAAACCTTAATTGCTAAATTAATAATAATAAGATACCTTATTGTTTTATAAGATACAAAATTGAACTTTCCAATGATTTTTTGTACAAAATATTTTGCCTATATATATCCTCTTGTTCATCACCTGACCATCCTTTCTAATGAGATATATCTCAATGCACCCAAATCATATTGAGATATATCTATATCAAATTATACTGAGATATATTCATCTTAAGATATATTAAATTGAAATATATATATCAATGCAACCAAATAAGGAAATATGATGATATTCCTTATACTTTTAGATGTATTACTTTGCGAAATCAATTTCTTTCTTTGGTCGTGCCACATATTTCACTCAGTCTTCTCTTTATTGGTATACCAGTATTTGTAGGTGATTAAAACGTTTTTATGGTTTTAATTTTATCAATTCTTCAAATTGATATCAACATTTAATGTTCTGAAAAGTTTGAAGCTTGAGCCTTTTAAGCGCATCTCACTCTCTTTTAACCCAGCTAACTTTTCTAATGCTGCCTTGAAACTAAAGGAAGACTTCAATAGAGTTAGCAATAATCTAACCCTAAATGCAATTAAGTCAAAGGACCACATTGGACACTCCACCCTCATAGAAACCCTCCACCCTCGTGGCTTTACACTTATCTCATTTCATAATATAGTCAAAAACCTTTACATTCTTTTTGACAAAACCATATGCTGGGCACCACATATCACCCTAATTACCTGCTGCACCATATCAATCCCTAAACAATTTAATCGTCTCCTTTCATGTGTACGGCTAAATATCTGGGCGATTTAAAGCGAGATATAAATGCTTTGATTTGCTTCCTACTGTTAGTTTTCTGTATAGCTACTTATATAAACCAGCATTACTTCCATTAAAGACAGATCATACATAGGTCACGAATTTCTGATGTCTACTCATTCTCCCCCTCCACTCAAGTGCTCGTTCTAACCCGAACTCCTTCCCTCTGGAATTCCATCCAACCCGCCATACTCCTTGCTTCATCACTAAAGCTCGGAATTCCGTGCAGTAAAAATTTGAAAACGTGCATTAAAAACTTCAAAACATGCAAAAACGTGCATTAAAAACTTCAAAACGTGCAAAAACATGCAATAAAAATGTATTGCTTGAAAATCAGGCATTAAATTATTTTTGTGAACAAAAAATAGCTACTTCGAAAAAAAGTAAGTAGCGGAGAGTAAATTGAAATAGAAACTCTTTTAATTTTACAGATTATTTTTATAATATTGGTTTCGGTATACTTAGTCACTGAATTTTGGATCTTTTTTGTAATACTATTGATATATTTTTGGAAAAAATTTCAGTAAAAAATCGGAACCTAAAATATTTACTTAAAATAGTAACTGCAAGATGTGGATTACAGAGTAAAATACTCGCATGTGAGCTGTAATTACGTATATTGGAAATAGGAAGATCTTAAAAAAGAAAAGATACTAATCAAATTATGGAATCACTAGATGCAATATCCGGTGCGTAGGCTTATTTTTAAATCACTCTAGTGACACGCACTACTCCTGTTACCGTTTTAGGGTTAAAAAAAAATATGTACTTACTTGTGCTACAGCGGGTATCAATTTGTGATTTCCTCCCACATCCAATTTTTTATTACAAGATTTACATAACACTACACTACCATCCCTATTGAGTTCAGGATATTTTTCAATCCATCCCGCAGTTTTCGAAGACACACTTGCTCCCATTTTAGGCATTTTTAGTAACAATATACTCGACAGAACCTAGTTTGATACTGACTAAACGATGGGAATTGAGAGACAAAATGTAAACATCCAGGAACCACTGAACCCTCATATCGGGGAAATCGGAGGTTTGTGTTGGTTTACATCTCCCAAGTTACACCTTTATTTTTTTCTATGATATTCACATTTATTTTTCCACTATTGTTTTGATGTGTATTAAAAAAAATTACAATTTGTAATATATTTTTTCTTCAAAATATCAAATGATGCAATTTCGTACAATAAAAATTCAAAACGTGCAATTTCGTGCAGTAAACCCCAAAACGTGCAATTTCGTGCAGTATTAAACTTCATTAAAACATTCCCTTAGGCTTGATTCGGATAAGTAACTTGAGCACGCTCTATTCTGACTTTCCAAAAAAAAGATGCAATTGCATATGAATCCGAGCTCTATTCATCACATTTCTTCAACCGCATTTTCCGTGACCACTTAATATAACTTTATTATTAACCCTACGATGGCCAATTTTCGCCATCTTAATTTGGCCCAGGGTGGGACTCTGGGAGCCCGCACATTTTTATGGCCTTCTGATGGCCATGTTTTACTCACCCTTCCTTGCAAAATGTAATTGTTTGTTTGAGGGATGTCTTTATTTCATTTACATTCTTAAAATTGTTTATAATATGATTATTTTTTCTTTTAAGTTCAAAATTAAAAAAATAATGTATCTATTTGCTTATCATTAAAAATTTTAAATTTTTTTTAGTTTAAATAACAGAAGATAAGAGGCTATAAAGTAATTTTATTTTCTATATATTCTTACATATAAGCAAATAAAAACTATTATATTTCTACAATGTTGCATTTGTTGCATACAAATTTTTATCCGAATGTTTATTGCAAATGTTCTTTTTTACAAATTCCACAGATTTTCTTACTTTTTGAAATATTGGTGGTACTTTTCTGTTATAGTCACGCCTAGAGAAAATGTTTTTAATTTAGTTAGTACACTGCTTTAACGAGAAGCAGGGTTATCGCCAGTGTTGCTAGGGAGGTAACTATGAGTTAATTTCACAACTGTTCGCTTACGGGCAACATTGTCAGAAGAAAACAATTCCCTGCCGAATCATTTGTTTTGACTAGATAATTAATCACGTTAGATATGGTTGAGTATCATTATAATTTTAAAAATATTTTTAGGAATATTTTGGATGAAGAAACTGCGATCAGATTTTTTCAACAGCAAAATATTATTCCTGAAATGAGAATATGTAAAAATAACCATGCGATGAAGTCAACATTTAAAGGTAAAATTAAATGGAGGTGTCATATAAAAACTTGCAGACAAGAGATTGGTATGAGAAGTGAAAACTGGTTAGAAGGATCAAAATTAAAATTGGGTTCACTTCATATACTCGTATTGCTGGTCAAAGGAGTTTACCTCAGTAAAATTCTGATGTAAAACATGTGTTTTATTTATTTAAAGCAATGTACTAACTAAATTAAAAACATTTTCTCTGGGCGTGACTATAACAGAAAAGTACCATATTGGTTTACTTCTGTCGTTTTGAGTTGGCTTCCTTTACACATATGTAGGATCGTTTCTCCTCCCATTGCATACTTGTGCTCGTTTGATCAGATGACAGCGAATGTCCCAAAGTTTATGACATAGCATTCAGCGTGTGTCTCTGAAGTCCGCCGAGGTTCTGGCTCCTTTAAAGAAATAATTTTCGTCTGTCCGAATTATTTTGGTTACACGTTGGGTGGCTCATTGTAACCAATTTATATCCATTGAGCATGCGTACCAATCCTCAGTTTCCTTCGGACTTGGCCAACGGGGGGATCCAAGTCCTTTCGGCCCTTGAAATTTATTAACTACGGCATAAAATAATACATGCGAGTTCCTTTTTTACCCAGTTTCATAATATACAGTATTTTTCTGACAAATAATTTTTTTTTCAAATTTTAAAAGACCATATTTGGGGAGATTTCGGCGTATAAAAATCTTGAGGGCTCCAGTAATCCTCCCCTTCGCCATCCTGGGGTTAAATTAACTGTTTGTATAACCGTTCGGCTCCATTAATTTCTTGTATCTTTATCGTGCGACCATTGTTTGTTTTTCGTCCCATAAGTAAGCTCCTTATCAAAATTAACGTATCAATGAATTATTTTTTATGCAATTATACTTTATTTATTCTTAAGATATATTCTCCCACTCTTCCAGTGGAGCTTGTTCCAGTTGTGTCAGGTTGGTAGAAAATGTGTACATGACTTCGAATTTTTCTTTGAACTATCTGGCAAATCGCAGTCATTTTAAGGCGTTCTCTGGTTTGAAGAGGGTCTGAATCAATCTGATTACTTCTCAAACCATGCTCTCTCAACCCTCTCCTCACTGTGTGAGCCCTAATGGTTACACCTCTTACACTTTGAATGAGGTTACTAACTTCAGAACATGTAACTTGCCTTCTACTCAGAGCATTTAGGCAGTTAGAATTACAGAACCAACACCCTTCAGATTCTTGATCTTTTTCTCAACATGGCTTGTTCATATACATAAGTTCAACCCTTAAGCTTTAGCAACCATCTTGCCACTGAAAAACTGAAATCATTAGCGTACGATGTTTTCCCGATTCCTAGTAATCATTCACCAACACTTTCTATAACTAAAATCGATTTGAAAAAACCGCTCGATTAAATGCTCTTAATCTTGGAAATAAGCAACTCTATTACTATCTATTACCCTGAATGCAATTTTCTTGTAGATTATACCAATGATTTGGCCAAGGCAGAACTTTTAGACAATATTTAATTTGGAGACACAATCTAAATATTTCAAGAGGTGATAATAGTGTTTGTTATCATACATGTGTATAAAATATAACTATGTTTTAAATAATAAATTTAAAAATGTAAAAGCAGTTATATAATTATTTAAAATACTTACATTGTCTTCGCATTTCTTTTGTTTTTTTATCAGATTACACTTGTACAACTTTTTTCCCCATTTTCTAACAGTTTTTAGAGTATTGTTGATGTTAAGTTTATTGATATGGATTATTGTTAGCCGTTAACTTAAAACCATACTACTTGTCATTGGCTATTCTGTAGTCAACAAGGAATGTTTATGGGGCTCCAGATAGTATAATTTCTAAGCGGCGAATGACTAAAATAAGAGATAATAGAGATGGTCTCTTAAGACTAGAGCTATGACGGTATAATGATAGGCCCAAGTGGACAGGTTGTTACACTGACACTGATAGCTCTGAGTGATTGCCTTCATAATCTATAGTCAATCCAATCGGGTGTACAATGCCCATTATTTGCAGTATTATAGTATCATGAAGACAGTCTTGTTTTAAATGTTCATCATAAATACATAAAAAAAAAAAAAAAAAAAAAAAAAAAACATAATACTAAAATAGAAATTTCAGTTTGTAATAATAAAATTTTCGCCGCACATTACAGCGAGCATACAGCTCCGATCAAATCCGCAATTCAGAACTCTCAAAACGGCAGTAAATAGCAGAAACCCGACGTCTGTAAACAAAGTCAGAGAAATAACAATATAAGCTTTGAGGATTTTTTTTAAATTTATAAAAAAAGGAAAAAAAACAGCATAATGCTATAATAGAAATTTCAGTTTGTATTAATAAACTTTTTGCCGCACATTACAGCGACCATACATCTCCGATTAAATCCGGAATTCAAAACTATAAAAACAGTAGTAAATAGCAGAAACCCGATGTCAGTAAACAAAGCCAGAGAAATAACAATAAAAGTTTTGAAGAATTTTTTAAAATTTATAACGGCATACATTTTTTAAATAAATTTGATATAGGCTAGAGTAGTAGTAGTTGAAATTTCGGACAGTTGTAATCATGTTGAATCCGGAAGAAATGTTGAGGAGTTTTTAAATGCTTTCATGCCGGGAAATATTCCCCCAAAGACGTTTTAGAGGGTTGTTCTGTGAATATTAATATTTGTTTATACAAAAATCAACATAAGAATTTTATATTACTATACGAAACTATCAAGCTTTTTTTAAAGGAAAATTCACTTAGCCTTTTACTGAAACCGTCTTTTGTTTTTAGATTTTTTAAAAATAAAATTTAAATCTTTTCATACCATAGAAAATTATACGCTTTAAAAAAATCGGTTGGTGGATAGGGTGGGGCGTGGAAATTTCCTTTTGTTTTTAAATGAAATAAAACACTCTACATATTTTATTATTATTTTCTGCCTTTCACGGAGCATTGGAAAAATGAATTTATACAGTTTTAAAAAGAACATCTGGCTAATATCGCCCTCCTTTGTAAATAAACTGATTCAATCGAATTCGAAAGTTTTGATACACCCTTTCAAGCATATCGATCAGATTATTCGCAATTTTGGTTCATCACCTCTGGGCGTGGCCTATTTGTGGGTTAAGGTTTATCCCTTTTGTGCGAGCGAAGGGTTCATAAGTCGAATGCTGCGATCTAATAAAGATAATCAAGACCCTTTTTAACATGAAATGATGAGATGGGAGCTCGCTAATATCACGATCACGTGCACTTTAAAAAAAAGCTACACCCAGAAGTGACATAGCAATAGTTTTACCTTTTTTTTCTTTAGGGTCTACTAAAATCACTAAAAATATTGTTTAGTTATAATCTCCATAATTATGGAGATATAATTAACTCCCCTCATAAGTACTAAATATTTAAATAACTATTATTTAGTAAACGTCACGGTTTTTATAAATTACATTATTTCTTGCCTACTTCAGAAGGACATATATTAGTAAAATATAACTAAATATGCTCTACCAGTTTTTGATTTGTTGATTATGTTTTTCATTATTTCATTTTTTACTATACCAATAAAAATTTGCTATCACTTTAATCATGATATAATCCAAATTTGGAATTTTAAGTTCAACGAGCATTGTGAATCCTCAATCAAAAGTGCAGAGGCAGGTTGGGACAATGTTTAAAAGCTCCGCTACAAACTAAATTGGTCTTTGGACCAAAGTGATTTACGTAACAGAATCAAATGTTTTTTAATTATTTGAAGCTTCGGGATAATTCTGTGTATTTAAAAACCGATGTTTTAGGAGTACTAAGATTCACTGATAGGGTCTAATTCAGCTCTGCATCTAATACATGCATACATGCATTCAGCTCATTTTATATTTTAGCAAAATATAAAGGTAAACTACCTCGAAATAAAAATTACTGCGAATATAAGCGAAAATATGTTTGATACGATAGGGAAACGTTATTAGTTTCGTCACAAAGTACGATTTTAAAAATTGAAGAAGCGCGCTAGAGCCTGCATTCAAAGTAATGGATGCCGAACTTCACATGAGTTAGTTTTACTTTTTTAAGACTAGAAAGAACAATGTATGAATTCTAAATAATATAAAAAGGGTAATAATAATCTAAAAAAAAAAAAAACTCCCTAGTTTAAATTTAAAAAATACTTTCTTTAAAATAAATTAAACTTTTTTCTATTCTTCTACTAAAATTTGAAAAATCCTACATAAAAAATGTTGAAGATAAAAAATAATATTATGATTGTAGAACCATGTTGAAATGAATTATTGCAGCGCGTGTTCGAAATTTCCTCCATTACTTTGGATGCAGGCTTGTCTTAAACATTTTTTTTTTAATTTTAGATTATTATTACCCTGTTTATATTATTTAGAATTCATACATTGTTCTTTCTAGTCTTAAAAAAGTAAAACTAACTCTAACTCATGTGAAGTTCGGCATCCATTACTTATAGTACGTGGGCCAGACCCCCCTACCGTGCACCCCCCCACATCCCTATAAATTGCACATCGTTGTGTTCCTTGTGATAAAAGATTAAGAAAAAGCCAATGTTCCCAGAAAAAAAAGTGGCCGCACTTACCCAAAATGGCGTTCAAACATGGCGGAATGACGAATTTGATTTTAGTTAGTTTTTTTATTACTGACATTCACCCTTATGCTTAATTTCGCCATAACTGGTCTTTTATTAAAGCTAGATAGTTCTAGATTCAGAATAAATAAACAAACGTTCTAAAATAATTAGTCTTGACAATATAAAATACCTTTAAAGTCAATTTTTTCAAGTCACTCTCGTAAAAGGTAAAATTTCAAGTTAATTTGTGATTAAACGGCCATCGTTAACGAAAAACGCCCCGAAATAAAACATCTGGAGCAATTATTCTTCTTTAAAAATCAGTGGTCAAAATTCAAAATATATCAACTAGTTTTATAGAAAACGGACCTTAGCGGCGAAAAGGCGCCAGTGACTCGGGCGCCTCCAGTCCTCTACCACATCGTTCAGTTCTCATACACGATATAATTACAGCAGTCTTAGGATATTATTTCGAATGTACAATCGAGCCTATGTAACTGAAAGTTTTTTATTGACAGAAATAATTAATATAACAATTTTTTTTTTTTTTTTTTTTTTTTTTTTTTTTTTTTTTTTTTTTTTTTTTTTTTTTTTTTTTTTATATATAAATATGATAAATAAAGGATATAAGTATGATAAATAATAATCAATTAGTCGCAGATCGCACATTATCTAAACCTCACTTATATTGACATGAACTGGTTATCTTGAAATGAAATAATAATGTTCATATTTTACATATTTTATGCTAAATGTAATGGTCTAAAACTTTTATCTGTAACATTTTTCATTTAGAGTACATATTGAGGAGTTATAGGCGTTGGAACATGAGTTTTTACCAAAATGATAAAAATTACCGATCATTGATGTTCGAATTTGGCTAAACAACTAATCCGATTTCAACTTCAAATATTTCATTTTATTTGTATTAGTATACCCTTTTTTCTATAAAAAAGAGAAAGTAAACTTTTTGGGGTGTAGTAATATATAGGAATGAAGATGTAGTTAAAAGAATGAAGTAAGCGCTACGAATACTTTCACGTTTTCATTTGTATCTCTACGCAGGAATAAGTTAATTTTAAAATAAATAAGCTTATTTTATGCTACATTTAATTTCGTAAAACTTTTATCTTAGACATTTTTTATTTAGAGTACATATTGTCGAGTTATAGGCGTTAGAACATGAGTTTCCACCAAAATGGTAAAAATTACCGATCTTTGATGTTCGAATTTGGCTAAATAACTAATCCGTTTTCAACTTCAAATATTTCATTTTATTTGTATTAGTACACCCTTTTTTTGAAAAAAAGAGAAAGTAAACTTTTTGGTGCGTAGTTATATGCCAGAAACCGAAAAAGGCCACAACTTCGTTGATTATAGACCATTAGATGCATGAATACTTACATGTTTTAATTGGTTTCCTTTCCAGTAGTGGTTTAATTTTAAATTAATCATTATATATATATATATATATATAGAATAATTTCTGCATATCTACCAACAAACAGAACTTTTTATTTATCCTTTTTATTTTGAATGTTTTTAAAACTGTAAATAATCAATACTTTGCAAAAATGCATTTATTTCAAATTTCACGAATTATCAGAAGCCAGTGTCTCTAACCCAACTACTACTATGAGAACATTATTATTTCATTTCAAGATAACAGGTTCATGTCAATATAAGTGAGGTTTAGATAATGTGCGATCTGCGACTAATTGATTATTATTTATCATACTTATATCCTTTATTTATCATATTTCTATATAAAAAAAAAAAAAAAAAAAAAAAAAAAAAAAAAAAAAAAAAAATTGTTATATTAATTATTTCTGTCAATTAAAAACTTTCAGTTACATAGGCTCGATTATACATTCGAAATAATATCCTAAGACTGCTGTAATTATATCGTGTATGAGAACTGAACGATGTGGTAGAGGACTGGAGGCGCCCGAGTCACTGGCGCCTTTTCGCCGCTAAGGTCCGTTTTCTATAAAACTAGTTGATATATTTTGAATTTTGACCACTGATTTTTAAAGAAAAATAATTGCTCCAGATGTTTTATTTCGGGGCGTTTTTCGTTAACGATGGCCGTTTAATCACAAATTAACTTGAAATTTTACCTTTTACGCGAGTGACTTGAAAAAATTGACTTTAAAGGTATTTTATATTGTCAAGACTAATTATTTTAGAACGTTTGTTTATTTATTCTGAATCTAGAACTATCTAGCTTTAATAAAAGACCAGTTATGGCGAAATTAAGCATAAGGGTGAATGTCAGTAATAAAAAAACTAACTAAAATCAAATTCGTCATTCCGCCATGTTTGAACGCCATTTTGGGTAAGTGCGGCCACTTTTTTTTCTGGGAACATTGGCTTTTTCTTAATCTTTTATCACAAGGAACACAACGATGTGCAATTTATAGGGATGTGGGGGGGTGCACGGTAGGGGGTCTGGCCCACCGTGTATTAGGATGCAGGCTCTAGCGCGCTTCCTCATTGCCCCAGCAGTTACATTCTCTAGCGTGTTTTTCATCAGAAAAACTTCTTTTAGACACAAAAGGTGAAGTGCAATTGTATCATGGGTCTAACCACTAAAAAGCTAACTAATTTCCGCAGTTTTTGGGAAATTTGACAGCTTCTAGGGTGTTCCAGTGGGGAGTGAGGAATTTTCAAAAACTATTACAAATTTAAGTTTTAATAAATGTTTTGTGTTTAGCGCGTTAAAAGTCCCACTGAAAGTAGATTTAAAATAACCAGACCCATTTCATATTTTAGAAAATTTAATGCTGATTAAGAAAATATCATCGTTTTTGTTTCTACGCTAAACCAAAGTACAGAAAACTGTCATTTTTCAGAAAAAAGTAAGATTTTAAAAATAAAAACAAAACAAAAAATCTATCTCCTCAACAGATTGAGGTAGGAAACTCATTTTTGCGCCATTCTACCCCGTTTAACATGCAGTATTACCCAATTTTTTTTTACACTAGGTCTGGGACACCCAGTATATGAGTTCACAGAAATTTCTTGGAATAACTTATAATTTTGGTGGCAGCTGTTGAAAAAATAAACTTCCTGATGTACGTAAGAGCTTGAATAGTTAATATAAAATTCGGATTGACGTAGGGAAAGAATAAGAGGATCTTGTTTCAAAGAAGCCCAAATGATATACGATAACTCAAACATTGATGTATTTATATCTGATATATGACTCAATAAGAAATATAGAAACTCAATATAACTTTTATTTAAAAAATCTGTTGCGATGGGCGCAACACACAGCTTTCACTTACGAACTTACTTATATTAGAAATTGACGTGTTTCGATAATATGTAAAAGCCATTCCACAACTTCACACATTTTTCCACATTTATATGCTTATATTTGTATATCTCCATAAGTTATAGAGTATTTGTATTGCAAAACATGAAAGTTCTCAGTATCTTTCGTTTCATTATTTCTTTTTTTAAGGGTCCTAATTTCATCAACAGTAGATTTTTTTATTTTTACTGCTTCCTTGTTTTTTACTGCCAGTTGCTATTTGTAAATATATCGTGAAGGTGAATCGATTGATGGTTTATTTACGTCTACATTCGTAATTTACACAGTAAAGTTTGTGTCTTATGCCTTTCTGGAAACCGAGAACGATTACTGTTCCTCTAAAATCAGTCTATATTGCATTAAGAAATCTATTATGGAACTAAAGTTTCTAAACTAAAATATAATTCATTAAACATTAACTTATACCATATTTTTTCGCACCTTAAATGCTTTAAATAATTTGAGCATCACGTATCTACTCTCTTAAGTACAATAAAATATTTTATTGTTAAATCAAAGTTTTTATTTTCATCAGTGATATTACGGGAAATTAAATTTTGGCTGTCATACATTAAATACACAGTTTAATCAAAATAGTTATAGCCGTTTTTGAGAAAATAAAAAAAAACGTGAATTATGAGACAAAATTTATTAAATAAAGTGACCCCTCCAATTGATCAATTTTGATGAATGATGAAATTTCAGCTGTCACATCGCGAGCACATACATACATCAAATACCCAGTTTGATCAAAATCGTTAGAGCCGTTTTTGAGAAAATCGAAAAAAAAACTTTAAAATGAGGCAAAATTTATTAAATAAAGTACCCCCTCCGTTGGCCCAATTTTAATGAATGGTGAAATTTTGGCTGTCACATCGCGAGCACATACATACACCACATGCCCAATTTCAGGTTCGTATGGTTTATGGTTTTTGAGCTAGCTTAATAGTTTTTGAAACGAATACTAATTTTCTTCTGTTACCTCTGAGCAAGATCGCTTTTAGACCGCATAGAGATGATTCCAGAAATATTTTAACAATCGGATGAATGCAAAGTATATCAAAGGAAGGAAAAGAAAAAACGGGTCTTTTTTACATTAAGGTTACTAGTTACTTTTTATCACCAAACGATTATTGTAAACAGTTATTCATTCTTATATTTTTAAAAACAAATTAAACCATATGACACCTACAAACTCTATTAAGAAGGTTATTCCCTGTGTGTATAATGGATACAGAGATTTTGTTTTGTAATAAAGAAGAAAGTGTCTTAATTATTTTCAAGATAAAAGTGTGTTTATCTAGTTAAGGTGGGTTTATTTTCAAATAGGTGTTTCGAAGAATCAAGACTAATTTTACGTAAAGCTCTTTCATTTTTAGCTTGCTGAACACAGGAATACACAACTATGAAATTTTGTTCTAAAGAACTTAATATTAATAGTTCAACTATTACGGACTGGAAGAATATGTTGAGAGAAATTTGTTCCTATAGTTTAATGAATAATCCCATTTAAATAAGAGGGGAAATTTATTTGTCTACCGAATCATATGTTAATTAAAGCGATTACTGTTAAAGTAATCATTTGGTGATTTGGTGATTTGGTGATAAAAAGTAACTGGCAGCCCTTTTTGTAAAAAAGACCCGAAAAAACTTAAATTAGCTCTCTTAAAAATCGCTTGTTTGGAGTTAAGCCAGCCTTGGATTGGACGAGCGATATTAGTTTAAATATATTTATGCGGCACCTATGATTTAATAATAAAATTCTTTCCTTAAACTACTTTCTCTTCCGCTTTTTTTTTTTTTTTTACAAGAAATGGATAAAATTAATATACTTTATAAATCATTCCAGAACAGAGATTTGAGAAATGAACCCATGATTTTTAAATCTAATTCTCCAATAGGTAACCTGCGGGTGTACTACCGGTTTAAAAAGTATTTGTTGATGAAAACTAGACCGAGGTAAAAGATTATCCGGATCAATGAAAATTCATTAAAGGGGATAATTGAATTTCCAGATGATTGGCCAAGTAGGGTTGACTACTGAAACAGGGAGCTGTCTTCTCGGCCAGTCCGATCCTTCTACCACTGCTCCTTTCCTTGGTGAGCCATTGCATTACCGAATATTTTTCCATCATAGTAAATAAAAAAATAGGAAAATAAACGTCTAATAAATAACTGAAAAATCCTTTCAATCAGTTTATTCAGTATATTGAGTAAATATCCTAAAGGCGGGGGGGGGGGGGGGGAGGTTAGCAAATTTATTTTTCTTCTTCTAGGCTGTAGTCTTACTGATAGTCTTATTACTGAAAATTGAAAAATAAAAAATAAAGACATTTGTGTTTTTATTTTATATTTTCCAATTTAGAAAACTAATAGATTAAATACATAATAATTTTAAACAAAGATTAAAAAATTTTTAAATAATTTATTTTTTGAAGAGAAAAGATTTGGCTCCGCCGGGAGTCGAACCCGGGTCTCCTGCGTTACATGCGAGGATGCTAACCGCTACACCACAGAGCTCGGCTCAAGGCAGAGCAAATCCTTCCTCTTCACTGTCATCA
Source organism: Aelia acuminata (assembly GCA_911387785.2). Taxonomy (NCBI): domain Eukaryota; kingdom Metazoa; phylum Arthropoda; class Insecta; order Hemiptera; family Pentatomidae; genus Aelia; species Aelia acuminata. The sequence continues at coordinate 116,651,022 of OU426980.1, read as the reverse complement.
TCAATCATAAATTGGAAAAAATTAAAGATTAAAAAAATATCTTGGGGGAGGTGGGGAACAATGAAACACAGAAGTTTCTTTTACCCATAGCACCCCACCTGAGACTCTATATTCATTTTTTTATTTTTTCTATGTTTCATTGGGATATAATTTATTAAAGAAATGCGTTAAACATTATTTTATGCATCATGTGTGACCGCGAGCAGCTATTCTCCAACAAAATAAATTTCGTTGCATTGTGCCCAACAAACAGCGCAAGGGGTACATTGAAACAACTAAAAAAAAAACACCATAATTAACGAAAACACTTTATTCGGCTTCCGGTCGGTTTTTCATTCTCCTGCTAAAGGATAGCCACAAAATTCTTCAGGAAACAGGAAAGTTTGACGTTGGAAGAAAGTTGTCATAAATTAATACAGTTTTTTTGGTGTTCCGCTCTCGCAGCAATCTGTAAGAAAATAAATAAAACTGATTGGTTATTGCACAATGAAAATCACATGCAGCACGATGAAACACTCGTGGGACTCCATAAAACGTTTCAAGGAACCCCATACGAGCCACTTTGGTGTCTTTAACTTTCTACGATGAACGTGAGAGAAGTCGAAGAGTCAGGCAAAATCTTATGAGATATATGCCTATTGATAAAGTTGTAAGAGCAGATTGAATAAAATAATTATTCTTACCTAGGGACGAAAATCCATTCGACGAAAAAATTTAGTTTTACCACACAAAACCGCACTTCATCACGTGGAGTCTGTCAAGCAACAAGTCGAAAGGGGACAATATCCTGCCTTTGTTTGGAGTCACCCTTACCGCTTGGTGTCTGAATTTGGTTGCACTGCAGACCTTTTGGTTCACCCAGTGCACCGAGTGTTTCATTGTGCCACCCTCCCCTACACACACACATATATATATATATATATATATATATATATTTTTTTTTTTTTTTTTTTTTTTAATAACTTACTAGAAGAGAAAAGATTGGCTACGGTCGGGAATCGAACCCGGATCTGCAATAGACCCGGGTTCGATTCCCGACCATGGCTAATCTTTTACTGTTCTAATAAAGTTATTTTTTTTAAATATATAATAATTAATATATTTATTTATATATTTATATATTTAATAATATATAATTAAAGAAAAAATTCATTAGCATATTTCGATTTCTAGTTTTTATTTATCTCTTTATAAATTTATATATATATATATATATATATATATATATATATATATATATATATAATTCAAAACAACAATCATATCAAAGTAAAATTAAATTAATACATGGCTATGTTTTTTTTTTTTTTGTTTCGCTTTCGTTTTTTTTTTTTTTTTTTTTTTTTATAGTTTTGATAAGCGAAACGTCAACCTGAATAATATTAATTTCTTTGACTGAATAAAAGGAATAAAATTGAGACTGCCTATCAGCTTTTTCAACCTTATTCATCCATGGTGGTCTTTTAGACTTCTTCATTCTTGAAGATTATAATCTTTAATAAGGTGTTTTTCGGAACACAATCATACGTTTAGTTTTATCTTCACTCACCTGTTTTTACTGCTTTTCTTATCAGAATCTGGATGAGTCTCTGAATATCCTATTGATTATTTCCAGGGATAGCTACTTCATCTGCAATTCTAGGTAGGATTTTATGATTCGTTCCGATGTGCACCCCTCCTTTACACGCAATGTCGTACTTAAATCTTGATCCAGTGTGAATTTTTATTAAGTATATATACATATATAAATAAAAAAATATTTGTTCAAATTTCATAAATTTTGACAAGAAATACTATAAATCAAATTTTATTTGTATTAATTTAGACTAAAATATATGTTGAAACGCCAGATGTGCCTGTCCATTTCATTTGAGGATAAACGACTTATTAATTCAACAGCTGAGGGACAAAATTATTCCCATATGCAAAACTCTTCCAAATAATAAACAAAACAAAAAATAATGTTTGCGGAAGCTCCATCCTCCTTTGTAAAGATTTACAAAGGATAACACATGGACAGTTTGAAAATTCATCTACATACTTATCAACAGCCCATTTATGCCCTGTCAGAATATATTTACTTGATATAGATAAAAAAAGAAAATTCAAATCTAGATAGAATAGGTTAGAAAATAAAATATATTCTGGGCCTATGGTTAAAGTAATGGAAACCAATCAATAGAGGATAATTAAAGTTATTATTTAAAACACATAAAAAAGTTGAAGAAATAAAAGTAAATATTGTTGAAAAATTATACAAAATTGTGAATAATATATTCATTAGTTAAATACTAAAATTGAAAAGAAATTGAAATAATCTTAAAAAAATGAAAAAGTGAAAATAAAATAATATTATTAACAATAAATATAAGGTAAAGTGGCTTGTTCATAAAATCTTTCCATTTTGGAAAACCCACCGATAGTCGCCTTATTTGATATCTTCCGCTGTCATCAGTATCAACTTTTATCAGTTAGCGGGTTTTTTTGAACTGGAAAGATGTTATGTTACTGGAATTAAGAAGGTGTCTCCTATTAGGAACATATCTCATAATAGGTCACTTTAACCTTGTCTATATTTATAGATAATAATATTAATATTTTATTTCATTATCACTTTTTTTTTATTTGTCTATTTTTTTTTTTTTGGAAAATTATTTTAATTTCTTATCAATTTTAGTATTTTAGCACTATTTACACGGATACTGAAAATATTTTATAAATTTACTTATGGTTAATAGGGATCCAAGAAAATTCATAATGCATGACAATGATAAATTTATATTTATAATTTTAAAAAATGTGTATATGGTACATAAGAATATAATTGAAAATATTCATATACGTAGGTATATATTACCTGAAAAGAAAGGAAAAAAAAAGTTCCATGAAACAACAAATGTGGAGTTAATTAAATCTGATTTTTCATTGGAACAAAAATAATCCTGTTATTTTTTTCATCTTTAATTTTTTACCGGGACTACATCACTTATAGATCAGACCACCTAGACAAAATCTCCCACGCCGGTTCCTGCATCCTTATCCATAAATCCATACCCCATTCTTTTATTCTTTCCACTCCAACTGTCGCCATTCAATCAACCTCAATAACCATTTCAACCCGTCCTTTTCATCTAACTTTCTCAGCTGTATACTGTTCTCCTGGTAATCCTCTCACCTATAATCTTCCTGATTCCTTATTTAAATCCCTCGGAACGCGCTTCCTTGCTGGAGGAGACTACAACGCTAAATACCAACGATGGGGTTGCAGAACATCCAACTCACGAGGTAACTTCCTTACTCAAGTCACATCTAGCAATAGTTATTCCGTCCTCTCACCCATAAGTCCTACATATTGGCCCACATCCCTCAAAAAGCGTCCCGATATCCTTGATATCTTCATTTCCTCTCAGATTTCCCCCTCCCAAGCCATAATAAAATCCCTAAATGACCTTTCATCAGAACATAGTCCAGTTTTCCTTATTTACATTCAAAGTTCGTTCCTAAACCTTCCCCCCCTTCATTGATTACCGGACGTGTTGACTAGGACAATTTTCGATTTGAAAAATAAACTAGATCTGAATATCTGCTCAAGACAAAACAAGATGCCATAAAAAAACTTACAACCTCAATATCAAACATTATAACCGATAAAACCTCACCCAATAAAATCAATAAATCACAACATACTAACCTGCCACAGCAAATTCGTATCTTATTAAGAGAAAAAAGCAGAGCAAGATCGAAGTGACATAGGACAAGATACCCTAATGATAAAATATACTACAATAAACTGACCAACAAATTAAAATCCGAAATCGAAAAAATCAAAATTCAAAATTTAATTAACTTTACTGAAAATTTTAATCCTGGTGACAAGTCATTATGGACCACAACCAAAAGCTACTAAAATTCAAAGACTTCAATCATCCACTCCTCACTGATTCCCAAACCTGGACCAGATCCGACGAAGAAAAATCCCAAATATTCGGCCAACACCTCTTCAAAACTTTTAGTCCACATCCTGATATCCTTAATCCTGCTCACCTTGAATGTATTGAAGCAGAATTGGACACTCCTCTCCAAATGACCCTCCCACCTAAAGCATTTCATCCATCAGAAATAACCTACATTATCAAGAAATTACCTTCCCGCAAAGCTCCTGGGCACGACCTTATAACCTCTAAAATCCTAAAGCTTCTCCCTAGAAAAACTATATTGTTTCTCACCTACATATATAATGCTGTTCTCCGAACCACCTATTTCCCTGATCCATGGAAACTAGCTGTTATTAAAATGATTCCCAAACCCAAGAAGCCACCAGAACATCCATCCTCTTATCCTCCTACTTCTCTATTACCCATCATGGGCAAAATCCTTGAAAAACTCATTCTCAATTGTCTCTACCCCATCCTGGACTCAAATCACATAATTCCCGATCTCCAGTTTGGATTCCGAACATTCCACTTCACGATCCAGCAATGCCATCGTGTGTTTGACGTTGTCTCCTCTGCATTGGAGCGCAGAATGTACTGCAATGGAGTCTTTCTCGATGTTGAACAAGCATTTGATCGAGTCTGGCACCCGGGATTGCTGTACAAACTCCTAAAAATCCTTCCTCCTACCTACTTTCTCATTATCCGTTCCTACCTCTCAGACAGACTATTTAAATTAAATCATAATAATGCCTTTTCATCCCTCTTTTCATCATAATCCCTCTTTTCTCAGTCTTCTGGTGTTCCCCAAGGCAGCATCCTAGTTCCAATCCTATACACAGTTTATACAGCTGAAATTCCAACCCATCCCAACACTGCTATCACCACCTACGCCGATCACACAGCTGTCCTAGCAGTTAATAATGACCCAGACCTTCCATCCCAAACTCTCCAATCCCACATCACTATCCTCGAAGAATGGTGTCAAAACTCGAGAATCAAAATCAATCCCATCAAATCACATTCACACTTCGTCGTAAACCTAAGACCTCCTGTCCTACAGTATCCTTTAATAACACTCCACTTATCCCTGTCGAACAGATCCGTTACTTAGGACTTCACTTGGACAAACGCCATACTTGGAATCCCCATAAAAGACTGAAACGGCAAGAAACTGCTCGTCGCTTCTGACTACTTCAACACTTACTTGACTTTTTTGAGCGCGCCCCGCTTAAGCACGCTCGAGCCGAACGGTGGCGAAACACTCTTGTTTCCAGCCTCGCCTCCTCCCCTATTCCAGACAATCCTCCCAGGCGTCTGAAAAGAAGATGGCCTCGGGACCTTCTACGTTAAGTGTATCAGTTGAGAGCTACCAGTGGGTAGCTTCTCTTCATGTTTGTTCAAGACATATTTACTTAGTATTATCACATTTACTAAATGTATTTATTTAAATATAGTACAGTTGTAAATTTCATTAAATAAAAATAAAAATAAAATAAAAAAATTTTTTACCTCTCGTCTTAATGTCGTGACTCAAATATTTTTGCCTAGTCAGCAATTGTTTTTTCACCAATTACATATCCAGTATCGTTTTTGGTTTTTTAACACATTCATCTTCATCAACAACTGGATTTATAATTTCATTTGTTTACAGGGATATGGTTGTGTAAAATAGTTTTTCTCAGTAATGTAATGGGTTCTTTTATTTCTTAATTTTTAGGTTTATGAATAAAGTTTAGTTATGATAATATTTTAATATTTTAGCTTATTTTAACTCATTATCCTATAAGAAATTTTTAATGTTTTATTGAAATTTCAACGTTTTAATTTGTATTTTTATATTTTGTATTGTTTATTATTTTTATAGTGTTGTTATAGTTGTTTGGAAGTGTAAAAGAATTGTAATGTAAAATGTCAAATATGCTTCAACTCCATTTGTACAGGGGTCTTCTTCCCTAAAAAACAAATTATGATTAAATAAAATAAATAAATAATTTCATTTGTTTTTTTTTCCCTAGATTTAAAGCGAAGCTTTTGTTTCATTGACATTATTTATGTAAACGGTTAAAATTATTCAACAAAACTTAAACACGATATTAAGATGTAAACATTCGGAGGAGGTTTTCGTATGATTGATATCATGAACTCTATGTAGATGTAGGTTTCGTTTTTTTTTTTTTTTCAAATTCAAGAAGTTCCTAATTACTTTTCAAAATTATGCCAATTTATTTCTCATATAAATTATTCCATCTTCCGCTACATTTATCTGTTATTATAAAATTCAAATATAATTTAGAAAAATAAAACAAAAATCAAGTTAATCAAATGACCCGGATAATCGAGTTTCTACTGTACATGAGCGATCATAAAACTATTTTAACACTAATGTGGGTTTAAAATTTTTTATTGATGTAAAATTATAATTGACAACATAAAACTTTATAAACTCATATTAGTAACAACGTTACAAATCAGTACCTTACTACCAGTGACAAACAGACTCAAACGTAACCTTATGACTAAGGACCTACCCATATCTTCTTATATTTAGTCCGGAATATGCTCTATCAGAAAGGCCTAGATACTTCTAAAACAACTGGTCACGTACTAATCAATGAATGTAACGGTTCCAAAAAAATGTCTAGAACTCTCTTTCAATGAAACAGAATTAATCATATGATTTTGTTTCACATTCAAATATTATTTCAGACAAACTTTAATAAATGAGAGCCATGGGAAGACGGAAACTGCTGTATAATACGGTGTCGCAAGAAAAATCCTTGGTGTACCAGAATTAGATTGGGACTCCCTGTGGCAGGGAGGGATGGGGAAAGCAGCTGGAGGAGCCTCTGACTCACTAAGTGGGTTGTCCTGCAGCTTGATGATGATTACTCATCATACTCATTCTTCCATCCCTATCTATTTTCAATCATCGCTGTAATCCATTTCATAGGTTCAAATAGCGCGTGTCGGCATCGGTCCCAAGGCATATTGTGAATTAGTATGTATAATTTTCTATTTCTTCATTTACTTCCTTAGCATTGGAAGCTATAGTACATTCGCAGGAACCTCAAATCATCAGCGGTCCCAACTCTTACTACACAGGGCGGTCTTGATAATCCGAAAACGTAGAATTGCATCATCAGATAATCCGAAAAATTGCACCACCTATTCAGATCATTAAAATCAATCATTAAAATCAAATGGTTAAAATATTTAATCAACAAAGGTCAATCATTTTAATGAAAAATCTCAAAAAATAACTAAAATATATTTATTAAATATAAACACACAGGAAAGAAAATTATTATTATTTCCAAAAATAGTCCTATAGTTCATGTTGAGATCCGGATTTTGTTGCTAAAGAGGAGTATGTATTCGCAAATTCCCTAAAGATACCAGACTTTAGTAGTCGATGTTGCATCCATTCGCCTGTTCCTCGTAAATATTAAATACCTCTAAGGCAATCTATGAGTTATCTGTAACGATGAATAAAATGGCGCACAGAAATTTTCGAGAGAAACAAAAATCAATACAAGAAACTGCTAAGTATTTGGACTAACCTGACCTATAGAAGGCTCACATTCGTTCCAGTTACTTCTCGAACGATGTCACATTTCTTTTTCAAAGTTTGCATAAACCATTTGATTTTGAACTTTACCTTTTATCGATTCTCACTTTACAACAAACACAAAACTTATGATTGGGGGAAGTGAGAAGACCGGAATAAAAAACACGAATTGGGACTCTAGAAGTTTAGCCATTTTCTGCTTGACTTGGTTCTTGACAGACTACTTAATTTTTTTTCCATTCTTTTCGGATTAACAAGTGGTTCGGATTACTAGGGGGTTCGGATTGTCGAGACCTGGTATCAATATGGGTAATGGTGGTACTAAGTGCACCCATTTCATTTTTTTATTATAAAAAGTTCAATAAATAAATCTAAAAGTTCACAGAAAACGTACCCTGGCATCCGGTAAAATTAATGTTAATAATAACAAGTCAGAATTATCATTTAAAGTATTAAAAAAGGTTATTTCTATTATATGCCTTTTGAGAAAATTTCCAGTTTTGCTGGTGATATGGGCACCATGATAAAAACCAAAATAAATACAGTTTTATGATATAAAACAAGGTGTTTGTGGAAAAAGGGAAACTTATTATATAGTTATTTATGCATATAGTTATTTTTATAGTAACAGTGAAATTTATGTTTAAAAAATGAAGACATGTTTGCTGTAAAAAGTAATCATTGGGGGAACAAATGTCCTCCTCGCGTGGCACTTTACGCTGAACGACAGAGATGCTACTTTCATCAGTATTTATTGAAGATCTTTTAAAAAAGGGTCTACAATACCATCACAATGAATGCCCAAATTACCATGTCATAAAAAAAAGGAGACCAAAGACTGGTAGATTTCACTAGAAATAGTTTACAGATTACATAGATTGTATCCTAATAATGTACACAACTATATGACTAGTATCATGCGTTAATTCTTCAATGTTTGTGAAATCAGTAAAAATACTAACATTTTAAAGTTTTTGTGCCACCATAAACATAAACTAACTGCAACTGTTCTCCCACATGCCAAACTTTTATTTCTAAGTTCATTCATAAGCGCAACAATTAATTTTGCGCGTATATTTTAAATATTAATGGTCATACATATGTATATTTTAAATATTAATGGTCATATATTACCCTCAGGAGCTCATAAAACCTAAGATCCTAAAGGATGGAATTCAGTTGGTAAAAAAATTATCACAAAAAGGCATTCCCCTCAAACAATTTCTGGACCCACTACTGCTTCAAAACCATTGATTATCAGTGTTTTCTCTTTAGGTATATAGGTTTAGAGTTCTCTAGCTTGAATTGATTTATAGTATAGTACATATAGAAAGTATTCCTCAAACGGGGAGGATATTTAAAGAGCAAATGAAAGAACTACAGAGCTAGGGTAAAAAAAGTTTTTTTTATATATATTTTCAGTCGCAAGTAGACTTTGTCATTTTTAAAACAATTTCAAGGAGGGTATTAAGCTGCTAAATTTCTCTAAATGTATTTAAATATATCTGACATCCCAATAAATAAGTAGTTAGGTCAACGTTTGCACAAAATGGTTCAAGTAGTTAGAAAAAAGCATGGAGGCGGCTTCTTCATAATGTATTAATGTGTGTCAGACGTTCGTTTTAAATGTAGTTATAATAATTTGCGTTGGATTAATCGGTTGGTGAAAACTTATTCGATTGATTGATATTATCTCATTGTTGATGAACTCTATCCAGTTTGTTTAATTTCTGCAATTGCTAGCCACTATTTTGGTATTTTGTACGAAATTTCAACTCTTGATAATGAAAACCTAATCTTATACCAATACAGTTCCAATTAAAAGTCGTGCTCTGAAAAGTAAGGAAAGTATACTGAACCACTTATTCAATAGGATAACAGATATATTCGTGGATTATTTAGTATATATATATATATATATATATATATATATATATATATCCTTTTTTTTTTTGATCTGTTACTAGATTACACACTCCTCACATTTAAAGAAAAATCCTCATTAACTAGATTAAATGTTATAAGAATTAGTTTTGTTAAATAAAATATTACATAAAATGTTCCCTTTAAACGTAGCATATTGTAAAAATAAAATAATATAATAATTCTTTATTGGTCTTGAGGCCAAGCAGATAGTAGTCAAGTTTTTTTTAAATTTTGATCCTTTATTAACCTCACACTTTTACAATATTCGGTTCTACGTTTCGGCACTAAGCCATTTTCAAGAAGAACACCTAAAATTTAGAATTTCAATACTTTTGAACTGAACGAATTAAATTAAAAACAATTAAGTGATGAAATATGTTTTTACCCACCTGTGACCACAATTTTTCAAATAAAATAGGCTGAGTACCCTTGTCAAAAATTAAAAATCTTTTTATTAGTTAAAAACTATAGTCTCTTTATGTAAGCATCACATTCAAATGGATTATTTTACCAATCCCCTCCAACTTCACTGTTACTTACTCAGCCTTCACTTGACAAGGGTACGCTTTTATTCGAAAAATTGTGGTCACAGGAGGGTAAAAACATATTTCATCACTTAATTGGTTTTAATTTAATTTGTTAAGTTCAAAAGTATTGAAATTCTAAATTTTAGGTGTTCTTCTTGAAAATGGCTTAGTGCCGAAACGTAGAACCGAAGATTGTAAAAGTGTGAGGTTAATAAAGGATCAACATTTAAAAAAAAATTGACTAAAATAATAATAGTTTAAAATTCATTTATATGCTTTTATTTACTTGCTTTATATATCTGCGAAATATATAGAGGAAAAGTGGGTATTATGGAATAGTCGGGAAAAATTATGTAACAAGGTTTAGGCTTATGAAATGCACAACGAATACTGCAGGGAAGGTAAGCTGACCACTTGTTGTTTATCGTGTTAAGGATGAGTGTTTTTGTTTTTTTTAATTTTCAATAGTTATTGAGTTATAATTTAAATTCACTTTCGTTTGCATTTTAGTTTTTTTTTGTTTTTAATTTATTGATTTTAATTTATTGATAGTTTTTTACTTTCACTTACCTATATATGAAATATATAGTAAGTGGAAGTATTGCGATCGTGAAAAATTTCGACTTCCGGTTTTCAACGGAAATACACGTTTTGGGGTCCCCTGAGTCAAAATAACCAAGTCCCGCGAAATAGTCTGTGTGTGTGTGTCTGTGTGTGTGTGTGTGTGTGTGTGTGTGTGTGTGTGTGTGTGTGTGTGTGTGTGTGTGTGTGTGTGTGTGTGTGTGTGTGTGAACAGACTAGCTCAAAAACTATAAACCGTGCGAACCTGAAATTAGGTATTTAGTGTATGTATATGCCCGCGATGTGACAGCAAAAATTTCATCAAAATTGGTCAAAGGGAGAGGGTACTTTACTTATTAACTTTTTACGTTTTTTTCGATTTTCTCAAAAACGGCTCTAAAGATTTTGATTAAACTGAGTATTTGATGTATCAATATGCCCGAGATATGACTGTAAAAATTTCATCAAAATTCATCAACCGGAAGGGGGACTTTACTTAATAAATGATATATCATTTTCACGTGTTTTTTTTATTTACTCAAAAACGGCTTTAACGATTTTGATCAAACTGGGTATATGATGTAGGTATATGCCAAAGATGTGATACCCAAAATTTCATCAAAATTGGTCAATCGGAGAGGGCACTTTATTTTATAACTTTTTTAGCGATTTTTAACTTTTTTTCGATTATCTCAAAAACGGCTTTAACGATTTTGATTAAATTCTTAGGTGTTTAATGAAAATTAGGTGTTCTTTAATATCAGGTAAGATTTATTATTATTAAAATGTCCTGAGGGGGCTTAAATGGGGAAGGGGCCTTTTTTGTTTTCCTATAAAGTACCTTTGTATTTGTTTATATGGAGAAATTATCTGTCTCTCGTTTCGCCTAAAAATAAGAAATGGCTAAATATGAGATATGATAAAAACAAAGTAAATACATAGAGGAGAAAAAAAGAAAAATATTCAGTCAACTCATAAAACACGTTGAGCCCACGCATGCGGAGTACGCCTTTGATGACAGACCATTGTTCATATTTAAAGCCGATCTGTTCATTTAATGGAAATTATTTGTTTCATGGTAAATGAAGTTTTCAACTACTACTTAGAGAATTATAAAATCTGACGACTTGGAGTATTATGCTTGCATTGCCGAATTACCACAAGTAAAAACTTTTATTGCATAATTAAAAACCTAGTGTTTTTTATAGAGCAAATAAAAACAAAAATAAGAAATGAATGTGGAAAAATATGTCTTTGAGAAGTGGCAGTTAACAAAACACATCAATTTCTAATTTAAGTAAGTTGGTAAGTGAAAGTTGTGTGTTGCGCGCACGCACCAGATTTTTTATTTTTTATTTATGTACATTTTTTATAGGTGTGTGAATGTAAACTTAGAGCTCTAATAACAATGCCCTTGATTGTGGCAGAATGTATTATTTCTTTACATAAATAAAAGAAATCTTTACTGTATTAAAAAAGTATATTACCCAACTATTTCATATTAAACTCCATCTGTATTATTTTTTATAACAACAAAATAAAATAGTTTTTTTTTTAATCAATGACAATTCTTTATCATTAGTTATCAGTGACAGTTCTTTATCTTTGGTTATAGGATGTACTCATGACGATTTTGTTTTGGTTTTTTTTAAAAACCTGTAGAGTTATTTCTATAAATAGAAATGGTATTCGATGATACCCTAATTTCCTCTGCATTTTTGTCTTTTGAGAATTTTAATAAATAATTTATTAGCCGACAAGTTTGTAAAAATGGTTTAATTATAACTATTATTAACACCTTTGGATTTTGATTAAGGTAGTAGTGGTAAATTTTGGATCAAAGGGGTGGCTTTTGGAGGACCAGAATGCTAATAAGATCCGCGGTCACTCGATCGGGCTGATGAACGAACTGCAAACACATTAAGCGCCTCTATGATGTTAGAGAACAGATACTCTGCCCAGTAGGCAGACCAAATGACATGTAATTAAAATGTAATGCCTTGTAGCAAAGGGAACCAATTTCCTCCAGTTAGTAAACACTAACTTGGATCTAAAATTCAATCTATATCCTCAAAATTGGAAAACATACGAAATTTAGAACGTGTGGTTGTCTAACAAAAAATGAATGATTGTTCTTTTGATCTTTTTTTTTTAAATGTCTGATTTGAAACCGATGGATCTTCTAAGCCTTTTTTTTAGTAGTCTTACTAACAAGTATGCTGACATCGAAACTAAATTACCATATTATTCACATGGTTGAGGGGTTGTGAAATAAAATATATTAATTTATTATTTCTGTTATTGTTATTATTAAGAAAGTTATAATTTTATCTTAAAAATTATTCTGCTTCCAAACGGTTAACTGAGCAGAAGTAGAGTGTGCATACAAGGTATTATACCATACACAGCCCCTCGCCTTGACCAAGAACCTGTTAGAAAAAAAATGGTATTATCTGATGAATATATCAATAGTGATTTTTGAAAGTCTTATATTAGTGATATTAGAATAACAATAATATACGCTTCAGTGGTAGAGAGAAAATAGTACTGTGTGATCCGTAGTTTGTAATTCGCATGCAAAATATCGCAAAACAAAATCCGAAAATATGGCAGATTTTAGGCCACTAAGCTATACTAATACTTCCACGTTTTAAAATGAAGGAACTAATTTTACACAGAATTTGATATTTTACAACTTTTATATGTAACATTGCTTAACCGATCTTAACTTCAAGTTATTCATTCTACGCGAAATGTTTTGCTCTTATACTTTGTAGAGAAAATACAATTTTTTCCGCGATGAATTAACTGAAAAGAAGGCCTAATTACTTTTATTTTAGGGGCCGACAGTTAAATGGAATATTAACCTCACGAATCATTGAATTATTTATTTATTATATATTTATAGCCAACGTTTTGACGTCCTTATCCCACCCAGGGTAAGAAAAGGGGATGTTATTTTACCAAAACCATTCATAGCAACTTATCAAGAATTCATGCAATCTTTCACTTGGGAAGGCAAAGGGCACAGAATTGATTAGAAATGGCTTAACTATTTGGCATTTGCAAATGACATTGTCTTAACAGGGATAATCCCAGAAGACATAGTGACCTATAAGCAGGCGCGGTTCCAGAAAAAAATTTCGGGGGGGGATTGCTCGGAATGAAAAAAAAAAACAGCGTAAAAATAGCACACTTTATTTGCTTATGCTTATACATTAAGTTCATATACAAAATTCTGTATAAAAAATTCTAGTCAAAATTAAACTAAACATCCCTAGAAAACTCGTAAAAGTTAGATCCGTAATTAATTTTTTTAATTCATCCCACTAATTTTTTTTCGTCGAAATTTCGGGGGGGGGGGATTGATCCCTAATATCCCCCCCCCCCCCCTGGGACCGCCACTGCCTATATGCTAAGACAAATGACAGACACATAAACAACAGGGCTAAAAGTAAACTTTGAGAAATGTAGAATACTGGACACCCAAAAAAATTAAGCATGCATTTTGAGGATAAAATTGTATGCGGAGAGGTTTCGGGAAATACGGAAATATGAACCTTCACCTGGTCAGAAAGACAATTTAAGAAATGCTATTCTTTAAAAGAAAATTTATATAAGGAATAAAAAAAAAAAAGTAAGTAAAGGTATTGTCCTAAAAAAAGAGGAAAATTGAAATTTCCTTGTGATTAAATATTTTATCAGAATATCAGTCAAATACCAAGAAAAACAACAGAGCGCCTTTATTCTCAAGACAAAGAAGGTCCTTTGTAGGCTTTAATAAAAGCAGTAAGTGAAGTTGTACTGGTATAAATACCGATTTCCTTCCTATTGGGCTAACGTTTCTAAATTTATATTGAGCATTTACTGAACACGTTCTCTCTCCCGTTCCAATGCTCAGTGATAAGCGTAATTTGTGATTATCGGAGGAAAAATTTCATCCAACAGCTGCGTAAGGTCTAGTAAGAGCATGCATTTTTATTATTTAAAGTAATGAATTAAAGGCATAAAATAAATGCATAATCGCAAAATTAAAGACGTCCACGATGACAACATTGGGGTTTGATTGTTGTTTTTTCTTATATTCAAAATTCTTTCTAGAAATATTTTTTACAATACAAAAACTTGATGCGGTGCATATTATATCTGTTTTTGTCGTTGCTAATGATATTTGTTAATGATAAAATTATTCGCATTTTACCTTATGAATGAGGAGCAGTAAACAATGTTGGTAAGTCATCAGATGAGCTGCCATAGAGAGACCTGAAGAAGGTCTAAAATGCAGTCCGAAACGTTGGTAGACAAAAAAATAAGCCTCTTAAATTTTTATTCATTGCACCTAGGAGCACACCCACCAACAACTTTCAGTTATATTCATACTATGGTCAAATATATCTACATCACTATCAAATATAAATTGGTTAGGGAAAAAACACAAAAAGAATACCGTTTTAGTTATAGCTGCTATTCGATGAGAAAATCGATTTGTATCATTGCAAATGCCTTCATACTAATATAATCGATGAGTCCTGTGGGATTGATTGAGAAGTTATGGTTGCTGATAGTAATCCAATGGGATTTTCCGTTCTTATGAGCCAAGGAACGTGGATTAGCTAAACACCATCCTATATTAAACGTGCCTTGACTCATTTTACGCAACAATAATACTTTTCCTATAATCAGAATAATTTAATTGTTTTACTATTAATTGTATTTAAACAATAATCTAAATAAAACCGCAAACAATACCAATGCATATTGAGTGCTATGACCTATTATTAGTATTTCAAAGACTTCTTAAAGCTTCATTATTCAAAAACATTCTTCATTATTTTACAATTAATTGCATTTCAACAATAATCTAAATATAAATGCAGATAATGGTTCAAATATTTAGTGTTGTGGCCTATTATTATTATTTCAAAGACTTCTGCAAGTTTTATTTTTCAAAAACATTCTGAACCCGAATCCCCATGAAAAGTGTAAAGTAACTTCTTTATTTTCTATAAGTGCAGTTTCAATTATACAGTCTATGATTAATGAAATGTTCCCAAATATGCCATTCGACTAAACTAATAATAACTTCAACCCAGTATTTTCCCTTAAGTTTCTTGCAGGTTTTAATAAAAATACTATCGAAAATAACATTTTATATTTATAATTAATATAAGTAGTGTTAGGTAAGTTTAGATTACTTTGAATTGATTTTAAAGATGTGGGTACATTGATTCAATATATTTTTTATTGTGCCTCATGCCGAAGTTTCTGTCGTTCCGTCCTCATGACATGAATTACATTTTTTTTTTTTGTCTGTTTAAACCTCTTATTATATAAATATATTGCAGTTTTTAAAAAAATCACTTTTATTACTACCTTCTTTTTTAAAGATTAACTTGGCTAATACTCTTACAATTTTAACAGTTTAATGGAATTCCTCGGTATCTACGGCTATTATTTTAATGGAAAAGTACAAAGGCTGTGTTAAATGTGTGAAATTGAATATGCAATCATGTTGAGCATCCATTCAAGTTTTTACTGAGCAAACTTTAATGGGGAGTTCGAACTATCAATCTATAATCTGGCTCTATAGCGCGTGAAGGACTTTGGCTTCTGAAACAATTCTCGTTCGTCCCTGTCAGCAGCATATCTTCTCTATCTCCTCACTCCAATTTGGCGCAAGACTGCATCCACCTCCAACCATCTCAAAAGAGTTCTTCGCTTCGCTCGGCTTCCTCCTGGCGTTTCGTAGTAACCATCGTATTCTCGACATGAATACCACTATGTTTGGCTCACCAAGCCTCTCCATCATCTTTGTTTTTCTTGGCTCTCCATTTTCCTGATTTGATTACGGGTCCGATAATCATTCGTATTCTTCAGCTGTTCTTCTTAGTTGCTAACAACATCAGACATTTGAAATTAGCAACATTACATCTATGTCAATACAAGGCAAAGTAAAATCCACCAATTAACCCTTTAACCGGGCGGGACGTATATAGGCGTCCAACCTAAACTATAGCGCCAACGGGCGGGACGTATAAATACGTCCTTGAAATATATGTTGTGCCATGGAACGGGTGGTACTTATATTTTCGTACAACAGAGGTATTAGTCATCGATACATGTAACGACGTGAATTTATATATATATATTTAATTTATAATAATAATATATTTAATTTATATTTATATATATATACCTTTTGTACATTTTATAATTGGTTAAGGCTGTAAAATTTATAATTTCTTAATTCGATACTTTTGTATTTTTGTTGGTATTCTTTACTATTTGTTTGTCATTTTGTGTTTTCCTTTATGGTTTATATATAAATAAACGGAAACGAATATATTCCATAACGATTCAATTTATTTTAAGCATAAATAAAAAAAATAATAATATGAAGTTACATTGCACCGGGCGGGACGTATATACACGTCCTAGTGAACGAGCTCGCGCCCGTTATAGGCTGCGTAATTTAAAAGGGAACTCCCCGGTTAAAGGGTTAATCCAAAATAAAACTAATAAATTATTATTTCAACTGTCAAAACACCAATAAAATGAATGTTTCTTAATTATGATGCATGAAATTACCCGGAATAATATATAAGTAATTTCCAAAATAAATGAAAAATAAATTCTCAAAAAAGACGTAGGAATTTTTACTTGCTCTCCGTGTTTTAACAAGAAAGCCCATTATTCTATACAGGGTATCCCCAAACCAAACCTTTTCCCAACCTTCCCCAAGCCAAAAATGTAATATAAATTTAAAATAAAAATTAACCTATACATTAATAAATGCGAACGCCTCCACAGTGATGTTGTACACTCCCAGGAGATACAGAGGATTAGGTTGTTCCGCTGCCAATAGAAAGCGTGGATAGGGATGGTTCCGGGTTTCCTAAGACCGTGAAGTCAGCAATCATTCCTGGATCCCTCTGTAAGATACGAATCCAAATACCTCGATCAGGCGAGAAAAATTAAAAGGGAAAGGAAGGAAATACGTATATATAATGTTGACACTAAGGACGTAGCGAAGATTGCAGAATATATTGTTCTCAACTCCCTGGGAATCATTCACCACCATATCCAATAGCATATACATAAATTACAAATCGCTGAAGGGCCATGAATATATATAATGTATCTATGAATATATATATATATATATATATATATATATATATATATATATATATATATATATATATTGTTTATTAATATCTTCACTACTAAACTCCTTTTGTTTATATATTGTTCTTGTGTTGTTTTTTTGAAATATTTTTGTACAATTTTATATGTACCTTATAACAATAAGTGTTGTATTTGTGATAGTTATTGTTATCCTGCGGTTGTTATTTCGTGTTAATAATATTTTGCCTAGTTTTTTTTTTAATTTTTATGATTACATATCAATAATAATTAGTATTTAGTGGCCATAAGATTAAGTCTATAGAGAGAAAATATTATGAATGTAAAAAAAAATTATAAGCTTCTTACTATATTGTATTAACTGTAATAGTATTTAAGATATAACAAATCTATATAAATAAAGATGAAATTCTTTTGTTTGTTCTTTATAGAAAACCATACCGTTTGTCCTAAATTCTCCAAATGTCGCTTAGTGGTTCTTTCATACCAGGTGCGAACACCTATCCACATAAAAATTGCATAACTTCAGCCAATCTCTGCGTATATTCTTTATTCTTATAAAAATGCTATGATCTCACTTTACATTAACGTTTATTAGAAAAATCAAATTCCTTGGGCAAAACCGGGATATACAGCTAGTATTCTATAAAAGATAAATAAGTACATTGTGTATTAGTAACCCAATATAATTGGGCAGCATCACTTTTTTCAATAAAGTATTTTCTCTCTCTCACTAAAAATATACAAAATTAAGCATTAATCATTTCACCTTATTCTACTATTCAAACATTTAAGTTTCCTAGTCCTATATATTTTTTTTAATTCGTCATTTTATATACAATAAAAATATTTTTAACCCAAATTATACTATCTAAGTAGTATACCTTTACATATATCTGTCAAAAGTCTTCTTTTTTTACTGATTTTGATTTAGACTAAAAAATTATCCTCGAAGATGGAATAGATTTCCTAAACGTTGGGTATCCATTATGTAATTAATGCATCTCAATTTATATAATTTTTGTTATTTCATTTTTTATTAGTTTTTTTTTTCGGCGTTTTCTGTTCATCAATTGGCCCTTGAGGGAACTTAGTCTCTGCTGTCTAATAGTGTTTAGACTCAACAGAGTGAAGGGCCATTGTCGTTAAATGACAGTTCAATATTCCCCGCCTATTTTGTTTCCAGTCAATAGAGTATTCTGCCTGGAAGTGTTGGGCCCTAATGTTATTTAGATTTATTCATAGACATCTTAAGCAAGCATTAGGTTAAGCTCCGAGGCAAAGTCACTCGCCCTCACCTTTTGTTCTTCACAAAATGACATGCAATTTCATTGCAAAACAGCTTAAAATTAATGAATAATAATGAATTAATTGGAAAAAATCTCATAAATTCAATCATTTAAGTAATAAGAGGACTGAAAAAACCAAAAGAGGAATGCCTTTACCACTGACAATCATCGCCTGCACATCTTCTTCCACTAAACCCTTTCGTAACCTTTTCATGATCAAAACAAATCAATTAATTTTTTCAGCGTCTCCGTCTAACCTCGCGAGCAAATGTCTACTCTTGTATTAGCTAACACAACCTCCTTTGTGACTGATTTTGCCTCCCCTAGTCTAAGATATATTGGGTTGGGGAAAAAGTAATTTCGGTATTTTTCATGTTTTTCTGAAAAATACCGAAATTACTTTTTCCCTTGTAAGTTTTTTCGAGTCACCAAAGATGTGTATTGTCTAGCATTGTCGGATTGGAATACAACGCCTTCCCTATTGATCAATTCTGGCCGTTTTTCTTCAATCTTCTGCTTCAACCACATTAGTTGTTGACAGTAGGGAGTCGAATCAATGGTTTGGCCAGGTTCGAGCAGCTCATGATGCATTGCATTGTTGTTGTTATTTTGCATGATGCATGAGCAGCTCAAAATAATTACTTTCCAATCCCATCAAACACCCAGTATCACCTTCCTTGGCTTCAATCCAGTCTTCGCCACTGTTCGTGAAGTTTTTCCGTGCTTCGACTACGATCTTTTTCGCACATTATTGCCGTATGTGATCCAATTTTCATCACCTCCAATCATTCTTTTCAAAAATCGCTCGATTTCGATTCGTTTCACCAGCGATCCACAAATGGAAACTCTGTCCATTAAATTTTTTAACTGTTAATTCATGAGGAACCCATATATCGAGCTTCTTTTGGTATCCATTCTCATGTAAATGGTTCAAAACTGTTTTGTGGTCAATGTTTAGCTCCATAGCAATGTCACGAGATGAAATATGCCGGTCTACCTCGATTTTTTGAAGAATTCCATCAACTTTTTCAACAATTGGCCTGCCAGGGTGAGGTTCATCATTAACATCAAAATTTCGAGAAATCAAGCGAACCAGGTCTGACTTTGACGTTCGTTTAAACACACATCACCATAAACACCACACAATTTTCGATGAGCCGGGGCTGCATTTTTCCCTCTTTAGAAGTAATAAAGCAAAATACGACGAAAATGACCTTCTGGAATCGCCATTTTCAAAGCACAATAACGTTTGACTAAGTGAATGATTGAGACTGTGTTGATATATGGAATGTTTCCACGGACTGTGATCTTTCAAACGTGGTATAGTATGGCTTCACTGAATAAGCCATGATCATTATATTACAAGAGATAAGTGACTTTGATAAGCGACCATTGGGATAAACCGAAATTACTTTTTCCCCAACCCAATAAATAAGAATATTTCACTCTCCGCTTAGGTAGGTATAGCCGGTGTATTCCCGGTTATATGTTCGTTCTAAATTCGTACTCCAGACAACTTTTAAAAGTTTACAGCACCGTTGTCTAGAGTATGTTATATACTGATGACACCAACAATACTTGGTGCCTTGCTCTACTTAAGAACATAGAAACCCACACCCTGCTGTTCGGATCCAAAACAATCCTCCCATGCACGTTACGGTAAATGAATAACATTAACCCAATAATTTACCAATCATCTATTTTTGACCTATATTAACATATAAATAGTTAAAACAACACTAAATTATTTCTACCCTTGGGACGAAATGGGTTAATTACTCTTTTAGTAATTCGTTCATTGTCCCGACTACTCACCAGGCCAATTTCATTCATCCAGATGCTGTCACCTCATTTATATTTACAGGCTTCAGATCACGCGTTTATATCGTTTTGTATGCGTCTAAAACCTTCGGTCCTTACATGAATAATAATTCAATGGAATACTTTATTCTCAGACTATCAGAATTGTTTTATTTATCAGGGATTGAAATGAAAAGTTAAAATTTATTTTTAATCAGTTTGGGTTTGACTTGAATTATGTTTTGGTTTTTCGATAATTTTTATGTTTTTTCAAGGATATTGGCACTTCAATTTTTTATAGATTTTTTTAAAAGCTTAGCAAAAGTAATTGAAAAATTATATTTCAAAAACGGTGCTTGTCCATGACTTCCTAAGCAACTAAAATAAATATAACTTATAAATATGACCGATAAATTATATCTATAAACTAATCCCACCGGCCGATAGATACTTTTTAACGTTACTCCTTCTTAAGGAAATTAAAAAAAAAAAATAATATGAAAAAGGTAGTGATATGAATGTGTAAATTATAAAAAAATACTATTATACATAAATCTAAGATAATTATTCTGAGATGTAAATTAGTTTCTTCAAGAAAAATCAAAATGACCAGAGTGAAAGATGTTTATGATTATATTTGATAAAATTTCCTATTTGTATGGAATAACTAAATGAAAAATGAAATATAATAATAAAAAATGATATTATCATTAACAGTTACTATTTATATTTTTTTAATTTTGTTTGTAAGTTAAAAAAGCAAGCCTATCAGCAAAACGATTTTATTTAATAAACTGTTGATTAGATATTAGAACTAATTTGTTTATAATAACAAATTCAGTTTCAGTCATGTTATATTGAAATATAATAGCTGTTTTAGTAATCAGCTAACATAAAGACCCTTCTGTTATTAGTTGCTACGTCCTTAATATCTATTGATGAGTACCTTTCAATCTTACTAAATTCAATTTATATATAAAATGAAAATTAGGTTCTTGATTGAAATTTGATGTCGGTAGCTGTGAATGACTGGAGGAGCCCTTTTTCATACCAAATGGTTCAGTTTACTCTTTAGCCTACTATTGTGGATTATCCCTGCAAATGGTCTTGAAAGATGAACTCGACAACTTTAGCAGTAGCGTAATTAGGTGGGGGCGTGAGGAAAAAGTGCCAACCTCCACCGGTTATCACCTTTTTTCATAAAAGACCGTAGGTGTTCGTTGGGAAGCCTCAAAAAACTAAAAATATTTCCACCCCGGGCCGAAGGTACACAAGTGAATTATGTTATTACCACAAATAATTATTTCCATTTAAGAGATATTGACAACATTAACCAATTTTGTATTAATGAATAAAGCCCTTATTACAAGATTAACAGTTTTTCAATACATATTTTTTCTCAGAATTTTTGGATGTTATTTACACACTTTAAGTTTAACTTTAACTTTAAATATTAACATTTAATTTATTTTTCTTCTGTTAAGAATGTAGGTCTTCCCCTTAGGGAGTAATGGTGTATTAATTTTGCTTTGTATTAATACTTGCTATCAAATTTAAAAATAAAAAATCATAATTTTTTTAACAATTTATTTATTTATTCATATGAGTAACGATTTTTACAACACACTACTTATGAAAGTATTTATTTCTTGGCTGTTAGCTTGCATAGAAACTGACCCGTTACACTACTTGTACAAAAGAAAATATTCGTTTTTCTTAGCACAGAAAGTAAACACATGCCCAATGGCGTACCTAGGATCAAAAAAAGGGGGGCAAGCCATGGTCATTCAGGTTGTAACATTTCGGTCCGAAAAGTCAAATGAAATGAAAATATTAAGAATATTGTATGTAATTATTATTGTATATTATTAGTTATTACAATTATTTGTTTTTAAAAAAAATTAATTTTTATTCTAGTCAGATGTATTTTTTTCGCTTCTGGGGGGGGGGGGGGGGGTGGTTTGTTATTTGTTTAAGTTGCTATCGTTGATTTGAAATAAAAGTTAGTATCAATAGTTATCACAATTAAGATGTAGATAACAATTCCAAATATTATACATTTGCATATACATATTCATTTCTTTTCATTCAACTGAAATTTGGCTTTTCAGGAACGATAGATATTCTTATATTAAGATTTTCCAATAGCAGGAAGGAGACTAATCACTAATACAGAAAAAAAAAAAAAAAACGGCCTCAAATAGTCTCAAAATCTATGATAGATATTCTTTCACACGTATTTACAATTAGATTATTGCCATTTCGGTTAAACTTATGTTTTTAGTGACCATAAGACCTAACTAGAAAAATTAGTAAAAAAGTGATTTGCTAATTAAAAAGTTCATATTTGTCCATAGCTGGAAGTAATCTTTATAAAGCACTTATCACCAAGCGGCAATTAAGATTATGAAATTTTAAAAAATAATCTTACCTCACCAAGACATTTATCTTTTAATATAGTGGTATTACTCAATCTTAAAGTTTTATTGTTCAGCTACATTTTCTGTATTCAATTACAGTTGAGAATAATTCTTTATTGAACTTTATGCAAAAGTTCAATGGTGTCAAAAGGACATCACAGTTTCTGTCTTCAATGGAATTTGAATGATATGGATGAAAACAGTTTCGACAAGGAAGAAGGCATTTGATTCATTTACAATTTTATGTACTTGCAGTAGCAATAATATAATTACAAATGCAAAAACATGCTAAAATGTATTAAATTTATATCTGTTCATAATTTGATAAATACATTTTTTTTTTCTAACATATGACTTTTGTTTCCTAATATAGTGCCATATGCACTGCTTATATTATATATGACGACCGATACGCCACCCGTCCTAGTATTTTTCCAGCGAACCTCTCTAGGCTACGTAACCGCGAAAAAAATAAAAGAAAGGGATCGTTGAGCGGGAGGCGCATGGCTCTGAGGGTGCTGGTCTGTGCAGGGTGTGGGATGTTAGGCTGCTGTCTCTGGTCACCCAATCAATAATTTACAGCCTCTCAGGAGCCGGCTTCATTTCCGCAACACCAAAACAACAACCGCTTTCTTTTCACTTTGGTATCCATACTCCAAGGAGTATGAGGCGTCTCCCAGTACCGAAGGTAATATCACCCATGCGTCCGCTGTTCCGACAGAACTTGCTAGACAAGATGTGTAACCGAAGTCAATGCCTTTGATCTGCTGATTAATAGAACTTATGAATTCGCGTAAAGGAACAAAGCATGACAAATGAAAGGATTAAAAATCCCTTCCGTGATTTTAATCACTTTATTCCACACATTCAACATCGAAAAAAATAGATGTACAGTACACATAATAAAATAATATGATAAAATCTGTATAAAAAAAAAAATAGTAATATTAGGTTCGTGATAATATTGGGCGTTACACAGTTGGCAATAAAATCGTTCAAAAATTCAATAAAATTTTAAAGTCATAACTTGTTAACTCTTCGGATCAAGATATAGTTTTCATTATTGAAAAAATCTATTAGCTTAATAGCTAATGATAAATGATATATTGAGAGTTTTTTTTTTTTTTTTTTTTTTCCATGGATATTCCTATAAATACATAATAAAAACAAGAGTAAGTCAAGATTTAAAAATATTTCGACTATTATGCATAACCTCACTCCTGCTGATAACACGAAAAGCCGTTTAGTGTGGCCTAATCTCTACCTAAAAAGACCTGTTCGAAAGCAGTGTCCTAATGAATGTGAATCAGATCCCAAAAACAACTCGACAAAATAATTAAGGTTACGGTCTGGGCAGGAACTAGAATAATACCAAATATTTTCAGAAATGTTTTAAATTTAATTTTAAAAACAATCGCTACTTCAAATGTTCCTCATACAAGTGTGTAATTTCTAAATCTAAAGAATTTTAGAATAAAAAAATATTACAGATATAATTAATATAAAAATCCACATTTTGCCTCATTTTTAGGCTTAATTTAAACTGTATATTGACGAAAACGACTGTAAACGCGTCAAAAAGTTATGATCCCATGGAAATTTGACTACATTTTTTTCGCCAACGAAAAAGGCGGGACGCAAAATATTATTAGGCACATAATGTGATTCTGTTTTAAAACTAGATAACCAGAATTGATAAAAAATTAGCGCTCCATGACTGATAAAAACTAAATACTTCAAGTTTTATTTTGTAAATTTAAACTCGATAAGATATCGCCTAACCCGCGATTGATCGAAGAGGGAAATAGACCATGCCTTTATAGGAACTTTTTTGTAGAAAATTTAATGTACAATCGCTGGTATTTTTCCGTCTGTGCTTATCCAAAATACTCTGTATATAATGTGGATTTGCCCTCTGAACACTTATACCAATAAAATTAAAAGGTTTAAAAAATGTTTCATAGTGTGCAATTTTTTTCTATATTTTCTTCCAGTCCGCTATTATTGCTATGCTCATTTTTTACTGATAACTGATTTTTTTACATATAATAAGTAGGGAAAGCCCAATATTATTAGGCACTTAAAACTTTGTTTACGAACCAAATAGCCAGTCTTTAAAAAAATTTAGAGCAATTTTGAAAGCAAAAAATGTCTATATTTCTTTACTTAAACACTCTAAGAGATTTTTAATGAAAAACTAGCTGCTGTTATAAAAATCACCAAAACCGCGATGTAATCGATAATATGGGGTAATAGACCATACCTTCATAAGAACGTTTTGGTAGGAAATTTAATATAGAGTGTGTAATTATCCGGAAAACCCTGTATATAAAAATGTATTTAATCATTAATCAATAAGATGTTCTGAAATTCGTAGATACCAATCTAAAAACACCTTAGCAAGTTTCGCTTTATCAGCGCTTAGATTCAATACCAAACACATAGAAAAATATACGATACAGTGAAGCATACAGTCCAGAAATGATCACACCATAAAAGGATGAGATATGAAGATATAAATAGATATGAGATATAAAAAAGATAACTCTCCGCAATCGATATAAAAGTAAGCAGATATGTAGTAATAAAAACGGGTCCCGAGTAATAAACTTCGCTACTTTCTTTTCGTTTTCATTTAATAAAACTCTGGCTTGACGTATACCTTTTTTTTTTTTTATCCTTTAGAGCCCCATCAATACAGAGCTTCAAAGAGAATAAAAAAAGTAAAAAAAAAAAACAAAAAAAAAAACGAATTTTTTGTCAAGGCGACGATTGATTACATTTGAAAGTACCTAAATTTACATTTGCATTATAATTTGAAAATGGAAATATGAGTATACATCTATAGCAATATAAGGAACATCCAATCCAGGGTTTTCCAAACAAGTACAGACAAACGAATTCAAGCAATTCTAGATCAAAGTTCCGATACAGGTACGGTCTCTCTACCTCTCGTTTTATTTATACAGGTTTTTCGAATTTTGCATATAATTGAGTTTTTTTATGCAAAATATCATAGAGCATTTAAATAAAAAGACTCAGAAAACTTCTGCTTTCACCGACCAATAGAGCAATAAATTTCCATTGAGGCTATCTAGTGTAAACTTTTAGTTATCTGCCAACTAGGTCTGCGAACATATTTTTTTTGTTATTTAAAATCCTTATGATAAAATTAATGAGCTTTAAAATAAGATTTTATGTTTAGTGGAAGATTCTGTTTTAAAAATAACTCTTTCTTATACTTGTTCGATATTTTACTTATTTTTATTTAAACTGTCATATTTTATTTTGATATTAATTAATTCAAACCTATTTTCATTTCATCACACCTATTTTCCAAATATCTAAAATCAAACATTTTAAGGACAATAAATATATTATCGTATTTTCTAAAAGTATTATAAATTATACAAACCCCCAAACGGATCCTTTTAAGTTGAGATCGGGGCCTCGCTAAACGGTGCCACGCAAAAAGGGAACTAGTACCGAAAATTATTTATTAAATTTACACTAGTGGACAAAATTTAACCAACACTTCGATTTTTTATTGTCAGTTTATTTAACGTCACTTTTCTGTTTCTATGGCAAATCGGACTATGATTAGGATAGGGATCTCTATAGGCTCTGGACCTCCATTTCACGTCCCAATCCGGACGGCATTGCCAAGGATTTTTTATTCCCATTAATAAAGCCACCTGGTGGGCTGCGAGCTCGTGACCTTCTGTGTCGTAGGTAACCATACATGGATATGCTAACCATTACACCACAGGTGACCCCTTTGATTTTTTAATATAAAACTAATTCAATAGCGGTTTTATATGATTTCTTAATGTGATAGGTGATAAATATACTGTAAATAAGTATAACGATTATTAATACAATCAATTAATTCATTCGAAAGTATTTCTTTTTAATTTTAAATAAAGAAACAAAATTCAGACCTTAATCAATTTTAATAAAATTGCTTTATTTTATATTGGACTTAGAATTCCCTGTTCTCCCCTATTTTTCTTGTAAGTGCCGACATCCTAAATGACATAACGTCAATTTACGCTCTTCAATCCACTTTTGGAATGTTGCTCCATTTTTTAAGCAAAAATCGTCTTAAACTTTGTAAACTTGCAGGAGTTTAGACACGCCTTTCTAGCGTATCCCAAACTTTTTCTATCAGTTTTATACTTGGACTTCTGGTTAGCCAAGGTAAGACATCGATGTGCACATCGCTAAGGTATTCAATACTACCACATTTAGTTCATTATGCGTTCACTACCAATAACATAACCTACCATAACATAATCCATTATAATATATACCAATAACATTCACTACCATAACATAACCCCAATAACATGTGATATATCAATATAGCTGTTTACAAAGATTTGATTAGATTACAAATTATAAGACGCTAATAACTGTAGTAACGCTAACTGTACTGTGTAAACACTATAGCGTGCATCAACAAACATCTTAAATAGATCAATGACTCATCAAATTGCTCAAGGATGTCTGTTGTGTAGTGTACGGCAATTACAAAGAGTATGCTTATTACAAACAACTCATATACCTTCCCAATCCATCACTGGCACTCATCTAAAGTTGATGCAGAGTGAAAAAAGTTCATGCAGCGAATCGCTCTCCTGCTCTCCTATCCGTCTGCCTGGTGACCTCAAGCAGGCCTCGACTCATTGGGAAAATAAATAAAACTCGGCTCTGCCGAGGAGGATTCCCTCGGTTTCCAATAATGTGCTAAGGTTTGGTCTATTGTTACTCCCATCTCGGATGTTAAATTTAAGAAATGGGTCAACGAAGTAGTCCTTCGCCTGGACGACGGGTATAAATTCCAGTTTTCTGTCCTCGGCTTAATATTCTGGAAACGACAGACGTATCGAGCCAGAGAGGTTAAAATTAAAATAAAATCCTCTTCGTTTAAAATCACTACTGTTATTTCCTCCTCTTCATGAACTTTTCTTTGATCCATTGTTTATTCCAAACAGTATGAACATTAAATGAAAACTTTTTAATTGCAGAACTGGAGAGAAAAGTAAAAGGAAAATAGAATAGTTAGGAATGCAATAATAGAAGCCAAAATACTGAGTAAAAGTGTATTTAAATAATAATATATCATTTTAATCCCCCTATTAAATAACCAGAATATACGACAGATAAAATATAAATTTAATCTGGTAAATAGAAATATTGTTCTAATAAATATTTAAGCGTTGCTGAATTTTTATTCCGGCGATGCTCCTTACGACAATAAAATATTTATGGTCGAACTTGTTGACCTTGAATTTGAAAATAACATACATCCAAATCTTTACCAATAAGAAATCACAAGGAACCAAAATACTTAAAAGTTGAGTAGTTTACTAATATTTGATAGTGAAATATGATAGTGGATACTGAAAATAATAAAAAAGTAGTTCTGATACGCCTCCAATAGCTGTTGGAGGTAATGATTGATAATTACCTTCATTATTCATTTAAGAATAAGATCTGCTAAATCCCTTAAGATCTTTAGTAAAGGTAAATTGTAAGGGTAGGTAACAAATTATTCCTTTTAGTAATAGTAGTTTTGTTATTTTATATTGTCAATAACAATCAATTAGTCCAAGAAGAAGATTATTGCATTTGAATTGGTTGCACATTATAGCTCAATCTGGAAATTATAGTCTGCAAGGTTGGACATTAAATATTTTATTTATGTTGCCTTGATGGGCCTTTTACACGTTCACGGCGGCATTGTATTTCATGCTCCTCGCCCATTGGCGACTAAGCTAGATGTTTTTCGCTCTATCCGACGTGAGCTATTATGCAGTACTTTATTATTGTTGCAATCCATTTTATTATTGTTCAGAAAAATAGTTTTTTTTTTTCTGAAAAAACTCTTTCGGTTGCCCAGGAACAACCCAAATTACATCTTATACTTGGAGACAGGCATCGACCAGATTTATATTCACACACTTCAACTGCATTTAAAATATATTATTAAAACCATGCAGTACCCGCACCACAGATTACCCTCTCAGCTAGCAAATATTTTAATAAA
This sequence comes from Aelia acuminata, assembly GCA_911387785.2. Classification (NCBI taxonomy): domain Eukaryota; kingdom Metazoa; phylum Arthropoda; class Insecta; order Hemiptera; family Pentatomidae; genus Aelia; species Aelia acuminata. The sequence goes on along the minus strand of OU426980.1, from coordinate 116,621,798 downwards.
AAGAAATGTATTTTGTGTCAGATATATCAGAAGTAAATTTAATTTGGGCCAAAGAGAGTTCACAGTTGACTACTTATCAACTAATTTGAAAGTATTCGTTGAAAAAGAAAAAGAGCTGTTTAGAGGTCAATGTCTGGAAGCCCGCTGTAACTCTAAATTTCATCTTTTTTACAAAGAGCTAGTATTACATTACATTGATTTACTGAACAGCCCGTATATGAAAGATGAGTACAAACTTTCCTTCATTATCAATATAATCAAAGCCAGCAAGCGTAATCATAACTGCAGCCTATGCAATGCCAACCAGTTAGAAACAATTAGCCATTTTATTGGGAGTTGCACTATCCTAAGGGACTATAGGGCTAAGTGGTTTAATGCTTACACTCTAACTGACAAGGAGGTAATCTCGTATTTGAATGAATGTCTCAAGGCGTTGATGACCTAGAAGTTGTACGCCTGAAAAACCTCAATAAACAAACTCGTATTTGAATGGTAAAGATTGGGCTTTGCTCAGCGGATAGGTTAGAGAGGCATTTTACTATCGGCTTTTTTTAACAGAGCAGTTCAACTTCCCATAAGATACCGCAAACGATTTTCGTAAATTATTAACTAAAATGCCACATAATAAAATAAATAAATAGTACATACCGAATCCTCATACCACGACTACCTATAATAATAATATTCCACTTTTTACCTTTAAGGGCGGATTCACACTATCGCTCCGCTCCCGCTCCACTCCCGGTCCGCTCAAATATTCTAAAGAGAAATAGACGGAGAATTCCACTATCGGTACCGCTCCGGTCTCGCTCCACCCCCGGTCCGCTCTCACTCTACCCCATTCACACTAGCGCTCCGCTCCAGGTCCGGTCTCACTGGCGAAATATTCTAAAGAGGAATAGAGAGAGGTTAATCACAATATTGGCCCAGGTCCGGCCTCGCTCCGCTCCCGCTCCACTCTCGCTCCACTCCCGCTCCACTCTCCTAAAGTCTTTTCATATTCACATTATATAATTTTACACCATTCACGATTGAAGCCATTAATAATCGAAGTCGTCTGTATTTGGATTTTAATTAATAATTAACTTTCAGTTATTAAAGTATTTATTTATTCAACAATTTTACGGCCAAAAAAGCTCAACTTTAAAATATATATGTATGTATGTATATATATATATATATATATATATATATATATATATATATATATATATATATATATATATATATATATATATATATATAATTATAAATTAATTTAATTAATGGTGAAGAAATAATTTAAATTTTTTTTCCGAATGTATTCGAATAGGCTTGAAATGATAAAAAAAAAAATCACCAACAATACGCGCGGTTTTTCGACGTGAAAAATTCATGTTATGTTTGAGATATATTTTGCTATGAATTAATGTACTCGTAAAAAATGGTCACCGATTTATTTATTGACTACATACTCATTGTTATTATGAAATAACGTTTAATTTGAAACGAATAAAAATGCAGTATATTATGAAAAATGTCAGATCATTAACAAAAAAATATATTAAAGCAAAAAATAATTAAATTATTAATCAGGAAAAGAAGAGAACACAATCGGTAAATTTGTAGCATTTACCGATTTCAAGCGTATTCGAATACATTCCGAAAAAAATTTAAATTATTTCTTCACCATTAATTAAATTAATTTATAATTATTATTAATAATTATCATTGTGTTGCAATATATTCTTCTTATTATATTTTTTGATAATATTATCCTCTTCATCTAGAAAAGTACACTTACCAGCTATTTCTACAAACGAAAAATTGATTTTTTTTTTTGGCCGTAAAATTGAAGAATAAATGAATACTTAAATAACTGAAAGTTAATCATTAATTAAAATCCGAATACAGACAACTTCGATTATTAATGTCTTAATAGCTTAAACCTTTCAAAAGTGAACGGTGTAAAATTATATAATGTGAATATGGTAAGACATTAGGAGAGCGGACCGGGAGTGGAGCGGGAGCGGAGCGCTAGTGTGAATGGGGTAGAGCGAGAGTGGACCGGGAGCGGAGCGAGAGTGGAGCGGGCGCGAAACCGATAGTGTGAATAAGCCCTAAATCTCCCTTTCATACTCCCCCAGTCTCCATACGAGTATACTAAAGTTAACAATGAAAATAATCAAATATGTTCTGTAGGAAATATAGCTTATTGTGTATCTATTATTTGCAGTCTTGAACAATAAAGTTCTTTCTGAAATTGCTACTTCTTTTTGTTATTTATGGCAATTTGAGGCTATTATTATGTTCAATGTATATCCACCAAGACGATCTCTAATAAAAATATTTATTTTGTAAAATACAAGGAGCTTTCGGCGTCCTGCGCCATATTCATCTAAAATATAATGAACAATCATTCAAAAACACTATTAAAAATTTTTTATATAAAAATAACATGTTTACATAATATAGTTTTGTCATTCTACATAATATAAAATACATGTGCTATACATGGCTATTATTATTATTTTTATTTATTTTTTTCTGTACCACCATTATATTTATTTACTTATTTTATTTGTTTTTATTAAGAGACGATTATTAATAATTTACTTTAAGTTACTATTAAATCAGAACCCCCGCGAACGGGTGTTTCCCACTGCAGTGGTGTTTTGGTGAGATTTTCATTGTATTTTAATTTTTATTCTGTTTCTGTATATAAATAAACACATTTGTCTGTCTGTCTGTCCATTTTATTATTGTTGCAATAGTTTATTTTATTATTGTTGCTATCCAACAATAGTAAAATAAACAATACAATCCTACCTAATACACAACAGTCGTGGAAAGTTTTGTGATTGACTGATGTGAGCGGTGAAGCAGTCTAGTGTGGTCCACCGGTGGTTCACGCCGGCGTGAACGTATTAATCTAAAAAAACCATCTACAACAAAATCTACTATAAAAGAAACAATAAAATAAAACCAGAATCCCAGCCTTTCACTACTGAGATCACTACTTTATCTTCGCGAATTAACGACTATATTGTCTAAATATTAACTATCCAACCTGAATTTAAATTCTTTGAGTGGAATCCTATCAGCTTACGTCATCCCAATTATGGTTAATACATATATTTGTTGAACATTTCCGGCTCTGATTCTTGATCTGTAGTTATATCCCACATATGTTAATTAAATAGCGTTCAAACTAATATTCGATGCAGATTTTCATTGTTAATTAAGAGTAAAGTTAAATATTAACTTATAATGGATTGGGGAGGGGGGGGGGGGGGGGGGGTATCAAATATCTCCCTCCCCAAATTCCGCTGCTAATGCTGCTCCCGAGCTCCAAAATTAAGGTAAAACAGCATCATCCATCACAAAGTTTGTGGACGAACGATACAAGTTTTTTCCATTCCTTCTAGCTATAGTGGAGCTTCAAATAATTTTTTTCATTATAGAGTGAACAATAAAAAAATAACATAAGCATCTGAACTATACCATAATTAACTTTTATTTATTAAGCGATTCGGATATTATTAATTCAAAAGTTTATGATTATTATTTTACTAATAGTTGTAAAACATCAACATAACACTAGCAGTGGTTAAGTAATTAAAAGTAAATATAGAAACAAATTAAAAAATATGAAAAAAAACTTTAACCAATTTATTAGTATTGGTATTAGTGCTCAAAGGGCTAATTTACATGATATACTGAATATTTCAGATAAATATATACAACAAAATACCAGCAATTCTAAATCAAATTTCCCACCCAAAAGTTCCTAAACCTATCATACCTATTTATATATTCACTTCTCATCCTTACTGTATACTTACTGGACAGTATGCTTCCCTTTTTGTATATTTATCTGCTAGTATTGAATCTATACGCTGTTGAAGTGAGACTTGCTAATGTATTCTGAGATCGGTACCTCCAAACTTGAGAACCCCGTACCGATGAAGAAAAAAATATAGAAAAAAAAAAATGTTTGGAAGAAAATATAGAAAAAAATTGCTCACTATGAAAGTTTTTTTTAACATTTGAATAGTAGTGGTATTAGTGCTCAAAGGACAAATGCACATTATAACAGAGTATTTTGGATACGAGTACTCGTAAGTACAGACGAAAAAATACCATCGAGTAAGTACAGACTCTTCATCACATTTCCTACCAAAAAGTACCTAAAAAGGCATGGTCTATTTTCCCTCTCTTTTCGATCAATTGCGGTTTTGAGATTTTTTAATGACCAGTTGCTTATTCATTGAAAATGTAAGATAGAGTTTAAGTAAAAATGATATAATGTTTTACCAGCCAAAGAAGAGCTAAATTTTTATCAACTCTGTTTATCTATTTTGTAAAAAACAGTTTCATTAATTGGCCAATAATATTGTGCGTTTCGCGCTTTTTGTTGCCGAAAAAAATTATATAGTTACTATCAAGTAACTTTATCTGTAATGTAAAGAAACTATAATAAAAAACAAAACAATAAATTGTTTTTTGAAGTTGCTTTTGTAACTGACAGTGTCTCAGACAGAACCTCATTTCGCCAATATGCCAATAACACAGTCGATTTAATTTTCCTCCGATTATTCACTGAATTTTCCATATATCCAAACTTCTCCTGCATATTGTGGTGTCTCTAACGACAGTTTCACATATATTAGTTGAATGCAAATCTTATCAAGAAATTAGAAGAAAATTAAAGCTGAGCACATCATTACCTGAAATGTTGCAAGATTCAGAGGAAAGTGTGGAAAAACTTGTGCATTTTCTGAAAATTATCAGATCTTATAATAGAGTATAAAAAAAAACATTGCCAATGATCCGTCGGGAGAGGCAATGTCAACAATAAATATATAAAATAAATTATTAAGATGTAATAACATTTGTCCTTGCTAGAGGTCTGAGATATAGTTACATATTTAAAGTGAAAATGAATTTTTGTCCCAGTCTGGTTTCATCTGCTTTAGTGATCATATAGCAGTTTGTGGTATTTGAAGTTGTGAAAAACCAACCATAGCTTTCATGTATCATTAGCCTGTAGAGGCTTTTTACTTCGGGTTTTCGATAAGAGTATTTTGGGCTTTGACAAAAGTAAAACCTTTTATCTTTTTTTCACCTAAAAAAAACAAAATAAACTGCTGATTTTACTATTAATCACTATGCCATAAATTCTAAAAAAGGAAAGCCTGAGGTCATAATGTACTAACTCAAAGGAGTTACTGACACATTCGACATGGATGGTCACTTTTCTACACTTCTACGACAGGAAGAAAATGAATTGGCCATTGGGCTTCTTTTTTTTTTTCTTTTTTTTTTTTTTTTTTTTTTTTTTTTTTTTTTTTTTTATGCTAGACCAAGCACTTGTCAACGGAGGTGTAGGAGCTGTATGTATGACATTGTCAATTACACTGTTCTGCATCAAATCTGCCCTTCAACAAAAATGTTGGAGGGTGCTGAACACGAATCCGAAGTAAGAAAACCTCTATCAGGCACCATTTTTGTCAATTGTGTGTTATAGGTCGAAAAATGTGTTTGTGACATTTCGAGCATGTTTTCATCATTAAAACCACTAACAAAAATTTTTAAAAAACTATTTAAATTTTAAGCTTTTATAATGTAATACAAAATGAAAAAATTGGGAGAGCATAAGTATTAGGAACAAAAGAGCAACAAATTACTATCACATTTGTCGAAGAATTGCTTTCATCATATGAGGCCATTGGTTCCAACATGACATTAAAAATTCATGTTTTGCATTTCCATTTGGATTTCTTTCCTCTCAACTTGGGAGCAGTTTCAGATGAATACAGAGAACGATTTCATCAAGAGATAGCCCAAATGAAAAAAGGTATAGCAGTAAATGCAATGAGAAGATGGTTGCCTACTACTCCTATAACGGATACATGATACGGGAGAGTACAAAAAGGAAAAAAATGTACACATTAATTATGTTAAGTATTTAATATTAATTGATCAGTATTAAATTTTGGTTCCTTATTAGTTACATAAGCTGTTTATGATTCGGGGACCTTTGTATCTTCGATACCCATTTTGTCCTAAAATATGAATAAATGTTAAAATAGGAAAAAAATGATTAAATAATGTTTAAATGTTTTTAAAGATAAAGGTAAATTACTTAAAAATAATGGTTTAGATAATGTAAAAATAATTTTAGGTTCTGATTCTATTTAAGTATGATGTCGGAATATTAGAATAACAAATAAGTAATTTCTCTAATTCTTTGAATACATTTTAACATTATTTAAAATTTTTTTCATTTTTTTTCTTGTACTTCCCCTTTCTCGCCGTTTAGACTATACGAACTCGCAATGAATTTTTGTCAGATGCAAAGCGTATTTCTAAACGTGTTAACCCACTCGGCCATCCCGCCCTATTTTTTCCCTATTTTAACTTTTAACTTTTATTGTGTATCCACGATATAATCATAATTGTTCTGAAGTTAGGGGAAACAGTAAAAGTAACTGATTAAAGATATAGATGTTCTTTGCCAAATAAAAAAATATTGAACACCTTTACACAAAAACAAAATAAAATGACATGTATTCTTTAATACCGCTCAGTTTATAACATTACGTTGATATTCGTTATTGTTGCTCCGAGTTAATTGTTGAAAAATTAAAACGTTATTTATATAATACAGGGTAACAAATTACTGTAACAGGGTCCCTAGATGCTATTACTCTTGGTGAGATAGGAGAGTTTGTAGGGAGGGAGGTATATAGGCTACACAACTCTGGCCGGGGATATCGAAATACACTATATATCATCCGTAGGGAGATGTCAATTAGCAAGGAAGCCTAAGGACGTCCTCCCACAAGCAGAAATAATATTTCAATGGCTAATGCTTTCTCAACATCCTTGTAATAAATGTTTTTATCCAGCTACCTAGTAATAACAGGCTCTCGTCCGACACAACCATAATAAGCGTAATTGTCATTATTTAGTTAAAACAGAATAATTATAAGGCTCTATAAATTACCGTCCTACTCTTCCAGAAGTTCATAAATACCTTAAAAACTGTTATTTTAAAATACTAAGGATTTTATTTTTAATCAAAAAGCACAAACAGGCGAGATTTCATATTTATTATTTTTTTATTTTAGGGTCGTTATAAAAAAATACGAACAAACAATACATAAATAAAGCAAGTACACAGTACACTTATTTATTTATCAGTAGAATAGGAACTTTATTAAATTCATAAACATAACTATTACTACACTAGAAATTTTGTAAGCATTAGAAGTGTAAATTTATTCCACTTATGAATTTAATTTCCCCAAATTTCGGAAGGGGGTCGTTCCTCCAGATTCCCCTCTTGGAAGCGCTCCTTCTAAATATTACTTTTTTATAAAATCTAAATTATTATAGCAATCTATAAATTATGAATTATCCACCCTCCTCTTCCAGAATCATAGGGGAGGCCGGGGCATATTTTCCTTAGGGAACTTTTTTCAACTGGCTATAGTTTTTTTAGTTATAGTTTAATGAGCAGACTGAACGCGCTAACGAATGGACAACCAAAGTTGCAGTTGTTGTGGTTCAGCCTACTTTAGTCTCAGTTTTAGTCTCAATTCCACTTCGTGATAAGTGATTTCATCATTATTTTCTCAAAGATGAGTACAATTTCAAGTAGCCATTAAAGCTAAAAATATATGCAATAGCGTTAAAATTTCTGCTTTAAGCACTGAATATACTAAAATAGAGTTCTTCATTGTTTTTATTATGTAATATATTTTTATTAGTTTTTATATTAACTTGCACACTCATTAATTCAGGTTATAAAGACATCGTGACGAGGCAGGTTTTCCAAGACCATATTGTGACAAAGGCAAAATTTCCAGAACACGACCAAAGAGATTTTCTTCTTTTTTTTTTTTTGTTGTTGAAAACTTTTTTTCAAACTATCAATTATCCATATATATATATATATATATATATATATATATATATATATATATATATATATATATATATATATATATATATATATACAAGCGTTATAGGTATACAAAATTTACAACTTATTACCAGTTTTATCAATTAAAAATTTCAGGAAAACATGCCCCCATATAGTTTTAAGCGACTGTAAAACTTGCTCCGCACACTGGGCAGAATGTCCCACCTTCAGATTTTTTGAAAAATACATATTGCAATATGTATATAAAGATATATGGAATATAAATATATCATGTTCACCTCGAATTATATTTAAGAAAAAGTTGATAGTTTATAAATACCTTAAAAATTGTTATTTAAAAATACCAAGGTTGTGTTTTAAAATATTGAGTATTTTAATTACTAAGCCCATATTTAAATTATTGAAAGAAAAAGTATTTCAAATACCTAAAATTACTATTTTATAAAATACTAAATAATTATAACGCTTTATAAATGACCGCACACTTCTACCAAAATCATACACAGCTTGATAGTTGATAAATGCCTTAAAAATTATTATTTTAAAATACCTTCTATCTATTAAATATTATGTATTTTTTACAAAGCAGATTACAGAGATTACAAAGCAAACATTCAAATCATTCGAAGAAAATGTATTTCAAATAACATATATCAGTGGGAATGACTACACAACTGTTTTGAACTTCTAATTGACACACCATACTCATAAATCGAACAGACATTGTTAGAAAGACAAGAACGGGAAAAACTGAATTATGTATTTTCAGGAGACAAAAATATATATTTAATAAAGAAGAGAGAAGAGACATGGACAATGAAGGCTTTTATCAGCTAGCATTTAGGAAATAGAGAGAATGGTCAAGAAAGACATGGCTGCTATGGAATGGTAATAGAAATATTAGGTATTTGAAACACACTTTTTCTATCAATAATTTAAATATGGGCTTAGTAATTAAAATACACAATATTTTAAAGCACAGCCTTGGAATTTTTAAATAACAATTTTTAAGGTATTTATAAACTGTCAAGCTATAAAGGGGGCACCGGGGAAAGAAAAAATATTTAAAACATAAAGTTATTTAAACAAAGGATATTTGAGTTTGTATAAAGAAAGTTGTGTCTTTCATATCTGGGATTAACACATTTTCATTTTTTTTTTTAAATGTTATCATTTGAGTGAGATGTATCCTTATAGTAGTATATTTAACAAAATGCATTCTTTTTTTCAGGCATTAAGTTCGATTATGCCTATTCGTATGCAAAGTGCCCCCCCCCCTCTAAATTCAGAATGATCGGGGGTGAGGTGTGAAGGGAAAGCTTCTGTCAGGAGTCATAACGCGAAACACGACGCCGTTGAACTCCGTTAAGAGGAAAAAGACCGAAAACAAGTGCCTCGACTAAATGGCCCATGAATAAATCATCATGCTCTTTCATTCTGACGTAAAAATCCATAAAGTTTGTCCCAGCGCGCCTCTTAATTTGTATAACTCCCCATCCCCGTCTGGTCTAGGCTCCTGATGGGAGAACGTTAAAGGAAGGAATTCTTAAGGGACTTGAGGCAGACGTATATCGAACATGACGTAAACAAATTTTAAATTTTATCACTTTCAAATAAATAGGTACTTACTATTCGCCGATACTTGACTTGCACTAGCCATCTTGTAATTTATTAGTTATTTCACCGGTTAGCGAGAATTGAGAGAGAAGAAAAAATTTTATTGCAACTTTTGCAAATGGCTACACTGTTTGGATGGCAATTCTGTTTAAAAATAACATTGGTGGAGCTTACAAGGATGACGCTAGACATACTTGTACTTTATCTAAAAAGAATGTGATTTTTATGTTCCTATCAGAGTTGCAAACTATAATTTTTCAATAAATTAAAAAAATATTGCATGAAAAGTGTGATGCATTAAAAAAGCAAAGGAAACCTGTTCTTCTTTTACTAAAGTTGCTAATAATATTACAAACAGAGCTAGATAATGGTGACAATAACGTAGAACAGATTAGATTGTATACGCAACAGTTGCTAAATAAAAAATTAAATAAGATTCAGGAAAAAATATTTTCCTCAGCATTAGAATATAAAAGTGATTAATCTGTACATAAGTACATTAAAGAGAATAATGAGGCTGATCTATATAACGGAAAGTTTCTAGAATTAAAATGAAATGTTGTTTGAAGAATAGGCTGCTTCTAATTTATAGCATTTAGGAATTATGCAATTATGGCAATCTAATTGCCAATGGATGGAACCACTAGCTCTAGCAAATAGCAGTGGCGCGATCACTATTTATCTATCTCGTTTTGTCCTCATATATGAATGAATATATTTGCTTGTATAGACACATACCTCTATATTTTTTCGAATTATCATTATAATACGTTATCTCCTCTCAATACGGAATACTTCCTCTGTACTCCCCTGAATATACCCTCTACTACTATTCCCGGCCGAAAGAGAATAGACGCGTTAGTATAATATTCATTTTTTTGTTTTGTTTTGGTGTCGAATTCTTATTTAATGAATTAATTAATTTATATGTTAGCAAATAAGTACCTAAGGGACCTTTTTAGCTTCTAATGGCGCCATAATCAGTAGTAAAGGAGTCCACATTATTTATTTTTATATTTCAGTTCCTTTGTTTCTTTAGGCAAGTAAAATATATATTTTTTATTTATTTAAACTTACAGCCGTTCATTTATAGCAGTTTTTAGAGCATAGTCATAGATGTGAGTTAAATAATTCAGCTGCTGTACTTTTTAAGGCATTCAAACTGCCTAAAGTAGAAAAAGTTGAGCTGACAGCTTAACGTCCCCTAGATAGTACCGTGTACTCAAACCAAGACCCTCTATGGGTTATACTGGTACAGGGTTATTTTTATTATGATGATAAGCGACCACGAAGCTGATACCTTGTAAAAGATTATGTAATTTGATAATTAGCGACAAATATAGTTTTAAATAAATATTATGAGTTTTAAGTTAAATATAATCATGTTTTTAGTTTTGTATAAACTTACAATAATTATCAATAATAATCTTAAGAAATTGCACCAAGGGAATGGAGCTTAGTAAAATTTAAAATGATCTTCAAGAAAGAAAAACCAACAAACCCGTACAGATAAGCTATTCACATCAATATTATATCACGATTAATAAAATTTGTAGAAGAAAATTCTTTATTGTCTGAAGAGCAAATGGGTTTTAGACCCGGGAGAGGATGAATTGAAGTATACGCTTTCTGTCGCAATGAATATATACATGAGGAATAAAAACTGATATGAATTCATAATATTTGTTGACCTCAAAAAGGCTTTTGATACTGTTCCACATGGGAAATTACGGCGGAAACGTTTTGAGATTGGAATCTCACCAAAGTTTATAAGAATAATGCGAGCTATATATGATGGTGCACTAATGTACAATTCTGAAGAAAATAACTCTTCTGTAAGATACCCAATTACTGAGGGAGTTCTTCAGGGAGAAAAACTAAGACCAATCCTCTTTGTCCTGTATATTGATGGTCTCAAAGAGTTTTTTCGCAATTATGGAGCAGAGGGCATCTATCTGAACAGTAATGATGATGTATTAAATTTATTTTATGCAGACGATATAGCTATATTTTCGGATTCCATAAAAGATGTCCAATTTAAGTTGGATTTGTTAAGCAAGTACTGTGAAATGCTTTCACTTGAGATAAATACTTCAAAAACCGTAGTTCTTCCCTTTCACAAACTTCATATGAACAAAAAGGCAATTAATGCCGATATTTGTTCAAGGCATGGAAATAAAACTTGTAAAATCAGTTAACTACCTTGGGATAGTAATCATGAAATCAGGTAAATGTAGCCTATATAACTCTGGGCTCTTAATGACCTTGACATCCTGAAGAAGGAGAAGTTCGACCTTTTAAGGAAAATGGAGAGTCATTTATTCTCAAGAGTTATTGATACAGTAATAAAATCCTCCTACAGTAAACTTTACCGGAAAATGATTAAACTTTACAAAAACTTTACAAAGGTGGATTACTATTAAAATGTCACATAAGTAAAACAAGATTCATTGCTCAGTCAAGATTGGCAGGCAAGAAAGCACAAAGATTAAATTTAAATGAGTCTTTACATAAATTTTACCCGAACTTAAACTGTCCTCTGAATGTAATACAGTCAAACATTTTTTAATCTCATGCCCTATTTTTAATCCAATAAGGAATAATTTGTTTGCTTAGATATAGGAAAGAAAATATAATATTAGAAGAGTTATTATTATGCATATATAATTATCAGCAACTTAACAATGTATATTTATTTACGGCGAAAGCATTAGAAATGAGTCACCTGTGAATTGAAGGAACAGATTTAATCTAATCTATGTTTATAATTGTTTTTAATTCAATCATAGATTACTACATATTACATATATTACATATATTTATTATTATGTATTTACCTAATATGTTTATCTCTGTAGAATATATTGTAGTTTGTCTTTTATTTTCACTTACCTATGTATGAAATATATATATGGGAAAGTATTACGATCGTGAAAAATTTCGACTTCCGGTTTTCAACGGAAATACACGTTTTGGGGTCCCCCTGAGTTCAAATAACCAAGCCCCGCGAAATGGTCTGTGTGTGTGTGTGTGTGAACAGACTAGCTCAAAAACTACAAACCGTGCATACCTGAAATTGGGTATTTAGTGTATGTATATGCCCGCGATGTGACAGAAAAAAATTCATCAAAATTTAGGGGGCTCTTTATGTAATAAATTTTGTCTCATATTCACGTGTTTTTTTTTTATTAACTCAAAAATGGCTTCAACGATTTTGATAAAACTGGGTATTTGATATATGTATATGCCAAAGATGTGACAACCAACATTTCATGAAAGTTGGTCAAATGGAAAGGGCATTTTTACGTTTTTTCGATTTTCTCAAAAACGGCTTAAATGATTTTGATCAAATTCGTCATGTTTAATGAAAATAAATTCTTCTTTAGTATCAGGTAAGCTTTATCATTATTAAAATGTTCTGAGGGGGCTTAAATAGGAAGGCGCCTTTTTTGTTTTCCAATAAAGTACCTTTGTTTTTGTATAAATGGAGAAATTAGCTGTCTCCCTTTACGACTAAAAATAAGAAATTGCAAAATATGAAATATGAAAAAAATTAAGTAAAAATATACAGGAGAAAAAAAGAAAAATATTCCGTCAACTCATAAAACACGTGTATAATCGTTAGACCATTGTTTATAATCGAAGCCGTTCTATTCATTTAATGGAAATTATTTGTTTCATGGTAACTAAATGAACTTTTCAATAACTACATAGATAATTATAAAATCAGACGACATGGAGTATTATATTTGCATTGCCGAATTAATACAAGTAAAAACTTTTATTTAATAATAAAAAAATAGTGTACTTCGAAGAGCAAATACTAACAAAAATAAGTTACTGAATGTGGAAAAATGTCTGACTTCATCAAAGTAAGTTGGTCTCGATTTGATGCTTATTATAGTGTATTATTTTTTTTTTGTTTTCTCTTTTTACTATTTAAGAGTTGTAACAAATTTTTGAAGGTTAAGGCCAAACCTCTTGCTAAAAGATGTATTCTTGAAAGCAATAAAAAATTATTATTATTATTATCATTAATAATTTTAAGGAAACACAAGATGCTAATGGTGGAGATAGTGATTACTAAGTGGGCGCAAACCATTGTGGAACTTGTCAGTCGTGCGGGACAGTATAGATGCTTGTTTGTAGGCGTTTTCTCTTAGTTGTGATATATCCAGTGGAAGACGATGTTCTGCTAGCCTGCTTCGAGAAGTCACTGTTATCTTCCTTCTCTTGATCAGGAAAGTGGCAGTCTCTTCAGCTTGATTAGGAAACAGCAAATAACCTTTGATCTTGCAGAACCAATCGTGTTCAGACAGTCTCACAGTGCTTCCAAGTGTGGACGAAAATTAATGTCATGTTGTTTTTTCTTGTAGTTACATTTAAAATATTTCTAGAGATACCCTTGATCATTAATTATACTTTTTCCATATATTAGTTTACGATATCACAAATAAAATTAAGAAATATTTGAAAAAACCAATAATTGTGACATCTTACTTGCGTTAGTCAAGTAGGGACTTTGTTTATACATTAAAGCTTCCCTTAACGGAAACCTCTCCATAGCGGACACCCCTCTTAATGGACAATTTTATCCAAGTCCGGGCTAATGAGGTACAAATTTAATACATTCCTATTCAATAACTATATAACTTCAACCCCCTCTCCTGTCCTGAACTCTTTTTTAATTCCCTAATAGCCCTTTTTATTTCTCTAAAACGGTCATCGTTATAGATTTATAATATTTTATTATGTATCCTGAGCCTTATAATATACATAATTTATTTTAAAATTTATTATAACATTTTTTTTTAATAATTTCTCTTTATTTAATTTTTATGAAAATTTATGTTTATAAGTATCTGCCTACATATTTACGTATCGATGTATTTTTATTAAATATAGAAGATAGGATTATTAGGACGGTTTATATTTATAAGTATCTAACTATATTTGTACATAATATGTAGCTTTTATATTAAAGGAAAGATATATAGGCATCTTTATTGTGTATGTACATAATTTATTTACTTATTCAAAGTGCCAAACATATACGTCATAAGATTACATTTCATATAATAAGTGAGAAAGGAGTGAACAGAATTCTTACTTTAAAATTTAAAACGTAAATTGGAGAATCATCTGTTCTGAGAATTCAGATCCGAAAAAATCCGTGAAACTTTAGTTGACCGTCCCCCAACCCCGTTAGATTTTCATGGAAAATCTCCCTCTCAAGGCTATGGCCTTTTTCATCTTCAGAAATTTTCATGGTGCGATGTTTTGTAACTTTTAATTACAGACCCTGGTTGAGAGATGTGTAGCGTTTTATTTGCTTATATGAGACTAAGGTCGTTTCTTTTTCTGATAATGCCTGAATTTGAGAAGCATTTACTTGTCATTTTGTTAACCCGCATTTTAGAAACTTTAGTCTTTATATTTCCGAATTTTATTATTACCTCACTCTTTCAGCTTTTGATCTTTTATGTTAAGTTATCTGTTGTGTTAAGGAAATCGATTTATATTAATAAATTAGTTTAATGTTTGTATGTTAGATGTTATCGTGCTATCGCCGTGGTATAGGATATTCTATATTTGTATATGAATAGTTAAAAATTAAAATAATTCGGCCATCACGGGACGTTCGGCAATTATAAATCGCCAATATTTCAATCGATGAATTTTTCTTATAATTCTACTAATTATAATTATTGTTTTACCGAAAAACACAAATTGTTTAAAATTTGGTTAGAATCGAATAAAAAGGTAAAAAGGTACTAATTAACCATCCTTCCACACATTGCCAATCCTTAATAACATTTATTAAAATTAATATCATTTTACTTCTATTTGAACTATGGACAACCAGTGATTCAAATTTAGTCGATGATTGAGGAAAGTTAATAGTTAACTCCCACCTCCCCCCCAATACTTACTCTAATAAAATTTATATCCAATTCACCTCTTTATAATTCTATTTGACCTATGAACAATTGTTTCAAAGTTCATTAAAATCGTTTAAACCTACAAAAAGTTAATAATTACCAAATACAAAAGTTAATAACCCATCCCTATTAACTATCTGTACATTAACATTTATGAAGAATTGTTTTTTTTTAGAACGAAAATTGTTTAAACTTTTATTAAACTCGGATAAACAGGTGAAAAGTTAACTGGTGTAAGTTTTCGGTAAATGGTCAGACCACTAAATTAATTGTAATAAAATTTTCATTAAATTATTACAAAATAAGAAACCTATCTTCATTATTAGATTTTTTCCAACTGGGCTAATAGACGAGTTAAAATTCAACCAATCGATCTCAAAGTTACTTTCGCTCTACCACTCCAAAAGTTGTTCCGTAAGGCTAGAGATTGAAAAGTTAAAGTTAAAGGGAGCAAGTATAACTACCCCAAGGCATAAGCCACCAAGGATCACCTTACACCAACCCTTCTTAATTATAAGTTTATTTTCCAAAAAGTTAACTCGTAAAGAGATGCTTTCCATACTTTGTCAATTATGACTACGAAATTGGCTGGCTTCTTTGCTCATTACCGTATTTGAGACGCTGAAAGTCTAGGGATGTTTGGAAATACCGAAATATCTAAATCTTAAAAATATTTATCAATATTTTGGAAGACCGTTTCATTATAGTAATATTTATATCAAAATTTAGCCATTTAAAAACGAAAGAAATATTAATTACCTGATTGACAATGTCAGAATATTAGTCAAGCAATTCTTTATTTTTAAACTAGAAGTTAGTAACTTTTTTTTTTTTTTTTTTTTATGATTCGTTGAAATTTTGAACTCTAAAATAGCAATTTTTTCTTCTTTATTTTTCGGTTGGCGCATTAGGCCTAATGAGACCTTTGGCCGCGCAGTGTGGTTTCTTACAGATATTTGTGTTGCTTGCGGGAGCACAGACAGCCTTGAGGGGGTAGCCCAACCTCACGTTACTGCAAGCCAGGGTCACCATAGTGCAGCGGCAGACTGCCCATAGCTCCATACCAATCCCATTGGGACCTATTTGGCAGTGTCCTTCCCACCGATGGCGTCAGCTCTCTCGGGTTCAAGGACAGTGACAAACTGGTCTAGGTCCAAGGATCATGGTAGCCCAGAGTCAGCAGGCCCCGAGGACCTATATTTCTTTCCCCAAAGCATACCGTCCTTGTACCAAACCTCCGGGCGGTTACTGGTATCCTGGGAAAACACACCACGATTCTCGATGGGATACACGGGGAAGGTACATCACTCCTACGCCCGGTCGCCTCCAGTAGGCTTAACTTGACGGGCCTCACGTACCCGGGGGGTGGGTAGGCTTGGACTGCGTAGCGTTTATTGGCGGGTAGTCACCCGAATGGAGCGGTCACCCATCCAAGTACTAACCACGG
The DNA here is from genome assembly GCA_911387785.2 of Aelia acuminata. NCBI lineage: Eukaryota > Metazoa > Arthropoda > Insecta > Hemiptera > Pentatomidae > Aelia > Aelia acuminata. The sequence continues at coordinate 116,604,859 of OU426980.1, read as the reverse complement.
TCGACGTTGCTTAACTATGATTACCTATTGCAAGCGCCTTTGTCCACTCGGCCATCCCGGCCCCTGTACAATAACAATGCAATAAGTAAATATGATATATGAATACTATTCACATGAATAAGCATGCAGGGAAACTACTCATTGGTAGCACACAAATACTGTTTCTAATTTAGCAGATCTCGAGGAAATCTTCTCGAAGGATTTTCCAGGATTGAGGTAGAAGTAAGGTTGGAAACAAGTGGGTAAGGATGAGAGTGGAGTTTACTGTGAAAGTTCTGGTATCTGGGTCGGGCCAAACCAATGACATAAGGAAAATGTCTTCATGGATATTTTATTTCGGACGAAAGAAGTAGCATTAGGGCGGATTCACACTATCGCTCCGCTCCCGCTCCACTCCCGGTCCGCTCTCTGTATAGTAAAATATTTTAAAGAGAAATAGACAGAGAATTCCACTATCGGTACCACTCCGGTCTTGCTCCACTCCAGGTCCGCTCTCGCTCTACCCCATTCACACTATCGCTCCGCTCCCGGTCCGGCCTCTCTGGCAAAATATTCTAAAGAGGAATAGAGAGAGGTCAATCACAATATTGGTACATGTCCGGCCTCGCTCCGCTCCCGCTCCCCTCTCGCTCCACTCCCGGTCCCCTCTCGCTCCGCTCCCGGTCCCCTCTCGCTCCGCTCCCGCTCCCCTCTCGCTCCACTCCCGGTCCCCTCTCGCTCCGCTCCCGCTCCACTCCCGGTCCCCTCTCGCTCCGCTCCCGCTCCACTCCCGGTCCGCTCTCTATTCATCCGCTAAAGTCTATTCATATTCATATTATATAATTTTACACCGTTCACGATTGAAGCCATTAATAATCGAAGCCGTCTGTATTTGGATTTTAATTAATAATGAACTTTCAGTTATTAAATTATTTATTTATTCATCAATTTGACGGCCAAAAAAAGTTCAACTTTAGAATATATATATATATATATATATATATATATATATATATATATATATATATATATATATATACATATATGTTATTTATAAATTAATTTAATTAATGGTGATGAAATAATTTACCGAATGTATTCAAATACGCTTGAAATGATTTAAAAAAAAAAAAAAATCACCAACAATACGCGCGGTTTTTCCACGAGAAAAATTCATGTTATGTTTGAGATATATTTTGCAATGAATTAATGTACTCGTAAAAAACGGTCACCGATTTATTTATTGACTACATACTCATTGCTATTATAACATAACGTTCAATTTGACTTTCAATCATTAACAAAAAATATATTAAAGCAAAAAATAATTAAAATATGAATCAGGAAAAGAAGATAACACAATCGGTAAATGCAGCATTTACCGATTTCAAGCGTATTCGAATACATTCGGAAAAAATTTAAATTATTTCTTCACCATTAATTAAATTAATTTATAATTATTATTATTAATTATCATTGCGTTGCAATATATTCTTCTTATTATATGTTTTGATAATATTATCTTCTACATCGAGAAAAGTACACTTAACAGCTATTTCTACAAGCGAAAAATTTAACTTTTTTTGGACGTAAAATTGATGAATAAATAAATACTTTAATAACTGAAAGTTAATCAATAATTAAAATCCGAATACAGACAAATTCGATTATTAATGGCTTTAATAGCTTAAAACTTTCAAAAGTGAACGGTGTAAAATTATATAATGTGAATATGGTAAGACATTAGGAGAGCGGACCGGGAGTGGAGCGATAGTGTGAATGGGGTAGAGCGAGAGCGGACAGGGAGCGGAGCGAGAGTGAAGCGGGAGCGAAACCGATAGTGTGAACAGGCCCCTAAGGATTTCACGAAGGATTTTGGATTGTAGCAATTGGGAATTCGATGGTTTGGTGGAACCCTAAAGTTCAACTCCGTGAAACCAGATAGGTCTTATTATTGTCATGTAAATTAATCTTTTAAAGTGAATTGGTAGTTTGTCTAGTAATTGTTGCAGTAGAAGTAGGAATCTGCGGGCGGTTTCTTGTCTTTTAACACGTTCACGCCGGGGCTGTAATTCATGCTCCTCGCCCATTGGCGGCTTACTTTAATGATTTTCGCTCTATCGGACGGGAGCTATTCCATTGCATTATGCAGTATTGACAATCCAACATTAATAAAATAAACAATACAATCCTACCTAGTTATGCATCGTCGTGGAAAGTTTTGTGATTGACTAAAGTGTCCGGTGCGGCAGTCTAGTTTGAGCCACCGGTGGTACACGCCGCCGCACAGTGTTCCACGAGGCGAAAAAAAATTAATTTTTTGACATTTTTGAAAAAACAAATGAAGTTCATATTTTGAATGCTTAATAGTTAAGTATTAAATCCCCATGATCAGGAAAGGTGGTGGTGCATTTTACATTATATAAAAAATAAAAGTATTTGTCATATACCAAGACATATTTTTTGAGTGTAATTATACGTCTTCTATTTTACTTTTAAAAATACGTTGTAAAACAAAGTTATGATTTTCTATTATTTTTTTCGTTTTTTATAAAATACCTAAAGTACAGAAAAGGCTATTTTAATTTGAGATTTTGATTTACAATTGATTACAATTTTTTTAAGTAGATGGTCCAATAATCAAATTTTACGAATGTTTAGTAATACATAACTAATGAGCTCCATCATGCTCCGTTTTCATACCTGTCTGAGAATAGCACCTATTATCTGGAAGACCCAATAGGATTGACCTGCCCCAACTTGCCTCTGCGGTCTGTGTCTTAATAATTCTAACTCGAGTATTAAAAGACTGAACTGTTCAAAAGTTAGTAATTATGCTGTTAGTAATTCCATAAATGTTTTCGATGAAAAAAAAAAAAAAAAAACTAAAATCATTCTTAGAGGTAATATTTCAAGACAAAATTAATGATTTCTAAAATATATTTTTACAACTAGGCACTATTTAACTGAACAACTCATCCCAGCTTATAGTTAGCTTTCACGAGATTTGAAGATATATATTTGTAAATAAAAATATCAATGTATAAAATAATACGTGTAATATAAGGTCATCCCATAAGTAATGCCGGTTTTTAATATTCTGGTTTTTTATGTTTAGATTACTAATCCTTCCATTTCAATTTTTATTTTTGTTTTGATAATAGGTATGGTACTAAAATTGGGAAAGTGGGTCCATCATGAATTAATCCCCGGTAATTTTCAACAGCGGGTGATCACTTGTAATTACCGTGTATAATAGATCACTTATAATAACAGAGGCACTAATTCTCCAGTCGATAATATTTATTTATTTTTCTCAGTCTCTTGTTACTGTTTCAATAGAAAGGTTTTCATCTACACTATCACCGGTAGCCAGAATGGAGTGTTATCCTGAAAATATTCAAATCACTGAGAGTTTTGCCCAAGTTGGTTAACAATCACTGCTTGAACATACCGTAAAAAGAATTTTGATGACATACCCGGAGACCAATCTGAATTCTGTATGCCGCGACCTTACTCTTGTTCTAAATGGGGATGCGAAGGTTCCTTAGGACATACTGAATATAAACAGACATTTGTATGTCAAAATATTACCGATGCAGATATGTTTCTCACATCTTTTGTCCCAGGGATGACAACACAAACGTTTTTTTGGAAAAACACAAGACCATCCTTCATTAGTTCGCATTTGTAGAGATTTTTAGTAATTCATTCAACATCGACTTTCTTTAATCATTTTTATTTTATGTTTAAACAACTTAATTATTATTTTTTTACCTAGTCCTTGATAATATTTTGTTTGTAATTTTTTTAAATCAACATATGTTTCAGTAACAGACAATATGTATGAACATACAACAGTTTTATTACATATATTACGATATTACTCTTCCCCTTCCTTCAAGTATTATAATAGAATAGAATAAATGTTTATTTGTTAAAGAAAATTCTTCTACATTTCTTTTATATACATAATAAAAAAAGGTTAAATAGTTATCTTTACGTCTGGTACTATAGGAGAAATTAACATAACCATAATGTTGGGAACAACAACCTTCTTGAAAAGTAAATAAGTATAAATTAAAATAAACTACATAAAATAATAATATTCACTGCGATTAATAATATTCACTACGAGTAATATACTATTACTCTATATATATATACCTAATATATATATATATCTAATATATATATATACTATAATATATATTCATTTGTATTCCTATTATTATTTGAAACAAATTACAATGTATTAAGATAACAAAATATGTTAGTAAAATGGTCAATAGTTTCAAATACTGAGAGTATATTTTGAATGTCTGTCATATCGGAGTTGCTAACTATGTACTTCTTTAAGTATTTATTTCTTGGTTCTTGGAGTGAGGAACAATGTACAAGTAGATGTTGAAGGCTGTTTTCGACAAACATTCCACAAGAGGTGCAGACTTCATTTGCTTTCAAGGAGTAGGATTTGTCTTTCAGGCGCAAAGTTATGTTCTCTGGGTTGGTGATCCTGATATGGCTTATGATTCTTCGCTTGTAAGTGTTTACTATGAAAAGGAGATGAGCTTCTGAGGTCCTGTAATTGAAATTGTACATAGTTCTGTAAACTGGATGAGATTTTGAGTTGAGAGCTCTATTAATGTCTATTGAAGCAGTATGGTTCTTGATTTTTTCCTAAATGTCCTCTTTGTATCCTATTAATTCGATTCCGTGGATGTTAGAAAACTCGTCCTTGCAGCCAAAACTCTGGGTAAAAGTTTTCACTTGAGTGACCCAGTTGAAATCGAATTCGTGTTTAGAAACCGCCTCATCGACAAATATTATAAACATAAAGCCTCAAGTTGCAGACAATTTTGTCCATTATTTAAATCCCAGCTCTCTTCTCAGGTATAAAAAAAGGGAGCACCTCTCCCCTTCCCCCCAATAGCGATAGCACCTGACCCTCCTTTCAAAATGCGCCACGTAAAAGTTCAGTATTAGCGATTTTAGCGACGTGATTTTCCTTTACGATTAGTTTAAGAATTTTTATAACAACCTTTTTTCGGAGTTTACATAAACCTCATTTTTATAGCCTAGAGGGATCGCACACCTAATGGAACTTAGTCTGTTCAAATTCCAACTTTACACATTTACAGTTAACAATTGCCAGAAGTTCTCTGCCTCCTCTCCAATATTTCCTAATCCTATTTTTTCATTATCACAGACGGGTATATATTTTGTTTCAGTACTTTTTTCTCATACTTTTAATATCCTTATTTTTTTTTAAGCATACATAATAGTTCATACATAATAATACATAATAGTACATACATAATAATACATAATAGTATATACATAATAATACATAATAGTACATACATAATAATACATAATACATAATAGTAATGGGGATTATATGATATGTGTAGTGTTTTAATAAATAATATGAATTTACATAAATGTAAGCTTAGATTTATGCAATTAAAAAACTTATGAATACATTACCAAAATTGAGATGGTAATTTTACTCCAAACAGAATTATGTTCAAACTTCCTTATGTTCAAACTTCCAGAAATACTTATGGCAGCCTAATTAAAAACGTTGGAGTGGTAAGTCTAGAGTCCTGAATTTCCTTGGGTCACTTTGGAGGCAACCTCTCTGACTGTTATCCTGTATGTGTAAGGTTATGTTACTCTTCCAAAGCAGTACGTCACAAAGAGGTAAGTTTGTTACTCTTTTAAAACAGCTGAACGTCGCATGGCATGACCATGTGCCTGTAACCGGGGGGGGGGGGGGGGGGGGGGGGGTTACGCTTGAATTTATTATCAATTGAAGGCTAATTTCCGGATGTATCGTGGATGCTGCCTGGATAGGGCAATTAATTGCATTAATAATTTAATATAATATGTTCATCATTTCAAAGTACTGAATATGCTCGAACCGAGTGGTCGGTTTTACCTGAAGGCAGCAGGCGGCAAGGTCCGGGGAATACCGCCTTGAAAGTATCCGGGCCATAAATGTATTGTTGGAAATTTAAAATAAGTAAAGCCAAGGACCGACAAGGCTGCCGACACTGACTCAGGGAAATACCTAAGGTGGTTGGAGAAACTTTGGACCATAAACCCGGGTTTTACCCCGGCAAAGACACCGCCGAAGAAATGTAGAAATATAGCACGGAGTGGGAATTTTAGGGTGGCCAACCAATAAAAACAAGTCTGAATAGAGTCTGGTGGAAATTTCAGGATGACCAGCCAATGGAAAGAAGTCTTAATAGAGTGGGGGAAGAATATTGGTATGGAAGATGGTAGAGAGGTTTTGGAAGGAGGTTAGAGAGTCGAGTGTGGAGTGCGGGGAGAGTAGGAAGTGTGAGGAGTACAGAGTGCCGGGGAAGAGAGAAAAGTGTGAAGCTGAAATGCTAAAGCCGAGTTGCTGAGTTGGGAAGAGGAGTGCCGGAGACTGGAGCGAGGAGCTGAGAGCGGAAGGAAGTGGACGGAGTTAGACTACCCATACATCAGCTAAGTGTTAGAGATAATGTCTATGCAGTTCAGTACTTGTAATAATATTGAGTGGCCAACCATCCAGTAGATTAGGTTAACATTATTCCCACTACCAGGCAGCAACCAGTATTTAGGTGTCATTTTTATATTACTTATATACATTTATGATCTTTACAAAAGGGGATATTTTATGATGTATGTTCTTATGAATAAACTTAAATAGTATAGTCAGATTCAATTTATTCTTTCTTTAATTTTATAACTCCATATGCCACAGGTTTATTAAAATAAAATAGAATTGGGGGAAAGAAAAATTAATAAACGTTTTAATAATGGCAGCCTAATTAAAAACGTTGGAGTGGTAAGTCTAGAGTCCTGAATTTCCTTGGGTCACTTTGGAGGCAACCTCTCTGACTGTTATCCTGTATGTGTAAGGTTATGTTACTCTTCCAAAGCAGTACGTCACAAAGAGGTAAGTTTGTTACTCTTTTAAAACAGCTGAACGTCGCATGGCATGACCATGTGCCTGTAACCGGGGGGGGGGGGTGGGGGTTACGCTTGAATTTATTATCAATTGAAGGCTAATTTCCGGATGTATCGTGGATGCTGCCTGGATAGGGCAATTAATTGCATTAATAATTTAATATAATATGTTCATCATTTCAAAGTACTGAATATGCTCGAACCGAGTGGTCGGTTTTACCTGAAGGCAGCAGGCGGCAAGGTCCGGGGAATACCGCCTTGAAAGTATCCGGGCCATAAATGTATTGTTGGAAATTTAAAATAAGTAAAGCCAAGGACCGACAAGGCTGCCGACACTGACTCAGGGAAATACCTAAGGTGGTTGGAGAAACTTTGGACCATAAACCCGGGTTTTACCCCGGCAAAGACACCGCCAACCAATAAAAACAAGTCTGAATAGAGTCTGGTGGAAATTTGGTAAAACTATGGAGTCAATAAGAAAAAGAGTTGATATGCGTTTAATTACAGACCCTAAAAAGCTAGAAAAATTAATATCTAAACCAAATTTTAAGGACCGTACAATTTATTCTGAGAATTTGGCTCTCGTTCATATGGAAAAGACTAAAATAAAATTTGATAAACCGATATACCTGGGAATGTCAATATTAGATATATCAAAAAACATTATGTATAAATATCATTATGACGTAATGTTGGAAAAATATGCTGTGTGTATCCCTAAGATGTGTATCCCATTGAGAGAAAGAGAGTACACTGAAATAAATTTTTAAAAAATGGCTGGTCCGATACTCATAGTGATCTGAGGATTATTTTAGATTTATAAGGGATGAATTATCTGGCTGCTGATGTATGTAAAAATCAATTAAATAGTAAAGAATTAACAGAATATTTAAACAGGAAGAACTGTGACGAACTAATAGAATTTAGCAAATTAGGATGGGTATATAGAGTACGGTTAGTAAAAGAGTTTAATTTTATGTGTAATTACCAGTTATGTTATCAAATTATCTAATACGAGAAATGTTCAGCTTTTATGTTTTATTTATTTATGTATATTATTATTTATGTTATGTTCACTATTATGTATGTTTTATGTTTATGTTTTATTATGCTTTTATGTTTACTTTTAACTTGGCAATAAAATAAAAAAATAGGTGAAGAAAAAAAAACAATCTGTTCTAAAAAGAATGTATATAATATTCTAAATAAAAATATCATTTCACTCTATTCTATTCTGATGTATGCATGAACCTTTGTAAAAAGCTTGAATAGGAACTTGGACATAGGGATAAATTGCTAGTTTGTTAGAACCAATGAGTAACCAAAATGTATATGTATAATGTAATGTATAATCATAATTATTTTTACTGAAAAATCTGTCTTAAAAATTATGTATATAATATTATCTTTAAAATTGTGTATGTAATATTGTCTTGAAAATTATGTATAAAAACATTTTATTCTATTCTATTCTGATTTATTTATGAACCCTTGTAAAAAGCTTAGAGAGGAATCGAGAGGTTGGGATGAATTGGTTCTGCGTCAATAATAACCAATGATTGCCCAAATTGGTCAGAAAGAAAAGTCCTAATGTTGATAGCATGTGCTAATTACCTCATTGTAATCTAATGTTTTGAAAGAGGAACATAACCTTACCTCGTTGTAACCTACTGTTTTGTAAGAATAACATAACCTTACATCTATTGTATGAAAAAAGTAACAAACTGTTGGGATGCTGGAACTGTAAAACTAAAGAAATATCTTAAACAAAATGAAAATAATTAAATTTTTCTTTTAAAAGAAAATTACAAAAATAAATAAATGGCTTTTTTATATATAAAAAATAAAATAATTTCTTCTTTAATTGTTTGTTCTGATTTACCGACTTTCATTCGTACTAGGTAGTAACGGTCCGGAAATTAGCCTTCGATTGATAATAAATTCACGCGATGTTATTCGATGTTATCCACGGATGTCCTTCAATCAATTCTAGGAGGAGAAGTAATGGTGAAACCGACACCAACATCTCTGTTGTTTACCTTACATAACCTTACACCTACAGGGTAATAGTCAGGGAGGTTGCCACCAAAGTAGCCACCAACCGCCCAAGGACACCCCAAATAACCCCCCCCCCCTCCGGTTACAGGCACAAGGTCATGCCATGCGACGTTCAGCTGTTTTAAAAGAGTAACAAACTTACCTCTTTGTGACGTACTGCTTTGGAAGAGTAACATAACCTTACACATACAGTATAACAGTCAGGGAGGTTGCCTCCAAAGTGACCCAGAATCGGCATTTACTCCCTACTATTATACATTTAAAAAAACAACTTCTAAGAAGGAAAATTCGTGACTTAAGTATTATTTATCTGAAAATTAAAATTTATTCGAATGTCAGTGACATCAATTGCTGAATCATCCTTTAAATGCACTTCTTTCTTTTCGTTAAAGAAACCAATTACTGATTAAAAAATGATTTAGGAAAAAGAGAGACCCCCCCCCCATTTCCCTTCTAACGTATAGATTATCTACGTTAACATAAGAGAAATACTAAACCATCCAATCAGCCTGTTTGATTGGATGGTTTAGTATTTCTGCATCTTGGAAAAAGAAATACTCCTTCCCCTTCTATTTTCCGCCCTTCTAACACTCGTAGATCATTTTAAAGTACCGAACTTTCAAACTATTAAAGTTCCAATAAAAATCGGAACAATGCTTTAGTAAACAATTTATTTTTGGTTAGTTTTAGCTTATCACATTAAAGCATAGTTTAATGGCAATATCTCACGTATAAAAACTAACTAAATACAACAATAAATTTCATATAATTTTAATTTTCATATAATTGTAATTATTATATCAATGAATTCAAATTTCCATAAGTAAGCGTTAGTTGACAAGTAAATACTGTATTTTTATTTTAATAAATTATGGTCAAATATAATTAAACTTTTTTTTTGAATGAATGAATGATTTTATTTACAAAATAATATAAATACAAGAATAATATAAATACAAGTTTTACAAGCCTTAGCTTTTTTAACTTACAAATTTACCTTTCTCATGTATTAAAATAAGCAAGAAAATTACAATAGAGGAAAAAAAAAGAAAAAAACCTCCACATTCAAAACTTTTTTTTTATATAGAACTATTGTTTATAATTTCACAAAAAAATTAGCCCATTTTAAGGATAAATTTTATTCGTCAATTGATTTTAAAAAATGAACAGGACATGAAACGTGAACGATTGTTCATATATATTTAAAGCGACGTAACAGAGGGCGTTAGAAGTATCTTACCCAAGCATTTTAATTTGTTATTTATGGTGCGTCACATGACATGCAGTAAAGGGATATTATAAACAGTCTGGTCAGTGTGTTCTTAGAGACGCGTGAGCAACATGCCACGGATGCAAGATTTAGAAGTATACATCCGTTCAACCTACAGCAATCACTTGTTTAGATTGTGTTTGACAATCCATATAGATATGCCATATTTTAGGTGGCTCTATCTAATGTTTTTTCGGCTTGGACTATTTCTAAGTGGAAATAACATTACTGAAGCCCAGGACATGGATGATTCTGACGATGAAACCTCATCTGGAGAAGAGGACGATGATGCTGTTTCTGAATATGTATTTTATTCGTAGGGTAAGTACTATTGAAATGATATTTAATAGCTGTGATCATTATTTTTCACGATTCCGATTGTAATTATGTTTTTAATCTTTTTATCGCTGTTAATGTTTTTAATTTTTATCTAGTTACATATCGTCTTATACGTTTGTGTCGAATTTGCATTACGTGGGAATTTTTTATTTATTTATTGCGTTGGTTTCTTAACCACTTGATGCTTTTAAATAATTATAACATTTTAATTTAAGTGATTGAAAAAACCGCTAATGAACGAAGCTGTTCCAATGTTTCATAGAAGTTTGTTATTCATTTCAGCCAAAATATTTAGAAGTTAATAACATTTGCAATGTGTTTGTTGGGTCTTGATATTATAAACAGGTAGTTATTTTTTTTAACATTAAATTTTTTATTTTATGATTTTTGAATCCTTGAGAAATCTTTTTGATTTATTTTTTGAATTCGCAATAGGTGAATATCTATGATAGTTTTTAATTTATGGAAGTTATAATCTAAAGGTAGCTTCTTCTCATTCTAAAGGATTATTTTTTCTCGGAACTTCTGTAACCTTCTAAGCTGTTACATTAAAACCTATGACTTCCATAACCTATGCTAAATGTGCCAAAAATAATTATAACATTTTATTAGAACAAAATAATTATAATATTTTAACATTTTAATAATCATAACTTTTTAAGTTTTAATTATAACTTAAAAACATGTATCAGAATCAGAATAAACATGTAAATGCAAAATAGCCTTAAATTTATAAAATATTTGTATTTTTTATCTCTTTTAGTTATTGATTAAAATCATATAATATATAACAAACGATCAGAAAGATATAAAGGTAATCTGAATGATACATTTATACTTTCTATAAAAATATGCAATGCTTTTGATATTTAAAAAATGGTTTTTATATTTTCAATTTAAATTAATTTTGATCATAGAAGGATTTCATTAGAACTCAAGATATTGGCTCAAGATAATGTTCAAACCTTAAACGAATGTGTGTGTGTGTGTAAAAATAATGCCTTTAACAGTTGGTTTAGAAGAAGGTTTAGAAGGGATATTGCGGATCATCACATATATTACCAATTTATGTTAATTTTGTAATACATGTAACAGTTTTGTGATATTATGAAAGAGCTTGATAATAAACAAAGTGACAAATTTGAAGTGACAAATTTCATTTTAGGTTAGACCGAAGTATAGATATAATATATAAGGTCTATCCACAAAAATAATTGATCGATCGAGAAAATGTTGATCAGAACATTAATCAACATAAAATTAACTTAGTGAATAAATAGATAATGGTCAAAGTAAACTCAATCATTTAGAACAAATTAAGCAGATATTTTTTTCAAATTAGGTATCTAGACTTAACTTAATTCATAATTTAGTGGAAAAGTTTGAGAGTGTGAACAGAGAAAAACTTTAATGTATAGATATTAACATATTTTAATTGCGATCCAACAGTTCAACCCAATTTTCAAGTCTTCATCAGGGCTTAGACAAAAGAGCTTCTTACTGTTTCTTTTCCAATTTCAACATCCGCTTAACCTTTCTGTAGTTACCTGAATTCAAGATTAAAACATGTGTTGCATTGCATTACCACATGATTTATAAGAAGCAAATGCAACATACCCACATACATATGTCATGCGAAAATAAACAAGAATTATGTTTCAAAAAGACATACAACTATTTTTTAATGAATTCTTGAATATTAAATGAAAATCTATTGACTTAACTTATTATCCTATATTGGATTTGCTTTACAGAATGCCTGATGGGGACTTAAAATTAATCCCTCTATGTTCATGAGACAAAGAATATTTATTAATTATTTTTGAAATATCACAAATATATATGTTTTGTGATTATGATATATACAAAACAGTATTCAATGAAATACTTAGACATTAAATTCAATTGTAAAAATTCTTTAATTCTCATATTCAATAAAAAATATATATTTGAACCTAATTTAACAGTATTTTCTTCAGGATGTCCATATCAGCAGGTAAATACAAGTATGTGGTTTTTGATGGTAGTCGGTAATTCCACATGAAAGAATTCTTTATATGCAATGACATTTTTTAAAAACATTTTCTGGCATCGGTAAAATATTATTATTCCAATTGTTTATGTAATGTAAACAACTTAAAGTAAAAAATTATTATCTTATGTTTTTTTTAATTATAATTATCTTTTGGCGTTTTCAATAGAAGACATTGTTGTTCTCAATAATGCCTTATTAAGTCGTTGCCAACAATGCCTCATTATATCAAAAAATCTGGTGCGCGCAACTTTCACTTACCAACTTACTTAGATTAGAAATTGACGTGTTTTGCTAAATATCATTTCCTAAAGTCACACCCTTTTCTACATTCATATCTTATTTTTGTTAATCGTTAAAGCCGTTTTTGAGTAAATAAAAAAAAAAAACCGTGAAAAAGATACAAAATTTATTAAGTAAAGTCCCCCCTCACGTAGATCAATTTCGATGAAATTTTTACAGTCATATCTCGGGCATATAAATGCATCAAATACCAAGTTTGATCAAAATCGTTAAAACCGTTTTTGAGTAAATAAAAAAAACCTGTGAAAATGATACACAATTTATTAAGTAAAGTCCCCCCTCCGGTTGATCAATTTTGATGAAATTTTTACAGTCATATTTCAGGCATATAAATAGATCAAATACCCAGTTTAATCAAAATCGTTAGAGCCGTTTTTGAGAAAATCGAAAAAAAACTTAAAAAGTTATTAAATAAAGTACCCCCTCCCTTTGAGCAAATTTGATGAAATTTTTGCTGTCACATCGCGGGCTTATACATACTCTAAATACCCAATTTCAGGTTCGCACGTTTTATAGTTTTTGAGCTAGTCTGTTCACACACACACACACACACACACACACACACACACACACACACACACACACACACACACACACACACACACACACACACACACACACACACACACACACACACACACACACACACACACACACACACACACACACACACACACACACACACACACACACACACACACACACACACACACACACACACACACACACACACACACACACACACACACACACACACACACACACACACACACACACACACACACACACACACACACACACACACACACACACACACACACACACACACACACACACACACACACACACACACACACACACACACACACACACACACACACACACACACACACACACACACACACACACACACACACACACACACACACACACACACACACACACACACACACACACACACACACACACACACACACACACACACACACACACACACACACACACACACACACACACACACACACACACACACACACACACACACACACACACACACACACACACACACACACACACACACACACACACACACACACACACACACACACACACACACACACACACACACACACACACACACACACACACACACACACACACACACACACACACACACACACACACACACACACACACACACACACACACACACACACACACACACACACACACACACACACACACACACACACACACACACACACACACACACACACACACACACACACACACACACACACACACACACACACACACACACACACACACACACACACACACACACACACACACACACACACACACACACACACACACACACACACACACACACACACACACAGACCATTTCGCGGGACTTGGTTATTTTGACTCAGAGGACCCCAAAACGTGTATTTCCGTTGAAAACCGGAAGTCGAAAATTTTTACGATCGCAATACTTCCACTTACTATATATTTCATATATAGGTAAGTGAAAGTAAAAACGCTTCGATTGCTGATTTAAAAATGCTCCCTTCAGTTTGTTTCAAAGAATCCTTTAAGTTGTTTCTAAAAAGCGATTACTCAGCATATTTTTTTATATTGCATTCCTTAAGCACTACAAAAAAATATCAACTGTTTACGTCCACATTTTAGTTTTCTATAAGTCTAGTACATTCTGTAAATATAGCGCAAAAGGCAATATTTGATAGAAAAGTATTTTTATATTTAAAATCGCATAATTAAACCAATGAACAATGAGTTCCAAGAAGCTTTATTAACGGAAATATTCGTTTTATCCCAGAGGCACATTTTCACTGGATCTTTTAAAAACTAAATGATAAGGAACTATCAAAATAATTTTTGGTATAAATGACTTAAGGAAAATTACAAAATCTTGTTGACAAAAAAAATCAGAGAAAACAATTTAATGAGCCTCTGATATGAAGACGCGATATCGTCGAAATTATCGATCACTTAGAACCATAACGCTCAATGGAATGATGGCTGTGGTGCATTATTTTTTTTTTTTTTTTTTTTTTTTTTTTTACGAAACATCATCCATTTATATAGGACCCAAACCAGGGTAAGGAGCCAAGGGGGCGTTTGCCACCAAAGTTTAGATAGCACCGAATTTCAATCGAAATTTTAGTATTTGGTTAAGTAAAAATTATTTGTAACTGTTTTTTAATTATATTATCTTAATTCAGTTCATAAGTTTACGATACGAGATGGTGATATACGTGTATATATCGAAATATATTACCTAAAATACTGATTAAAAATTGTGGTGAGGGGGTTGAAAATTTAGGCCTTCAGTTTATTATTACGAGGTTTTGTTTTTATTCCTGATTTACAAAAAAAAATGTATACGTTTCTAAATTATTTTTATAAAAGTCAAAGATAGTTTAATTTTTTATACTAAATTATTTTTGTTTCAAGAATATCATGATAACTAAATTTTTAACTGCTTTTGAAGGGTTAAAATAATTTTTTATTAAGCAATCATATATTTTTGACATATATCAACATAGAAATAGAGTGAAACACCAAAAATTCATATTATTTCTTAACTTTGAGAGCAAAAAACTGTACTACTTCCCAAGGGTGGCTCATGGCGAACTCCCATCGCGTCTTTTTCATTTAAAAAGGGTCCTGATCCTTTTTCATCAAATAAATTAGCTTGATTAGATCCCCATAGGGTAGAACTTCTGAACTGTGGCTCACGCGCCGTTCAGTAAGGCGCCCTTCACAGTAAGGCCCCATCTCCACTGAAAAGGACCCTTTTAGGAGTTTATTTATCTCTAAAGAGCAAGCGTAGCGAGTGGAAGTCGAGAGCTGGAGTCTAATAAAGCTAATCAGGACCTTTTAATTGAAAAATACGCGACGGGAGTTCGACAATATAACGGTCACATAACCTCTTAAAACAGGCCACGCCCATGAGCCACTCTTCAGAAGTAATACCAAATATTTTGTGTAAGTTTATCAAATGTTAATTTATGAATTATGTTTTTACAATGATTTAACTCTTACAATTAAATCTTAGAAATTATCGAACGGAATTATAAGAATTTTTTATTTTTATTTCTCGATTGCTGACCTATTTACCTCCAAATTAGTCCCATTATGTTCACAACAAGAACTCTTCCATTCTCCTCTATTTGTGATTAGGTATCTGAAAAGAAGATGGTCGCGCGGCCCTTTAATTTACAACTATTAGACTAATATTTACAACTCTACGAGTCTGATCATGTCATTATACTTGTTTTCAGTTAACATTTACATTAATTTTATTTTTAGTTTAGGTTAAATAATTATCAGGATTTTCAGTTCAGAAGCCCTGATGAAGATCCACAAGTTCGATCGAAACGTTGCCTTCCCAAAATAAAATAGTTTTAACTGAAAATCCTGATAATCATTTAACCTATCGTAAAAAATAACAGTTGACTATCTCTCACCACTATTTTTAGTTTAGTTGTAGAAGTCAATAAATATGGTAATAATAAGAAAAAATAAAATTACTTTAAGTGTAATAATAGAAATAAGTTCATAATCTATAACTTATACGGCTTTTAATATTAATTGAAATGATTGTTTTTAGATAATTTTTCCTGGCGACCTCTCATTGATTGAATGGAAGAAAACGTCCTAATTAGGCTGTGAACATTTAATGAAACTTTATAAGGAATACATTTTTCCTGTTTAATAAATCATATTCTTTATTTATTTTTTTTTTTTTGGCTTTAAGATTTTATCCAAATCCTATTCAGAAATCATATTCTTATATTTAATATGTTGTAAGTCTATGATAAAATATTTGAATAAATTGAGTAAATACTCATGGTTTCAACAAAACCTTTAAGTTTTTATGTTTTATATTACTATCAAGATTAATGAAATTTTACAAGAAATATTTTATGAATTAATGATCATTTGTATATTTTCAAATAATACAAACATTGTAAATCAATTAGTTAAGTTTCTACTTTAAATGAAATGGAATATTTTAAACATGTTAAACTGTCTTGGTTTTCAACTATTTTTTCCATTAATCTCTAATTCTGATGATAAATGCATCTTTAGTTTTAAAAAAAAAATGTAATTTTTCGAGAAAATATAAGTTAAAAGATTCCTCCAGTCAACGAAGCATTTTTTCTTATAGAAAACTGCAGAGTATGTTGGTTTTATTTCACATTTTTGGTACATCCAGTGGTGGAGCTAAGGTAAGTAAAAGTACTGATAAAATCAAAACCCATTTCATCCTACGATTACATTATTTCTCACAGAATCTCGTATTTCATTATCTACGGAAGGTAATTCGATATAAATAGAGGAATTATTTTTAATGAAAAATAGAATAAGACACATGATAAATTTAATTGAAATCTCCATTAAGGAACATACTAATGATATTTTTTATTCGAATAATTCTTTTTAAAAATGATAAAATTTAAATAAATAGTAAGGAATTTATCCAGTACAAAAATATCATAAATTATTTGATGGTGGTGTATAATATCGAACAAAAAATAAGTAAAAAACGAATAGGATCTTTCTTCACAATACCTAGGTAATACCTTATATTTAATAACAATAATTTTTCATTTCGTAACTGTGATACTCCTTGCAACTTTCGACTAATTTAATCGGTGAGAATGACAATATTAGATGTTTTCATAGCACTGTTGTTAGCGTACTGGTACTGTATTCATCGCCTAGTTCTAAAGGTTTTAATCTACAAAAATTTATTTTTCCAAAATGTTTAAAATTGGAATTGTACTGTTTTCATTCTAATTGATTCAGTTTTAAGATCAAGTTTACGGAGCTAATATTTGGTAGATCTTTCTCAGGCAATCGTGAGTTAAATGGCGCTTTTCGATTCTGAGATAAATTACGATCACCTAATATATTATCAATTGTCTAAGGGATAAAGTCTAAACTTAACGTTTAGTTTGATAATTATAGGTTTATTATTAGTATGTTTTGCAGTCTAACCACTTCAGTTACTTTATTAGTCGAAACGAATCTGAAGAGAAGAAAGAAATAAAGTAAAGGAAAAATAATATGAATAATATTTTTTCAGTGAATAGACTACTTTTTCTGCTTTGTCAACTTCCTCTTTTCCAGGAATCACTTAATTACCGTGAACCCGGAAAAATTTTATGATTCTAGAAGATCCTTCAATTATACTTTTAATGGTGGACTTAGTGAATTTCTGTAAAGGAAAAGGTATCAAGGAATAAAATTTTCTTAGTAATACATACTTATATTCTTTTAATGGCACTAACATTTTAAACAAAATCTTATTTCGTTATTCCCAAAGTGAATAATTTAAGCTGAAGAAATGTAGTATATCAGTTTATTACGATAATTGTTAATACCGTAAAATGAGGTGACATTGTTACTAATGGGGCGACTTTGTGACAAGACTATTTTTCTACATTTTTTGAATTTCCCTCCTTGAAAAGAATCAGGTTAGGCAATTCAGTGTACTTGTCAGTTGGTCAGTAATGTGCTGCAACCTACTGCCCACATATAACTTCTTTCATTCCATTTACAATGGTGCTTTATTTCATATATGTTTGATTGTTTTCATTTAGCTGAAACTTTGAAATAAAGCACCATGGTAAATGGAATGAAAGAAGTTATATGTGGCCAGTAGGTTGCAGCACATTACTGACCAACTGACAAGTACACTGGACTGCCTAACCTGATTCTTTTTAAGGAGGGAAATTCAAAAACTGTAGAAAAACAGGCTTGTCACAAAGTCACCCCATTAGTCACAATGTCACCTCATTTTACGGTATATGCTCATCCTTTGAAAATAAAAAAGGATGGTTAGGGAATAAATAAGAAACGGGAGCAGGTACATAAAAAAAATACGCCAAAGAGTGAGTTCGTTCAGTCAAGACATATTGTCAAGAGATTTAAATTCAACCCTGCTCAACTATCATTCCCTCTCCAAACCTCAACAAAAAATAGTTTTAAAATAAGATTTGTTGCTAGTAATAAGAAATGATCATAAGGGAATGAAGACATGAAGACCTCATTACTTAAAATAAAGTTCTATACTTTACCTTGTATGGTATTTCGTATGCACAATGTATATATGCTCAAGAAAAATAAATTTTTACAACTTTTAAAATATTTAATTTGTGTAATCTTCATTAAAATAATGATAAAAACACATTTTTGATTCGTTAATGTCCCAAAGATGCGTCGAAGCTTCATTCCAAATTGGGGTTCCCAAAAGGCAATCATTTATTTACCAGTCAAATAAATAGTAAGAAGTAAGCCAATATACCAACCTCACAAGGGGACGTTCTGAGTTGTAACTCACAGATTTAATTGCCGATTTTTGTGTGGGTAGTAGGGACCTATAATAGAGCAAAACTAGAGTTATAGCCGCCCATGAGCATTGGGAGCCGAGAAAAAAAATAAAATATAAAATAAAAAAAAATCTCGTTTTATTTTTTTTCTCAGCTCTCAGTCAAGATAAAGAAATAATTCTTTCATGTAAAGTTGTAGTTTTCTATGCTATTTGAAATAAAAATACTTTCGTTATTCTCAAGAGACGACCCAGCTTCAGGGTGCTCAAAAACTCCAAAAAAATGACGAAATCCACTGTAACTCAGTGGGAATTTTTTTTCGTTGAAAACTGACCTCAAATATCGATTCAGCGAACCAAAAAACCCTTCTGTGTGAAATTTTATCAAAATCAAAAAATAAAAAAATTTTCCCCCTTTCGAGGACGTTAAAATTTTAAAGTTGAGATTTTGTCAAAAACATCAAACAGTCATAACTTTTGCTGTAATCAACCGATTAAAATAGTAATGGCATCACTAAAATCAACGTGCATTCTGCTTTCTATCCATCTATATAACATAGCGTTTAGTCCAGATTTTAGTGGACAAAAACTGGCTTGAAAAAAAAATTCCGAGGTCAACTATAACTTGAGATATCTCAATAAGGGGACATCCTACGACCTCCGCATTTAGGCTAAACGATGCAGTTTTACAGCTTCTAGGGGCCCTCAAAATTTGGTCTCAATCGGTGGCAAAATCTGTGAGATAGCACGAATTATTTACGTTTTTTAAAAAATTGATAGCCTCTTGCCTCTAAAATTCTACCAAATCTTAGGGGTAAAATTTTTTAATTTTTGATTTCGACCAAATTTGGTTACTACGGGGTTTTCGAGATGAGGAATCTGAAAATTATATCAGTTTTTAGTTTAAAAAATTTCCTCACCTATATTTTTGAAAATGTCTTCCAAAATTTTCGGAGTAAAAAACGCCTAATTTTTTACTTCGGCCGAATTCGCTATTTACATCTTCAGGTCTAAATCTAAAAATAATAAGAGGTTTTGGTTGAAATAAAACCTCTCCTTACTTATATATGCAATGCTGTGTTGACTGACCGAACTTGGAACATCATGGAAATGCCCGCCAAGCTTCTATTTGGTTCTCCTTACTTATATTTTGTTTCATACCATGCGTTCCGTATTTCGATTCAAATGCTGACGTTGATAATTGGTCTTGGATTAGGGAATGAAGCTTTATGGCATCTTGTATTTTTCTTAATCAAATTTGAACTTGACGATAAAACATCATTCCTTCAGGTTGCACTCCTTTGTGTCAACCGTGTGATGTGTATTTTTACCGACAAGTAAAAATTTTTATTAGAAAAATACAAAACGACCCTTCTTTGTTAGGAACTGGACGTCAATTAAGCAGTCGCGAGGATGCCATAAAAATTCATTCCTTGATCCACCACCAACTATCATCATCGGCCTTCGAACCAATACTGCGGTACGCATGGTATGCAGCAAGACTGGTCCCATCTACCGAAAAACCAACTTTTAAGAACGTGCAGCAAGTGTGTTTTCCCGCAGAAGTTGTCAAAGAAAAATGCAAATGTACAAAAACTTGTACAATTAAATGTTCTATTTGTAACATATTTTTGTGCTTTACATGTTTTTATGATGATTACCACCCAAAAACCTGCAGAAGTAATTAAACATAACATTTGTATTATATAAATAAAACGTTGAAAAATTATCTATTTCTACTTATTATTTTACTTTTTACACACTAAATTTTAAATAAGGCCATTTAAAAAAAAAATATAGGTAAGGAGAGTTTTATTTCAACCAAAACCTTTTATTATTTTTAGATTTAGACCTGAAGATGTAAATAGCGAATTCGGCCGAAATAAAAAATTAGGCGTTTTTTACTCCGAAAATTTTGGAAGACATTTTCAAAAATATAGGTGAGGAAATTTTTTAAACTAAAAACTGATATAATTTTCAGATTCCTCATCTCGAAAACCCCGTAGTAACCAAATTTGGTCGAAATCAAAAATTAAAAAATTTTACCCCTAAGATTTGGTAGAATTTTAGAGGCAAGAGGCTATCAATTTTTTAAAAAACGTAAATAATTCGTGCTATCTCACAGATTTTGCCACCGATTGAGACCAAATTTTAAGGGCCCCTAGAAGCTGTAAAACTGCATCGTTTAGCCTAAATGCGGAGGTCGTAGGATGTCCCCTTATTGAGATATCTCAAGTTATAGTTGACCTCGGAATTTTTTTTTCAAGCCAGTTTTTGTCCACTAAAATCTGGACTAAACGCTATGTTATATAGATGGATAGAAAGCAGAATGCACCTTGATTTTAGTGATGCCATTACTATTTTAATCGGTTGATTACAGCAAAAGTTATGACTGTTTGATGTTTTTGACAAAATCTCAACTTTAAAATTTTAACGTCCTCGAAAGGGGGAAAATTTTTTTATTTTTTGATTTTGATAAAATTTCACACAAAAGGGTTTTTTGGTTCGCTGAATCGATATTTGAGGTCAGTTTTCAACGAAAAAAAATTCCCACTGAGTTACAGTGGATTTCGTCATTTTTTTGGAGTTTTTGAGCACCCTGAAGCTGGGTCGTCTCTTGAGAATAACGAAAGTATTTTTATTTCAAATAGCATAGAAAACTACAACTTTACATGAAAGAATTATTTCTTTATCTTGACTGAGAGCTGAGAAAAAAAATAAAACGAGATTTTTTTTTATTTTACATTTTATTTTTTTTCTCGGCTCCCAATGCTCATGGGCGGCTATAACTCTAGTTTTGCTCTATTATAGGCCCCTACTACCCACACAAAAATCGGCAATTAAATCTGTGAGTTACAACTCAGAACGTCCCCTTGTCAGATAAAAAGCCAACAAGGGGATATAAGCCTGTGTATGTGTGTCTGTGCGAGCGCGTATGAGATAATGTTTACATTTTTTTTTTTTTTTTGTTAAATCACATGAAATAAAAATACAAATTTCAATCTGGAATTACAATTGGTATCCATTCGAACTGCAACTAACTTTGTGTGAATCATCAGTCACTTGATTATTGACATTAGGTTGTATTCAGTAATATACTTTATCATCATTCATACTATGACTACTGATAGCCTATGCTGTGTGAGTTGGCAATAGATTTCAATTTTATTTCCCTAACTTCATTATTTTATAATTGATAATATTATTTTATTTCCATTTCAAGATAAAACAAACAAAAGCCAAAAAAAAAAAAACCAATTTTTTTTCATTACCGTCATCATAAAACACATTTGAGGAAAAGCAATTATTAAGTAATAAAAAGTAAAATAATGAATTTAATTCTCGGTTAAACATATAAAGGAAATTTGAGGGAGGGCTTCTACAAGTACCGCAATCCCTATTTTTCAAGTTTCAATTTCTAAAAACTACAGCAGCTTAAGGAAAATAGTTATCGGTAAACAATCTAGTTCACAATAGTTTTTATCTACTTTGGAACTAGTGTAATGTTACTCTTCTTATAAATTTCATCAATAAGGATATTTTTTCATTCTTACATGATCTTTGGGGTCAACTACAAATAAACAGAATATGCAAATCAAAACATGAAGTAAATGTTTCGGTGACCCATAATGACAATATTTAGCCGAATAAGCGCTCTAGTTAGCCCCCTCACACGTAAATTTTCAATAACTAATTTCTGTATACTAATTACTAATTACTATGTTTTTTTTTAAACCGAGTCTTATGGATAGAATGATAGATAAATTTGTTTTGGATATTAAGGTATTATAATAGCGATTTTAGTAATATAGATATGTGATGTAATATTGCGGACAACTGAAGATGTGGCTATTGTCTCCGAAACGTCGTGCTCTTACGAGTTGTAACTGGATATTTATTCTTATATTTTTATTTACATTAATAATGTTTCTATTTGACAACTAACTTTTATATGAAAAAAACACTTATAAACGTATTTTATTCAAACCTGGTTGCCCCATTGAGTGATAATCGTAAAGTCTAAACATCACCAATTCATAAAACAATGTTTACTTAAATAGAGACGATTTCATTGTGCTTAAACAATAAGGGGTGGGGTGATGGGGGGAATTAAAGGTAAGGGGGCGAGATCATTGTTTCCGACACACCAGTTGGAACAAAGCCAAGTGTAGATGTGTATCGAAAATTAGCTGGTTGAATAATTATCGTTCAGTTATTTAGACAAGATTATTAACAGCTCAACCCAAAGGCTCGGGTCCTGTAACAACTCAGTCAATTTATAAAGTTGCAAGGGAGCGAAACTTGGCAGGTTCATTTAAGTTAACGCGAGCCGCCCGCATTTGTCAATCACTTAGAGCTGTTCGCCGAGAGTGAATCTGACAGTTAATTTGCTGCTTCATTTACTAATTCTGTTGTGACATTTTGGGGATATCTTCATGACACACATTTAACGTAGCCTCCGATTACCCTCCCGCGTATAATTTTGTTTTATCCGAAATTATTTCAGAATGGACTTTCCGTTTGTGAATGACAATATTTAGAAGACACCCTAATAACACAGTTACGAGAAATATCTTCCCCTTCTTAATTGGAAGAGCTATATTTGTCCTTATCCCTTACAGCCTTGGATCTAAGTATAAGCAAACAAATTTTCAGAGTGGACCTTGTGGGTGGAGCTTAGGCCAAGGGGTTGAGCTGAAAAAGGGACTAAGCCTGCCTTTAAATAACTTCAGGCAGCTTCCTTGTCAGATATGCCACCTTGGATTTTTTTTATAAATGTTATAAATTTGGTTTTCAACTATCCATCGTCTACTTTAATTCGTAAGATGACTGTTATATTAATGGTTAAAGGTTATTTTTAGCTGCACTAAAATATTCTTAAGTTCCACTTTTATCTTCAACTGGCCTAACAACGGATTGAAATTAGATATGCATGTACACAAGGAATGAAACTCGAAGTACATAAAATCTTCATATTTTGGTAAGAAAAATATGGATTCCAGGAAAATAAGCATCAGATGGAGAATAAACACTTTTCAAAGTTACTCATACTAGAGAGGGTCTATATCGGGATCGGTTTCCATCCGGATCAGTAAATATTATACCATTTGATAAAGTGAGTCGTGTCAACGTCAAGACCTTCAGTGGTTGTTAAAAAGGATAGCGTATCCCACTTTCCGGACTAGCACCCTCTGCAGTACCATGCTCAAAAATATTACATCTGCAGCAATATCACAGGTTGTCCATATTATTCATTAATTATTTTAAATGTATTAATCTGTATACATAATTTATAATATTCATTATATACATTAATAAGCAATAACTGTGCAATATTCTAAGATTTTTTCCATGGTTAGAGTTCATTTATTTTTACTGTATGTATTTATTTCTCTCTTATTCGGTTATTTTTGTTATATTGAAGCTTGAGAAAATAGTAAAGATGAGGAAAAGGGATGTGTGAGTGGAGGGGGGGGGGAGTAATATGATGGGGCACCGCAATGTTTTGACGCCAAGGGCGCTAGAAAACCTTGGCCCACCCCCCTGTTTACAGGGACGGATCCCAGCATGGAGGGTAGAATGTTAGGGAACCTCCTTTGAAATTTCGGGAAAAAACATTATTGGAATAAATCTAAGCATCTAATTTGTTAAAAAAATTCTAGTATTAGTGTATATGAATCTCTAGTTCCGATTCTTTGTTTAGAAAAAGAAACTGTGCTGGTTTTACGTTTTGTATATGTATCTTTTTTTTTTTTTTTCTACCGATCAATCCCCTCCGAATTTTATTACTGGCACCAGCCTCTTATTTTATTACCATATATATATTTTATATATATTTATATAAATTCATGTATATATTTTATTACCAGCCTCTTATAATTTAATAACCGTTCTCACTAAATATATTATTTAAAAATGGTTTCCACCTTTTCTACTCTAGAATGAAAGAATCAAAGGGACCATGCTTCTTCTAGTCCTTCTAGTTTTCCTGTCTCTTCCTTGGGATCACGTTCCCACCACTGCGTCAGCTGATACAAATATCTTCAGCCCCCCTAAAAACATTATTGCTTAGAAATCAATTCCCCCATTAATATTTCTGTCAAAAGTCTCGCTTACTCCTCCGTTCCAAATCTTTCCGTTTCTTCATGAGTGTTTCTATCACTGTTTTGACTGCTTCACGACACTGATTCAGAGACCACACTCCAGAGAAAGGAACTTCGCAATGCTTCTAGGTAGAAGAAAGATGCACCATAAAAAGGTTAAGTAATCATTTAAAACAAAACTATAGTGTACAGGAAAAATACAAATAATATATGCAGCAAATAAACTATTGAAATTATATATATATATATACATATAAAATAAATTAAAATATATTAATGGAAATATTCATACATTTTATATTTAAATAATATTGTATTATACCAACTAATATATGTAAAATAATTATGTATACTTCATTTAATATTAATAGATAAAAACTATAAAATAAATTACGAAGCCAAAGAGTGACAAAACCCACACCTACCCTCCTGTCTTTGGTCTCATCCAATTCCAATTTCCTAACATCACCGATTGTTAGAGACTTGATTCCGCACGATTTAAAAAAAAAAATGTTTAACTGCCTCCTAGTCCATTCCCGTCCAACTAGTTAGCCTTTTTACGGTTACACCGATTTTTAAAAATTCACTTTCGCCCACCCCCCCCCCTTGACTTCCACTGCCCGACTTTTTCCAAGCGAGCTCTAATTAGCTCTCGCACACGTAAATTTTCAAAAGCAAATTACTATGTTTTTTTTTTCCTAGCTAGTTACCTCTCGCATAGGTAATTAGTCCAAAAATCTTTATTAGGTAAGTATATAGATTGGGGTGGGGTGGGAAAGGTTTCTCCGACCCCACCCTTGACTACCACTATCCCCAACTTGTTCCCCGCGCGCTCTAATTAGCCCTCTCACACGTAATTTGTAATTTAAGCCAGTTACCTCTCGCAAATATTCAAAAAGTCTTTATTAGGTAGTGGTGAGGGGCTTTCGCCACTGACAAATAGGTTAAATTAAAAAACAAAATCAAAAGGACGTAATTACCCAGCCGTTGACCGTCCAAATAAAATCTTAATCTAATCGAATCTGTACATATATAAACTGAATTTATTAAAAGCGTTAGCGGCATTATAATTTAGATTTACTTCCAAAGTCATCTAAAAATAATATTTCATAAACCTTTACAAATGAATGTTACCAATAAAATACGAAAGGTTCTTTTTTTTTTTCGACAAACTATTTATCCTAAGCCCTTATCCCTAACCTTTTTTTACAACCACTGAACCTATTTTTACACGGTGTTTAGCAAAATAGTCAGGACCTAAGATTCCTATAAAAACAATTGCTCTGGCCATTGAAAAGAAAGACAAAATAATTGTTAACCATTATTGAAAGATTCAATTTCTGGCCAATCATAAGTTACACTTTTGATGTTATCAAATTGATGTTTATATTGCATTAAGATTGATGTTTGTTGTAGTTGCGTGTGTTGAAAATGCCAAAGAAACGTCGAAGCATTAATCATCACACAAAGCCAGCAGAGCGAATTTGATAGAATTCTAATGCAACCTACTGATGGTGGGGCATCTTTATTTGTAATCGCGAATACAATTTGCCCAACTTGTTTCTTGCTGTTTCATTAATAACTTTTTTTCTTGTCATATTATATAAATTAATCCGCATTTATTTTCATTATTTATTTTCTCTTAACAACTTAGTCATAGTTGAGTCTGTTTATCTATACTTTCCATGACAATCAAGAAAAAAAAATTAGAATGTGGAATATCCAAACAATGAGAGGTAATGATGTAAAGTATAATTATTATTACAAAACATACATACCATAATGCTGTGAATCGAGGAAGATGGTATGGAAAAACAAACTATAATTTTATCAAAAATATATTGAAAACATATTGAGTTAGTCAAGTATCTTGAAAAATTAATTTTGTCAACTCAAAACATGGAATATTGAATGTGACTAGACACTTGAAAAACCACGATGAGTACGGCATTCCAAAGGGATGGTTGGTACAGGTAGTAAATTTCTCTGAAGCCCTTGGACATTAGAGTGAGTTAAATTTTCAGACAAACTTTTAAAGACCAGGAAAGCGCCATTTTTGGAGCCAAAAAATATGAGTAACCCGTACAGAAAAAAAAAAATGGATGTGAGTGGGTGAAAACTTTCCAAAACCATGTATAGAAGAATGTGGGATAGAAAGATATGGCTTATCCGATTAGACTTAGTGGCATAAAGTGACATTAAACGAACAAAGATATGGCTTTTTGGACAAAGCTGAAACCAGGTCGGTGGCATGGTAATATGTAGAGAGACTTGGGAAGCCTTTGAAAAATAGTACGATATGGTTGGATCTAGAAATGTTAAGAAAGGGTGAGTGTTGGAGAAGAGTGAGAAGGAGAATGGAGTATCGATAGCCGGCGAAGTGTCCGGAATCGAAAAGCTGGGCTGACCGACGAATGCTGTTGCACAAAGTGTGTAAATCTTAGGATATCAACTTGGTGCATTATTATCATAGTATTTGTTGTATTGTGACTTATGAAATAATGATGAAGATGATATAATGAGTTTTTTATTTTAACTTTTTAAGTCAAATGAAATTCCTAATATAAAATAAAAAAAACGCCATATATATAAAGAAGCAGCCTCAAATTAAATGTAATATAAATTATTGCTTTTATGCAAATAATATGATAATATTACGTAGGGAAAAGTTTGTAACTCTTATTAACACCAACTACAAATGATATGAAATTATACGAGCGTAATTGCGTTCATTTTTCCTTATTGATCGATGTTTGTGTTAATTACTAGGTTTCCATTTGTCGTAAAGTGATGATACAAATTCTAAAGGCTTCATAAATTTTACAATATTACTGAAGTTAACTCGTTCGAACGAACTCCTCAACATTATAAGTATTGATTTGTTTGTTGGGAATTGTAATTGGGAACAGTTACAACTATTGATTAGATAATACATTATACAATAAATAATCTTACATCCCCCTTCTAGCAAGGGTGCTGGCTCTACGGAGGGTATTAATAATTTATAGTGCCCCTGATTGTTCATACGGCTCGTTTCGAATAAGGGCTTATCAGGGGTATAACTGATAACAGGTTGTAATCAATCAATCTCAGTTTATTATCCTTCAGGCACGATTCACTTCGTATTTTACCGTATTCGTTGTATTTACGCGTTATGGATGTCAAGCCACAAAAAAAAAAATTGCTGCTCTAATTATGAGAAATCGAAATGACTCCACCCCGTGTTTATTTATTGCCGAATTGTTCACGAAAAATTATATTCAGTAAAATAAATATTTCATTTATAATCTTAAATATACTTATAGAAAAGTTAATAACATGATAATGTTGACATTAAAGGATGTAACATAAAAATGTAATTGTACAATGTAAAAATGTAATTCATACACATATGTACGTTCAATTTATTAATTTATTATATAATGCAAATGTTTTATTTTTTTCCTTTTTTTTTTTTTTTTATAGATGTAAGCAGGGTTTGAAATTAAATCTTATTTTCTCGGAAAGAGAATAAAAGTCAAATCCGGAATTTTATATTTCTAATAAATAAATAAAAATCACATCATGACTTTTATATTTCGGGACAGAAAATAAAAGTCCTGATATGATCTTTATCACTTCTTTAATATAATGGTCCAAGCTTGATTTTCATTATTTAAGGATGAATTTATTAGCTTCCTTATCGGATTTCTCCTGAAGGTTGTTCATTATTGGGTTAACCGTTTTTATGGAAATCTTATAGGGTATAATAAATAACCTTACATCGATCTTAAGATCGATTATTAGATTATCAAGGCTGCTGATAATGAAAAAAATATCGATATAAAACCTCAGGCTCGCTCAGGTATCGATTACAACTTATCCGATATTTACAATATTGGGGTCGATTTCTAGGTTAATTTGGGTACTGATTATAAAAATAATATCGATTTTTATTTTATATTGGGGTCCGCCCATAGGTTATTTGAGGTGCTGAATTTGAAAATAATATAGATTTTTAGATTACGCGCTCAGGTATCGATTTATTTCAACTTACGCGATATAAACGAAATTGGGGTCCACTCATAGGTTATTTGGGGTGCTGAGTTTGAAAATATTTGAAAAAGAAGAAGAAGAAGAAGAAGAAAATATTTGAAAATCGATATTATTTTCATAATCAGCACCTCAAATAACTTATTGGCGGACCCCAATATCGTTTATATCTAGTAAGTTAAAACAAATCGATACATGAGCACGTAATCTAAAAATCT
This sequence comes from Aelia acuminata, assembly GCA_911387785.2. Lineage (NCBI taxonomy): Eukaryota > Metazoa > Arthropoda > Insecta > Hemiptera > Pentatomidae > Aelia > Aelia acuminata. The sequence goes on along the minus strand of OU426980.1, from coordinate 116,575,191 downwards.
ATTTTATTTTCAAATTCAGCACCTCAAATAACCTATGGGCGGTCCCCAATATCGTTTATATCGCGTAAGTTAAAATAAATTGATACCTGAGGGCGTAATCCAAAAATCGATATCATTTTCATATTCAGCACCCCAATAAACCTAGAAATCGACCCCAATATTTTAAATATCGGATAAGTAATCGATACCTGAGTGAGCCTGAGGTTTTATATCGATATTTTTTTCATTATCAGCAGCCTTGATAATCTAATAATTGATTTTAAGATCGATATAGATAATTTATTATACCCTATAAGATTTCCATAAAAACGGTTAACCCAATAATGAACAACTCCATATTGTTGTCCGTATTGTTGAAATCGAATAAAAAAGCTAATAAATTCATCCTTAAATAATGAAAATCAAGCTTTGACTCTTATATTAGTTATCATTGTGATAAAGATCATATCAGGACTTTTATTTTCTGGCCCGAAATATAAAAGTCATGATGTGATTTTTATTTATTTATTAGAAATGTAAAAGTCCGGATTTGACTTTTATTCTTTCCGAGAAAATAAGAGTGAATTTCAAACCCTGGATGTAAGTGATGTTTCGTGTTTGATGGAGTATAACCAACCAGTAGAAGCGGAAAAGTTTTTTGATTCCGTGAAATGAATAAGGTGTATCGCAACTTCGGAACGGTGGTTACAAAATGTGTGGATGAGTTTTACTAATTCTTCTCAGTTCATAAAATGTCCATTTCAATGGAGTCTGCCATAGAAGTGCGTTGGTTTATCATCTGAACTTACAGCTGTCTATTATATCTTTCCATCTTGTCCCATTCACTTCCCTCATTTTTCTTGAAGTAGATTTGTACTATGTAAATACAGGCAAGATATGTATTATTTACGCAATTATTAATATAACAAATTATCGTAACGCCCAAATTATTGAACCCAACAATAACTAATCCCCTGTAACTAATGAAACATTTAACGCTCTTTCTGATGATATCAACAGTTTTTGAAACATTGCTTGTTGTATGAAAACCTTCTCGTTCTTTAGTGCGTTTCGCGTTGAAGTTCCACGGTCCAAGAATGCCAAGCTTCTCGATTCTCTGCCAGGGCCTTCAGCTGCTTGAATCGCTTAAGGCCTTATCTACCTGTGGTCAGTCATTGCATTATAGTCAAAATGATCATGGTCGTTTCCCCAATGTGACTTTTAAGAATTTTCGGGATCAGGGTTCTTATCCATCCGGTCCAAGTAGATGTCCAAATCATTGAAGTTGTCTCTTCTCAAGGGTAGCTTTCATAGAAGCAACTCCGAGATGTTGCTATGTCCGCTCGTTTCTAATACGTCCTCTCCTTGTTTGGCCAGTAACTCTTCGGAGATATTTCATATCAGCAACTGTTACCTATGTGCCTCCATGTAATAAGGTAGGCAGGTAAACAGGTTTGAAAATATGCATATATTTTTGTCTAGCTCTCTTAGACCAACAGTGTTTCATTGTTAATAGTCGATAGAATTTGCCTTCTTTATTCGAAGGAGATTTTCTTGTCCGATCCCCCATGCCTGCTATATCACTCTCCCTAAGTAAATATCTATTTTCCATTACTTACTTTAACGACTTCCTGTTCCCTGCCTATATGCATTAATCTGCTCCTTTCCACATTGATGGTCACCGCTTTTTTTTTTTTTTTTTTTTTTCAGCTTCGCCTCCTATACTATTACTGTTCTCTGCAATCGCGTTTCTGAATAGACTATCAGGGCAATATCATCTGCGAACATCATCACTTTTGCCAAAATTTTCCTTTGTTCGCATATCTTCTAGATTTCATCCATGAATATTCCTTTTTTATGAAAAAGGATTATTATTTTATATTCCCATTCTTTAGAGATAACTTCATCAGAAAATATTTTCTGGAAAAATACTGCAGTACGTTTACCAGTTCTGCCTTGCCAGATTTAGCGTTTCGACGAAAACCTCTAAATCATTTTTTATTTGTGTGAGGTCCAGAAAATGATGCGAACATAGGCGGCCGAATATAAAGATTTAAATATATATGATTGTGTGTATGAGTGTATTTTTTTTTTCATTTTTTCTTCGGCAGTTTGTTTTGCGTTTCATACCAGTTAAAAGAAAATCAAAGATCTTTTATCTTAAACAATTGGAGCATATTGCATATGTTGTTATAAAATGAAGACATGTTATTTTGTATGTTTAATCAATAAAATAAATCCATATTCAGAATATATACATGAAAACAAATGTATTTAGTATTGAATTGTTTAAACTCCCAAACAAGATATTCCATGAATTCTTAACGCATTACACGTGCCAGGGTCGGAAATTCCATCTAATTAGGTTTACAGGAAAGGTCTAAAGCCGTTCGATCTCCCAATTCAATTTTTAATATTAATATCCAGTTTTATCATGTGTCATTTTTCCTGGTAAACATATTTTTCTTAATACTTAAAATTACAAAAGTTGAATTAGCCTCCAAAGCAAGATTTAAAAAAAAATCTTTCTTTTTCTGGAAGAGCTTTTGATAAATTGAATCATACACGTTCAAAATAATTTTTTTTCAAAAATTACAGTGGCACTATCCCACATATTCATAAAGCGAAGTCACCATAGGTCATATCCCGTCCCCTTTAATAATATGAAACCCATATAGTTTGGATATTTTGATTAAACATATGTAGTTTTTGTAATTTTAACTAAAATAATGTTTTTTCAGATTTCATCAACTTGAAATATTTCTTACATATTTATCATATTTTTGAAAATATGATTACATATATATGTTAAAATTTCCTTTATTGTCTAATAATTCTGTTTCTATTGAATTACATTTCCACATCAATTGTAGTATAAACTCATAAAAATTCATCAATAAAAGCAAAATTATATCAGAACTCATAGATTTCAAGATAGAAGAAAGAAAAATGAATAAAGGTACTGATTGAATAGATTTATATATATATATATATATATATATATATATATATATATATATATATATATATATATATATATATTTTCATTCAATTGCATCAACATGACAATATTAATATATATTTATGATAATAATACATGCAGCGTGAAGCCATCCAATCTAGTGAAAAAGAAGAAGAAATTACGGTGATCTATGATTTTCAATCAGGAGCTTCTTCGCTGAAAGAGCTATTAGTTGCGGATCAAGTTCACTATAACCTTACTTTACTTGTGAAGCCACAAAGGACTTGATTAAGTCTTGCGAAAGTCTCAAAGGTCACATTTTTACTTCCATCTTCGAGGAAAATTATATAGGATTATGAAGGGGAACTACTATTGGAACAATCAAATCCCTATACCTAGAGCTATACCAAAGATTCCGATGAAATTCTGAGAGCGTTAGAGGAAAAACATCAAAGGAGTTAAATATAGAAGAGGATGCGATAGGGCAGTGAATATTGGAAACGTAAAAAGAAGCATTCATCTTAGCTATACAGAAGGATTTGTCGTACCCGTTTAATATCTTTATGTCATTCATCTCCAGAAATGTTATATGTTATATATATATATATATATATATATATATATATATATATATAACCTAACAGCAAAAAAAACCGGACACTCACATTATCCCTCATAATTCCAGTAAATTCTATTTGATTTTTAATTTGTGGTTAGGGTTAATTTGTTTATAGGTCACTTCAACAAAATCTGACAAAAAAAAAAAAAAAAATGTATTAATAATAGTGTATAACGTACGAAAATAAATATTTCACTTTTTCAGAAACTCATAAGTATTCATTTTTTTAACTTTTATTAAAGGTACGGCCTCCTAATATCTCGTATTGCCCCTTCTTGCACGGGTGAGTGCTCTTATCCTGTTAGGCATAGAAGAAATCAAATTTTGGATTAGTTCCTCTGGCACAGCATCCCATTCTTTTCCAAGAACAATTTTGAGCTCATTTACATTACTAGGGGGTGGATGACGATTCCTAACACCTCTCCATAAATTATACCACAAATGTTCTATTGGATTCATATCGGGGGATCGTGCAGGCCAGTCCAAAACTGGAATTCCCACCCTCTCAGTATTGAGAAATCGTCATTTGACTGGTTCCGAAGTCCGGGACAGACTTGAAATGGTGTGGAATACCCATATCAGCACAGATACTGTACGGCGACGACTGTGGGAGCGAGGGCTTGCAGCAAGGCGCCCTGAGGTAGGGTGCCTACTCCTGGAAAGACATAGGAGAGAACGCCGATTATTCGCTGGCCGGCATCTAAATTGGTCTTTCGAGCAATGGGTCTGTTTTGTTTACTGATAGATCTCAGTTGGGCCTGTGCCGCTCAGACGTTCGTGACAGAGTGTGGAAAGACCAAGGGAGCAATTTGCACAATGCACCCTGCGCGAGTCACAGCCTTTCTAAAGGCAATCAGGTATAGTTTGGGGAGGAATAAATTTCCACGCCCGTACTGAACTGTTTTTTATTGAAAATAGGGCACTGGGTGCCCACAAGTACATTGAGGAAGTACTCATCGAGGCTGTTCTCCCATTCGCCTCATTTATTGGTGATCAGTTCATTTTAATGCAGGATAATGCTCCCCCACATACTGCAAGAGTAGTCACCGAATACTAAGAGCAGGTGGGAATTTCAGTTTTGGACTGGCCTGCACGATCTCCCAATATGAATCCAATAGAACACTTGTGGGATAATTGTGAGAGACGTGTTGGGAATCGTCATCCATCCCCAAGTAATGTAAATGAGCTCAAAATTGTTCTTCGAGAAGAATGGGATGCTGTGCCAGAGGAACTAATCCAAAATTCGATTTCTTCTATGCCTAACAGGATAAGAGCACTCACCCGTGCAAGAGGGGGCAATACGAGATATTAGGAGGCCATACCTTTCATAAAAGTGCAAAATATGAACACTTATGAGTTTCTGAAAAAGTGAAAAAAAATTATTTTTGTAAATTGTAGGCAAGTAATAACAATTTTTTTTATAATTTCTGGTAGATTTTGTTGAAGTGACCTATAAAGAAAGTAACCCTAACATCAAATTAAAAATCAAATAGAATTTACAGGAATTATGAGGGATAATGTGAGTGTCCGGTTTTTCTTGCTATTGAGTTTATATAAATAATCAATTACGTATTGGAAGAAGTTATACTAAAGGTCTTTTGAAAGAATTCGGCAATCTTGAGTTTTAATTAGTAGAGTACCAAGATTTTCATTTGGCCGGAACAATGAAAGCTACAATCCGATTAGATTTAATGAAAATAAGGTCTCAACTATTGAATTACCGTCAGTTACTCCATCCCTATGGATTGATCAGCATTTGGCCTTATTTATGAAGGTTGTGTTTTTGTTAAAGCTGGATAGTTAGAGAATCGGAATATATTGATAAGCGTAAAGAAATAATTGACCTAAACAGCAAAAAATACAGCTCGTAAAAAATGTTAAAATTCAAAGTGAAATTGTGATTTAATGGCCAAAAATAACGAAAAACCTCTGGAAATCCATGTGTTTCTCTGATTGGTGCCAACACCCTACCAAAGGTACGAAAAGAGATGGTAAAGATTATTATTGTGATGATAAATTGTTTGGTGGTAGGTCCTGTCCTCAATTTATTAATTACAGTTTAAAAAATATTCAGTTAAGGATAAAGGAAAAATATTTTTATTTTGTCATTGATACCATATTATTCCTAAATAGCCAGGTAAATGTTAATGATATTTTATTCACAAGGGGTATCTGAATAAAATCTATTTGTAAATCAAATTTAGACGTTAAACCGAAAGTAGATACATATTTCGTAGTAGACACGGCCCCAGAAAAAAAAATTCGGAACATAATTATGCATAAATAGAATAGTAACTTTATTAAATTCATTTTAATAATACTAATATACTAGAAACTTTGTAAGAATCAGATAAATAAATGTATTCCGTTTTGTTTCCGAAGTTATGGGGGAAATAGCATCCCATATCCCCCGCTGTGACCATCCCTGTTTCATAGGACTCATCGTTATTGAAGTAAATTTTTATAACGATTATAAATTTTTTTATTTATATAATCTTTATATATTATATAATTATAATTTATATAATAAATTTTAATTTACATAAGGTTTTTACCTATAATTATTTTTATAAGTTAGCAATACTTTCCCTTAGTTCGAACACGGCTCAATCAATTACACCTGAAGTGGGCTGAAGATAAATACTCAATAAATTATCAATGAGCAAATTCCATCGCTTGGCCTTGTAAGGTTATGAAAATTCATTAACTAAAAAGGAATCAATGGATTTGGCCCAATCTTGCAAGCAAGATGAGGAGTATTTTACAAATTTTCTAATATAATTTCATCCAAGAAATTCAATATATATAATTCCTCAAAACAAAATAAAATGTGCCAGTCAATGAATCTTCACGCGTTAAATTTTAAATTGAGGTTTCCCTTGAGTTTTCAAACTAACGTGTCATTTTAGACTAATTGATTTTATCCTTTAGAGTTTCGCCCAACGTGTAGTACAATAAAAAACATGTGAAAACTGCTGTGAGTCATTACTTTCTAACTTTAATCCAGCTCTAAGCCAAAAATTCAATTCCCCTCTCCAATTCAGTGATGGATGATGACACAATGACATGATGCGAGAGACCCCCCCCCCCCCCATCTTCACTTAGAACCATGTGATTGATTAAATTAATTACGGATGAATATATTTTTTAATAGTAGAGAGTAGGCAGTTTTTCTAACTTTTGTATTGTGATAGCATGCGCCTGTTAGGCTAATGAATTAGTTGTTTATTTCTAAACAACTTGTACTAACTTTCCAAACTGTCCCAAGATTCCGTTTTGTATTGAAGCTCATTGAAATTTAAAAATTGCATTGTAAGGCGCACATTGAGACGCAGAACAGAACAGAGCAGTTTTTGTGAAAAGTGTATTAGAAAGGAACCGTGCAAATTGGGCTCTAGTGCAGGGTAGCGCAGTTCCCTATATCTAACACACGTATTACAAAACTGCCCAGCTCTGCTCTGCGTCGCCTGAGTCCCAATGTGCGTCTTACAATGCAATTTTATAAATTTCAATGAGCTTCAATACAAAACGGAAGCTTGGGACAGTTTGGGCTCAGAAATTGGGTAAACTTGTTTAGAAATAAATTATTCTTAAAACTCATTCTTTACGTTTACTTTTAGAGTTTTTTTATTGCTTATGAAATTTTCTTTTTCAATCGTTAGAAGAAAATTGAAATATGTAGTAGTAAACATCAATAAAAACAATTTCACGAAGACCAATGTATAAGATTTAATTTAATCATTAAATCATTAAAAAATTTAATTAATCACATTTTCAAAAGGGGCGGCAACGCAATTTTAAATATTTTGATGGTCCCTGAATCATGAATGAATTATATAAGTAATTAAAACTAAGTTGATGGATAACTGGTCGGAATATTATTAAATGAATTCCTATTATTTTGAATGTACGAAAAAAAAAAAAAAAGAAAAAGATTTAGACTACAATACCATTCACTAACTAATCGATTTGTTTTTTCCACGACATGGCTCAATACCTGAAGGCTGCTAAAATTTAAATAGATATATTGGTGAATCCAAAGGCTTCTAAAAGTTCAGAGGAATAATTGCAAAATAACGATTATTTTAAGCATTTCACAATCCCAGACAATTAGATTTGTTTAAAAAAAAAAAAAAAACTTTGGCTAAGCTAATTTGAGATTAACTAAGAATGAAAAATTAATCAATAATTTGTTAAACTTTTGTGTTTTAAAGTGATAAATACAAGTGTAAATACTTATTTTGTATTGAATATTCTTAGTTACCTAACTTGAAGCAGATAAGAATAGATTGTGATTATTTTAATAAGAATTTCTTAATAATTCGATTGATTTTCTTAAAGACAATAGATGGGAATTCACATATATTTTTTTATGTTTATAAATTACTTTGGTTTCTCTCTTAATAAACTTTTTTATGTTAATAAATGCAGCAAACTGCTAAATTCAAGGACAGAAAAAAATAGTCATTAATATAAAAATTCATAATTTATTTTACAAAAAATAAGATACATCTGTACACTTGAAAGGAAAATTTTACAATAATAGAATAATAGTATTCGAAAAAAAAACAAATTAACAACACTTTATTATATAATGACTTATATCATCTGCACACTGACTCAGGATCCCTAAACCTGCTCCACACCTCAACTTTCATGGCTAAAACAGGGCTCTAGGACATTTCAGTGCTTTCTTACTTCTGGAGCTTACTCTCTTTTATTTTATATTAAATTAAACATGTATGAAAATGGTTGAGATTTTAATTCTTTTTTTAAATTTAGAAACAAATTCTGAAATATATAAGCTTCTGGCAGATTACCAAAATATTTTTAGCATTACATTTTATAATACATTACCACAAAAATTATATATGTATATACATATAATAGGCTGATCATATTTCTTCAATGATGGTAGATTAAAGCAACAATACGGTCAATATGTGAATACAGAGTGCTGAATTATGCACACTGTATACAACCAACCACATTGAGCTCTTTCTTTTTTCCTTAGATTCTTTAATAACTTCATATAAAACTTATAATTAACTTTTAATTATAAAATGTTTAATTAATTAATAATACCTAATAATTAATCATAAAATAAGTATTCACTAACTATATGTCTTATACTTAAATTGCCCATAATGTATTTTTATCAATAAACTATATTATATTAATTTAATCATTATTGTGGATAACCACCCTTGTTTTTAAATTATTTTAAATAATTTATTTTTTTAATAATTTAAAAACAGGGGTGGTTATCCACAATAATGATTAAATTAATATAAAATAATTTAAAAATTGACGAAAGTCAAGAGATGCCCAAAATTGGACAAAGATTGTCCATGTCCCGTAAATACTCGCAAAACTTGCGAGATTGTTGGGAGAGGTGTCAGTGAAGAGGAAGGATTTGGCGCCGTTTGGAAGCGACTCCGTGGTGCAATAGTTAGCATACCGCGCATGTCACGCGGAAGACCCGGGTTCGATTCCCGGCGGAGCCAAGTCTTTTCTCTTCAAAAATGAATTATTTAAAACAATTAACTATAATTCACTCAGTAGCTTATATCTATATTACCATACAGTGTACAGTTATATAAAATCAGCAGTTACATTTAGCATTGCGAATATATATAAGTATTACAATATGAAAATATAATAAGTAAAAAATGCGTGAAGTATTTGAAAGCATATATTATTTTGAAGCGGTAATAGAGCTATGAAATTATGGATTGAGGAAAAAAGATATAAATATGTTTATTTGTTGTGCAAACCTAAATATTTTTGTAAAAAAAAAAATTTAGTTAGGAAAGTAAATACAAGTTAATAGTAGTTTAGAAAGAAGCTAAAATAAAATAGTATAAATAGTCTTAATTAAATATTTAATTCTATCTAATTTATATTATAGATAGTGCCATGAATTTAAATTATTAAAAAGTACGAGAAAAAATGTGTGATGGAGAAAATAATATTAAAAGGTACCCAAACAAGATTTGGTATCAGTTAACAAAGACAAACAAATAGACAAAGGCATTGAGGACCTTAGGGTTTTATGCCTTTAAACCCCAATAAACAAACAAACAAGTTAATAGTGAAAGTTAATAGCCCATATTTATAAATAAGGTACACTGACTTAATTAGCAGATTGACCTACTGATAAATTTCACATTTTCAACTTATGTTGATTTTGGACCATAGAGGGAAGACAAGAAAGAACCTCCAAACTTCAAAGCCCTTGAAATTATATTCCACCGAGGGACAGCTTTAATTTTTCCACATTTTAAATTTTTATCGGTCGAATGTATCTTTATTAAAGCTTCCTACCTCAGCAGATTTCCTGAAATCCGTTCGAGGCACTCGCTACGTAGGTATAATTTTTAGGGTACAACTCTTGAATATGACAACAGTACTTTGATCTTTCGAAATGTCCATAAAATCATGGTTTCCGATATTAAATTAACTGAGCCAAGTATCCGCGAGGTAAATTGATTTACATTACTTTAATTAAGATGCTGATGTTACGATGTCGTAACCTTTGTTTATAGGCGCAAGTGCCCACACACCTCCAATAAACCTTTTAAGGTTCCGGATAATAAAGACATTAACTGCACCATTAACAGTTACGGCGGACTTCTAGTGTTCATAAAACGTTATAAACTCCCCCCCCCCCCCCAACTCAAACTTTGCTCCTGTAGGATTATTTTGATATGGTTGATTCGGCCAACTTATAAACGAACTGGGAAAGTACATAAAATAGAGTTTGATATTTAATAACTGTATTAGTTCCATTCTTTTAATAAAGTAATCCACCCTCTTTTATTTTTGCTTTACGATCAATGCAAACGTATAATCGCTACAAAATATCCTCTCATAAAACATAAAAAGTTTAATAAAATTCAGAATCTTTTCTTTACACTCTTTCCCCCTTTTTTTTCAGTTTTCTCTTTTAGAGTGGCCCTCTTTACTAAGGTTTGATTAAAACTTGATACACGTATTAAGTATGAGAAAGAAAAAATAGATTTAGCATTACAAAAAGGGGTGACGCAAAACATGTTTGTTTCGTTCAAATTCGAACTTAAAATAAATAGTAATATTAACACGTTAGGTGCGGCGGCGTATTTTAGGGATATCCTGAATTAACCGGTATCGGTTCCAGGGGTCCGACTGCTGGCATGAGCCACAGACCATATCAGGCTTCGGGGTCCGATGGGAATGCTCTAACGAAAGCGTAATCTTTTGACTGAAAATTGAATTAAATAAGCGTCTCAAGGGCATTATCTCTTGGTAAGGATTGGAACTAGACATAATAGGCGCAGGACAGGCCTCCGGGGTCCGATACAAGATTTACGCCATACTTTATCGAAAATCGGACCTCGGAGTCAGATTCTAAAAAACAACAGAATTTCAGCTGTTAGCAACATTTTCTGCACTAAAATGCAATAATCTCATTAAAAATCGACTAAATTGAGTTTTTGAAGTGATCGGACTTTCGGACATTTTCAGGTGAAAATAGGCTGTTAAGAGGGGAATGTAAGACATCGGACCCCGGGGACCGATGCCGCACCTAACGTGTTAAAAATATCCAAATCTAGGCCAATTCTTAAGATCTTCCAATGATAAAATATTAGGATCAGTAAATTTTAATTAGAAGCAATAGCTAATTGTTACAGTAAACATGAGATTCATTCTATAACACGAATGATCAATACTATCGTTTCAAGAAATTTAACTTCTTATATGTTTAATACATTTTTTTAGACCAGTATCCAATAATACAAAACGTTTATTATATTTCGTTTTCATTCAAATTTACTTTTTTTTTTTTTAATAGATTGATATATTTCCGTAGCGAACTGCGTCTTAGAACCGTACATTCATATTGATTAATTATATAAAAAAAACCTGTACCACTACAACCCATGAAGGGTCTTGGGTTCAGTACTATGTAAGGAAGAGCACTGTTTCTTGGTCAGCGGTCGTGCAAGGAGGTGATTTGACCGTGATCACGCTCAACCGCCAGGTTTTTTCCCCTTAATTTTTCAATTAAGGGTACCCACTTTATAGAGGCTGGGTGTGCCCCAGGAGGGTCTCTCGGCCCACGAGACGAACTGTGGCGAATAATAAAGATATAATAAGCCATGTCAGATTCGAACTCGGGACCTTAAGCACAGCAATCCACTGCCTTACCAGTGGGCTACCCCGCTCCCTGATTAATTATATAAGATGATACAAATTTCAATTCCATAAAAGCTATTATACAAAATAGAAATATAAACAAATATCATACAAAATTATTGTTGTTATATTAATAAATACGTACATTTATAATCGAAGCCTTTGGTGGAAGAAAATTTTTAACTCATTTTTTCTGGTTTTCAAAGTAGTGTCTTTATTATCGCAATCAAAAACTTGATGTTTTGTGGATAATATTATCAATATAAAAGTTTTTACAAAAAAACGTTAACAAAAGACTTTTTGGTCTTTATTATTCCAATTTTATACAACAGTGAAAAATCCCATCTTCCTTTATGATATATATGTATAAAATTGGAATAATAAAGACCAAAAAGAAATTTAAAAAGTATTCCAGTAAAATATAAGTTAACAAAAGACATATTCCCTAGTTTTTAAAACCCTCAGGTGGTAGCTCGAAGTGGCTTAAAAAGCGTTTTTGTTAATAAAGTTGGTTAGAAGTGAGTTAATATATTCTTCTACCAAAGACTTCAATAAGAACCAACATGTTTAGAATTCTATACTATTATTAATAGATAATAAAAAATTGTCAATAGATATCATACATTGAATTGCTGGCCTTAAAAATAATATCCTTTATAAATAGTAATTCAAAAATGATATATTTTGCGTTTGTGGATGTAATTGGTTATTTTTTTTACATTTTATGTACTATTTGTGTGAAAACCTCAAAACTCTTCATACATAATTTTCAAGATAATTTAAAAAAATTGAGTCCTTAAAATTAACTACATATCTTCAAGATTTGATGACCTGAATCGAACATGTCAGCGGTTAATAATTTAAATTTTATATTGAGAAAATTCATACTACCATTTTTGATGAAAATATTTTAATTATCTTCCTTGTTTTATTTGAAATAAGTTGATAATAACTAAAAAATATGAGGACGATAAATCATCGCTTTTATTATTAAATATTTTATTAGCAATTGAATTAAATTAAAAATTAAATCGAGATATAAATTCGATTCTGCTAAACCACATTAAAGTTTATTATAGAGAAAAATAATATGAACCATCGGTTTTTTTATTTGCATGAAATTATATATTATTAAAAAAAAAAAATTCTAAATGGACATCAAGTATAAAATGGAGTTTCGGATAAACATTATTCTGCCAATTCATTTCACTTCTAACTCCTTATTGTATACGAAAAACGAAAAAAAAATATACGAAAAACGAGCTTTATTAAGATGCTCAGAATTTTCAAAATAGAATGAGTAGAATTTAAAAATATTAAGAATTAAAATTTAAGGATATTATACTATTTTCACAATTAACATTCATAGTAAAACTGTATACAAGCTAAATTATTTCTTACAAAATATTCAAAGATTTAAATAAAACACTGAAGCTTCATTTCACGTAGTAAACAACATAAATATTCTTTAAATTGTTGTAAAATAATGGTATTTCATCTAAGGCCTATTTATGCAATACTTTAAAAAATGAAATTGGAAAACAAAATTGAAGGTCTCTAAAACATTAGAGGCCCTCAATCTTAGTTAGGTAGGCATTCTTTTAACTCTTATCTACCAGAGGTGGCACATGCTTGAAAGAAAAAATATTCAAGCAACAGGAAGATATATGTGACAAGTGAGCTTTCAGTGCTTTCCTAAAAAAGAAAGCCACAGAAGCTTTAAGTAAGAAAAAAGGATTGCTGAACCCCGAATGGGAATCGGAAGTACCATACTGACGCCTATTTATTCAATACCGAAAGAATGAACACATTATATGTTAGTTTAAAAAATCATAGCAATAGCCTACATTGATTATGAATACTCATCCCGCTCCTATGATTCAAAGTCAAAAGGAATACGAAGCATCCCTCACTGTCATTTTAGAAAAACATCATTTTTCTTTATTTTTTTTTTCAAAATCAACTTTTACAAGAAGATCTGATGAAGACATGACAAACTACTACCGCTAAAATACAAGTTGATAATTATATTTATAGGAGCGGGGAAGCTTAGTGAGTAGGATACTGTGCTACAATACAATGCTCAAGATTTCGGATTCAAGTCCGGCCTTAGCTACTGTATTACTCGTAGTTTTCTCCTCCTGAGTTCCACCCACCCTCTATAAAGTGGATATTATTAATGTATATATTAATATTAATTAGGGATTAAGCGTGATATTGATCGAATCACCTCCTTGCACAACTATTGACTAAGGACCTAAGTAAGTACTGAACCAAATACTATAATACCCTCCATGAATGCAGTGGTGCATATTTTAGTTATATTTATCCATTTTATACTCACAAATGCTGGCAAAATTTATCCTATGAAATGTTTAGTAATGATGACCAATATGGTTCACACCAAGCAGCCCCAAACGTTTTAACGTAATATCAATAATTCAAATTCTATCAAATTGACTCCGGGATTATCCATACTAAATAGAAAACCAATGATACTTGTAAACTTATGATACTTACTTACACAAGTACTTCTTCACTATTTCGTGCGGATAAATGAGAAAATTGGTGGGTTGACCAAATAGTTATCCAATATACAGTAAAATCGGTAATCAAGTGACAGACTTTAGGTGATTGGTTTATATGTTTACCAAGCTAACTTTTTTTCATGAAGCATATAAAACCTATCAACTAATTTTTCTATTTACTCCTAATTAGTGACTCGTAATTAGGTTCGAATTTATTCTTTGTTCGTATAGTTGGTCTAATCAGGATCTAATTAATGACCTGCAATTATATCTTCGTTTATTATTAATTTGTATAGATGCTCTAATTAAGGACATGTAATTAGGCTTGAAATTTTTATTTATTTATTTACTAATTTTTAAAGAAGCTCTAATCATGATCTAATTAATGACTTGTAATTAGGTTTGGATTTATTTATTATCTATTTATTATTAATTTATTTCGTACTTAAACAAGTTGACTTTTCATTATCAGCTCTCGAGAAGAAGAAATTAGCATAACACTATCGTTTGCGCCTAAATGATGCAAAAGTTGAGAAGGTTCAACAAAGTGAAGTTTAAGAAGCCATTCATTATCTTAAGAACCTAAATTTTTTACAAGAACTAACCCCTATCTAACACTAGATATATAAAAATTAACATGCTTCGAACGAAGGTATGCAATATATATGATCTCCCGATATCATCTCTAGATGAAAATAGGGTTGTTTCAAGAAATACCCAAATGGGTCGTAGTAAGGAATTGTTTCCCATCCCTTAATGTGATAATAGTTTTAAAAATGGGCTCCTAAAATGTTACATATATTATGTACATTCTTTTGTGTGTTTTTATATATATTTTTTATCAAACGAGCGTAGAAATAGTAAAGACGGTACTTACGTAGCGCAAGTCTTACTGTTACCCCTCATTCTGTTTAAAACCTGATACTGACACTGATAAATCCTAGCCTTTTGTTATTATTTGTGGAAATTTAAGTACCTTTAAATGACTTAAACAAAAAGAAGGAGTAATTAAAAAACAGTTCTATTATAATTTAAAAAAAGTCATAATAAAGATAAAGAACATAGACATAGAAAGACATAAAGATATAGAATATTTATAATCTTTAATGGAATTGAAAAATAAAATAAAAAAATACAAACAACACTTATTGTCACAGAATATAAAATGAATGCTTAGTGTCCAAAAAACTTGTAATCTCTATAAATAATGTTAATAAAACAAAAGAAAATGGAAAGAAAAGCGAGAACCAAAGTTAATGCTAAAGGCGAGTTATAAAAAAGCATCAGGTTAAATTATATGCACTAGTATTGTAAAACATTGCAGCGCATACTGGCGATACTTAAGTAACATATATACAATTTTTTTTTTAAATAATAATTGCTGTAAGATATCTTAAAGGATAAAAAAATATGATGAAAGCGTTGAGATCGTGTTGGCAGTGGTGCATGTGTTGAAGTGGATGATACGGTGCACTTGTTAGCTACGTGTATTCTCAAGCAATAACAGCAAAAACAGTGTTAGTTCCCCAAGAATACGCGGGGCCAGCAAGGCTTATTATGCGATGATCATAATTGAAGTCTCCATCCTGTCAACATATCAATAATAAAAAAAATTTAGAAAGATAGAGAAAAGACATGAATAATGGAGAAAAGAAAATTATGACATAAATTGTATTATAAAACAGCATACGGGTGGAGGGCAACCGTTATTTCCGGAGGTGATAACCGGTTGAAGGGATAAATTACCTTATGTTGGGGACCACCCTCGAACCCCCTTTGCGCTATGCTACTGATAAATAGTTTTCAAGCTTCTTTCCTGGGTCGATATTTCAATAATTCTGTTGTTTTTTTTTCCATTTTTTACAGATGTTATTTTTATTTTTTTTTTAAAGAATATCATTTATTTTATTTATAAAACTCAGTCAGAAAACATTATATGTAGGGTAAGATGGAAATGTAATTTTATCCTTTTTACTAGCTGGATTGATGTTAGAGATTGTAATCTTTCCGAAGAGAGCAGCTCCGAACGAAAGATCTTAGGGTTACAAAAAAAAAAATCTCTTGAAGGAAAATAGTTCACATGAATCATGAAGGACCGTTGATGGACGGAAATCCAAAATTTGAATATTTTCTAACTAACTTGTATTTTTGGCTACACCTCTAAGGCAATAATTACCATTGTAAGCACGCCCATCTTTTCTTTTTAAGCAAGAAAAATCAATGAATTTTCTAATGTAAGTATACACGTTAAATGTATTCTTATTCGTAACTTACGTTGTATTCTTAATTTTATAAATAAATTCAGAAAAGGAAAACAAAATCGAATCTTTAAATACAAATAACATTGCACACCTCTTAATAGTAAAGCCCAAGTTTTAATAAAATTCATCCGATACCGAGATATATATTCTGTTATATTTTTAAGCATATATTCATAAGAAACGCATAGCTGTTCATATGTTATACATATCATGTGAAAGTCCAATGAAAAATACAAAAGAGAATTAGCTAAATTTATCGAGCTATCTTTCCTTATTTTCAATAAATGAAGAAGTGTCGCAAAGTTAAAATTTTGGACGCAATGAGCATTTTTTAGTGCTAGCATTTCAGCACCCGCTAGCAGCAGGGTGTAAAATTGTATGTTGTTACCATACCGGAAAGAGCCAAATCAATTGATTTAGAGATAAACGAAACGAGAACTGTGATTACTTCAATGACAACCACATTTGTTCGCTGAAACACGATATAGTTATAAAAAGAACACCATGTCGTTGACTTTGTTCGAAATATTATCTTCTGTTTGACCTCATTGCATATGCACTTTTATATACGAGTATATTTCATACCCAACGTATGAGAAAATGGAACAGAAGACAATGAGTTATCGATTTTCATAACTACATTGGCTAGTTAAATTGGTACGAGATAATATCGGAAAATTCCTTGTCTATAGTTCTATCAGATACCATTAAACAATCAACCAGTCAATATCTTGATAATCCAGGCATCGTCAGAACTAAATAAATAAAATTAAATAATATACTTAATGATGTTGAACATCTCACTTCAAAAGACTAGAAATAGCTAAAAAAATAATAAATAAATAAAAAAGTATCAACACATAATTCTATAAACAAGGACAACTTATAGAAGTGTATAAATAGTATAGTGTAGAATAACAAATAAAGAAAGGTTAACAATTAGTAGAAAAATGTTCGTAGAAGAAATTAATCATAAACATACCTATATTAACACTATAACATTTAGTTCTCAAATAAAACTACTTAATACAAAAAAGGAAAACAATGACGTATAAATTTACATAATCAAGAACTAAATTAATTAATTAATTACCTCTAGCGCTCTGAATCACCCCTCCTGGGCCATACCCGGACTCTATACAGAAGATAATAATAATTAAATAATTAATTAAGAGGGAAAAACATAGCTTTTGAGTATGATCTCTGGCAGAAAACTGCGTTTCAGAACATTTGACCCAGAAATGGTAATTCAATACTAAGATCTGCATAAGCATGGGTTATAGAAGTTCACTTTTGTTGTTATAAATTTGTCTTGAGTTTCTGTCCAAGACCATCAAAATCATGGTTCTATTGAACTCTGAAAAAAAAAAAAAAAAAAAAAAATAGACCCCGAGGAAATGAAGTTAAAATTGCAATGCCAATTTCTTGTCACATTATCAACGATGAAGGGCTTCCTTATTGCCAATTAAGTTTGGTTTGGACAAGGGGGCGGGGAAACAAACTTTATAGGAGACGCCAGAATTTTCATTTTCGACTTTCAATTTTGCGGTGGGAGAGATGAAAGCCTCCTTTTGTGTTCCCCATTTAAGAGGGCCGCTAGAAGGGGGAAGAAAAAAGAAAGAAAAGCTTACTTGGGCCCTTAGGAGAATTGGAAGGGAAATAGACCAATTGTTTCAAAGATATTGGTTTTCCTTCTGCACTCAGGACTTTTTTTACCATCGTGTAAAGTCAACTTACATAATTTTTACTATTTTAAAATAAGTCATCAACTTCTTCATTCACCAATCAAGATGTTAGGTATAGGTATAATTTTTTTTTTACTTTTTATTATCCGCGTTTTATCCGGAAAATTTTATTCCGCATTACGCAAATAAGGTCTACAATTCAAATAATTGCTTAATATATTTTTTTTATATTTAAAAAATAGATCCCTTTGACAACTGTATTTGATGAAAAGGGCGGAAGTTAAACAACACCCCTGATAACTTTTAGCTAACAATTATTTTTTTATTCAATACAAAAAATTACAATGCATTTAAGAAAGGATTTTTTACGAAAAATATTAGAAAATAAGGATCATGAACATGGGCAACGGACACGAAATTCGACAATAAATTAAAGTAATCCTGAACAAAAGGATTAAATCTTTTTAATAAAAACTAGGGGTCACCTGTGGTGTAGTGGCTTTAAAGGAAGTAAAATATCCTTCGATCTTTCGATGGCCCGTAAAATGGAGAAAAAAGATCTTTTTTCAGCTACAGACTCCTACTGTAGCAAACAAAATAATATATAGATATATATAATTTATCACATTAATTGTATTTGAACGATAGAGTTTACTGCTAACTTAATTTACCTAAAACATCGTCTGAATTATCTTATAAATCCGCCATCGGTCTATTCATAGCTCTAACAGAAGACCTATTATTTTATCACGAAAAAACCCGGTTGACTGTTAAATTTTCCATTCAGACTAATTTATACTATCCATTGAAAAATATATTTTTATACAGATGCACGCTGATAATCTGTTCTTTATTGATTATAACAGAATAACGCAATTATATAAATTAATACCGGGGTAAAGTTAATTATGAAATGCATATCCTTCAGCACGAAGTCGATGCAGTCACGAAGCGTAACGTTGTATATGATACCATGTATGCCTCGTAGGGTAAATAACGCTGATTAAAATACATAGTTCGACAAACCACAATCAGACTTATTATTTATAAATATTACTATTATTTATATAAGGGCTTAAAATGAAATGTTGGCTTTCATAATCGCTGAAAAGAAGCTGGAATTTGAATTGTAGGTTGTTTTCCTGTTCTTTTGGAACTAGATTTTTTTCTAATGTAACTTTTCCGCATAATTGCTTTTAGATACTATATTTAAAATTCTTCAAGTTAAAGCAAATAATTTCGAATATTGTCTCTGTAACGTCCTAAGCAACTTAAGAGAGAAATAAGGCTCGGGGAGCACATTCAAGATAAATTATATTTGATATTATACTTCACTTGCCAATTTATTTCTTATTTAACTTTTTCTTAAGGATGGGAATAATTTGGGATTTAACTTTTAAAATATAGAACTTAGTTTATTAAAAAGAAAATTCTTAGAAAGCAATAAAAATTAAAATAAAATAAATTTAAAAAACTACGAAAGTGCAATAAAACATCTAAGCCCTTATTTACATCAGTGATCAAGAAATACATTCTAATAATTTTTTAGGTATACATAATATTCAATCATTTAATAATTGTCTGAAGAAAAATATAATGGTATAATATAATTATTTAAGCCTAGGAAAAATGAAAACTTTGAAATTTTATTTTTAATCAAAAATATTTTTTTTCCCTTAAAATGATTTCCGAAATTTCCACATTTAAGAAGAGTGTATATGAACTCTCAGAATTGTTATTTTTTATTTATTTCTAAACTGTCTATGACAAGGCATCTATTGACCAATATCCGCGATATAACTAATATTGGCGCATTATATTATTTTAAATGTAGATATTTAATATTTACTTTGCATTATTTAAGTATTAATTTATATTATTTTCGATTTTGCAATGAAAGAAATTTTTAATGATTTACTATACTTTTGATCCCACTGATCATTAAGATCTTTTGAAACGCGGGATTTTTATGAATTAAAAAGTTTTTGTTTTTTTAAGATACGAAACGTAGGTTTGATGTTGAGCGTTTGATCCATCATTCTATGGTATTTATTAAAGTGTGCTTAATTTACTGACATATTAAAAATTCTCATCTAGATTTGAGCTAATTATTTTATTTATTTAGAATTTTCATTTAGAGAGTGCCTGAAAGACATGTGTATGAAACTCGATGATTTTTTAAACAATTATAGGTTTAAAAATATTTAATTAATGGTTAATTCTATTTTAAATAATTTTTATATAAAATTTAATTTTAACTTCTATTGGGAAATTCCGGTATAATATTCTTGAGGCAATTTACCGCCCTCTTTTAAAATGAAACGTATTAGCATTTTTCGTATTCAACTAATTTGGATGATATTCTCATTTATAAACTTTTTCCTCCATTAAATAAATTTATTTCTGAATTATTCATCATTGCTATTTTGTTTTTGTTTTTATCTTGAATACGAATCCCCATTTATATTAGCCCCCATCACCAGAAACTTCATTGAATTTTTTTATAAGGTCCATTAAAAACAGTAAGTTGTTTGATTTAGTGCTTAACTTAAATTTATGCAGATTCTATTCCTAATTTTAAAACCCATTTACTTAAGTTTTTTCCTCTTCATTATGAATTAGAATGATATCTTCTTCCGATTATTCACAAAAAAAGTAGAGTGCCTATTTTTCGGTACAATGTACCTACTAATATTATGTCTTAGGTTTATAGGTTTTCACAAGGGGGTATTTATAGCTTTTTAAATTTGATAGTAACTAGATTGATAAAAGGAATTAATTAATAGAAGGAAATTAAAAAAAAAAATATATATATATATATATATATATAGATTTTTCTTGAAATATGTCTGAAAGGGTGGAGGGAAAAATGTAAACCGATGGGGCTCCAGTTGAAACAAGATATATCCCTCTACAATTTATCATTTGCGGACGACCAAGTCATCATTGCTCAGGATACAGAAGATGCAGGATACATGTTAAGAAAGCTTAATGAAGAATATAAAAAATGGGGACTAACCATTAATGCTGAGAAGACAGAATTCATGTCATCCAGTAATGAGGACATAGAACTGCACCCAGGACAGGCTCTGAAAAGAGCCAAACATTTTAAATATCTTGGGTCTATGATTGAATTGGACGGCTCGTGTGATAAAGAAATCAAGAGGAGAATTTCGGATGGGAAAAGGACCATATCGATGCTTAATTCAATACTGTGGAACAAAAATATCATCCCTAAAACAAAAACAAAATTTATAAAAGTATTGTATTAAGTATAATGACATATGGAGCAGAAACCTGGACCATAAAGGGCAGTCTTCGGAAGAAACTCCTGGCCACCGAAATGGACTACTGGCGCCGAGCGGCAGGAATATCCAGGATGGAAAAGGTGAGAAACGAAACCATTAGAGAAAAAATGGAAGTTGAAAAAAACATTCTGGAAGAAATAGAAAAAAAATGGCTGAAATGGTTTGGTCATCTGAAAAGGATGCCCGAGGAAAGAATGCCAAAAGTTGTCCATTCCTGGAAAATAGATGGAAGGAGAAGACGAGGTAGACCAAGGAAAACATGGAATAACGAAGTAGAAGATTCCTTGATGGGGCATGGTCTACGAGAAGAATGGGCCTCAGACCGAAAAGTCTGGAAGGAGGCAATAGACAATATATAGGTTAAGGAAACCCACCATTGGTGAAAACTCCTGTGAAAAAAAAATATATATATATATATATATATAATTTTTCTATCTTGTCCGATATAGAAAAAGTAATAAGCGATATTACGATTTTTATTTTTATATTGGTTTGGGTCTAAGAAGGAACAGTTTGAACAGTTGTAGGTCCAATTCCCGCCTGCGTAGGTTGATATTAATTTCTGTGTTGGTGATCCGATAAATGATTTTTCAATTCCTCCAACGGTTGTTTAAGAGAATCACAAGCATCTCTTTCCGCTAAAGGTAAATGTAAGACTTCTCGAACAGGATAAATACCCGGCTTCACATTGTGCCCTGTTGACACGCTTGGGTGGAATCCTTAACTTTGTTGTTGTGAGTGCACGATTCCTTGAAAATCCTGGAAAACATGCTTCAAACTCTAAAAGCTCGTTAAGAAAAGTTGCGAAGTTTACCGTAGTTATTATCCTCGATCCTCACTTTCTAAGGAATAAGCGAAGAATCATGAGCAGAAATAAGAAATAAACTTTTAATAACGAAATATCTCGACTTGAACATTTCAGGAAATGATCACAAAGTTTTTTTTTTTTTTATTTCTACATAATAATTAAACCTACCTAGAAACAATATGTTATATTAATGGCATGTAAGTTGCATTAATTCTCTTTTCTTTTTTTATTTTCCCCAAAATGTTTACTGCTTCATCAATTGCCTTGATCCCCTACAGTAAATTCCAATAAACTTCTTTGAGATTAACTACGATATTGACTTCTACTATTTACATAAGAGTAGTTGCTTTGTCCATATGAGGATAGAGGAGATGTTAAACCTACACTAGATGACAATGGGAGTATATTGTCTAGTTATTCGAGGTATTTATCTAATTCCAAATAGTGTCATCCAATTATTTGAGCTAGTAGCTGTGAGAAAGTGTCCTTTTGTTGAACAATGTTATTTTTGTATTGATGTTAATTGGTTATATATGCGTTAGAACATAGTATTGAACTTAAGAATATTTTATAAAACCAATTTGTTTAAATGAGAAAAAGCTGCTATAACTATCATAAATGCAGTAGTTAGATACATCCTATAACTTTGTAGTTTAGCAAAAAATCTAAAAAATTGGAGCTACCTTCAACAAAAATAATATCTTACTTAAAAAAAATTATAAACACAATATTGAACTCAACTATTATGGCAAAAAAATAAAATCCAAATAAATTATTGTTTTTTGTTTGTTTGTTTCTTATACAAGTCATGATGTAGCACATTTGTAGTTTTGATAAATAATTCTATGCAGTACCGCGCTAGAGTTTCTGTGTTATATTTAGCGATCACTTAATAGGAAAACTAAGAATTCTTCGTTTATGAATTATCGTTCTTGCAAGAGATATAAAAAGGAAGATCATTTTATTTTAATAGGATAACAATAAACAATGTTTAATTCAATAATATAATTATATAACAGATGCAAGTCGGAATGAATATAAAATCCTATGGTATGTGAATGACATGGCCATATGGGAACCAATCGAGGAAATAATGAGAGACTCTCTAGGAATCTGATGGAGAAGCCCAGCGATTCGGCGTACAAGTAAAATAAAATAAAACAAAATGTGAGAACAACTGGTCTTAACAACAGAATCTACTTGGATGGAAAATCTTTACCGATAGCAAACAGATGTAAGTAACTTATCTCCACATTATTATAAATGATTAAAGATCAGATACAGACCGTCCTGCAAAAAGTGCAAGAGCTTTCTTTTCCCAGAAAATATATCGGGATGATGACCGAAGCGATCTTGAAACAAGTAATAATAAGTAAAGTATTAACGAATGAAACAGGACCAATAAAGAACTGCTTAGAGATCGAAATCTCGTGATATGATGACGAGGAGGTAAAGATAGACGTGGCTAAAAGTTCAAAGCAGTTGCACATTAATGGAAGTCACAATAGTCGAAAAGAGGCCACATGGAAAGCCGTTCTGATTCTATTTAACTGCAGGCAGCAAGCAAAGCAATAGCTCAAGATAGGCAGTCTTGTCTGAAGGCTGGTTCAGGCGCCTAAAAAATTAACAAGATGCTCATAATCAACAAAAAAAAATCATTTGAATTTAAAAAAAAAATTTAATGAATTTCTTCCAAAAATATGGTCACTATAGAGCTGTTAATTGAAATTTGAACTATGCTAACCTTGATAAAATCATAAGCGTTTACTTGCTATCATAACAGCAGGATATAATTTTCAAGAGAGGATATAGTATCCAAGTCATTATCTCGAAATCGATGTATCGACCCATGTTTATTAGCTATCGCACCTTTCATATTAATTTACCTTCATGAACATCCGGAGGGTGATAAGAGCTGATATAACCCTGCCGGGCTTAAGTGACTTTATCTTGCCACGTTTTCAACCGTACGTTCGGTCTATGTGTATGGGGTACCATTTCAATGTAATAAAACCACTCAGATCCTTTTTTAGAGGTGTACCAATTAAAACAAGATTTTTCATAAGTTATTGAATCGATTCCTACAGCTAAAATTCCTCCTACTTTTAATTTACTCTTGCCAGAAATGTATTTGACAAAGATGCTTGAATATGGGGTATGATTATTTTCCAAAGAACGGTCCCGATAAAGGCATACCTAACATTTATGACTTGGTTCTGTTAACTTATTCAATAAAAAAAAAATTAAAAAATGCTCCTTGCTAGTAGTAGTCTAATAAACGTGGGCCTATTCAAATTCTATAAAATTTCGTAAAAAACAATGTAAAGCGAATTCATAACGATTTTTATAGCAATAAATAATATACCCAGAGATTGGCTGAAGTTATGCAATTTTAATATGGAAAGGTGCACCTGGTATGAAAGAACCACTGAGCGAAATTTGGAGAATTTATGACAAACGGTATGGATTTCTGTAAAGAACAAACAAAACAAACAGAATTTCATCTTTATTTGTTTAGATTACCTTCTATTGTGAATTACTGATTTTTTAACAAACGTGATATATCGGATAGGATTTTCATTAAAATCAATCAAAGCATCACATAGTGAATACTTGTTGTTTACACATCATACCAATACTGTATCGTCGATTGAATTAAATTTAATTTTAAAAATTAACTAAAAACAAACAATTCTAATATGAAGTTTGAGGTTGAAACTTCAATTTACTCTAATTATTAAAAATAAGTGAATGGTTTCTTAATTTATTCATTAATGCATGGATATTCTTAATTAAACCAAATATTATAATGCGCTTAATATTTTAAAAGAAGTATCATCTTTAACAATACAAATATTATATTTATGTAAATAATTACTGAATTAGGGAAAATTTAGTAACTGGTGTAAGTGTATTATTAAAAATATTAAATTTAGTAATTAATAATTATCAAAAGATATTCCCCCCTATCTCTCTCTTCAATGGATAGTTTACAATTATATTTTTGACCAGTGTTAAAATACCCAGGGTTTAAATTCGATTAAAAATTATATTAAAATAAAATAAAAATAAAATCTTAAAAAAAGTTGTATCTGTAATTTTTAAAAATCAGTTGATGATTTTTATTGATTATCAAGAGTGCAAAAAAGGATTTCTATCTTTATTTTTTAATGAAATTTTGACTATTATTAAAAATAATAATAAAAATAAAAGAAAAAAATATACATAAAGCGAACACTTAGCACACTTATTTATTTGCAAAAAGAATAGTAACTTTACTAAATTGATATAAATAAATACTGCCTTCCTAGGGACTACCCTTGATTGAAGGGTCAGGTCCACTTTTGCTGTAAACCCGGCTCGCCACAGAAGGATATCCGATTCCACAGTGAATAATGCACGGCTCATTTTACAGGAACTAAATTACAATGTGCAACCTGGTTACGAACCCAACACCATTAATTCTGAAGCCGGTGCCTTGCATTAAATTTTAGAATTTAAAACCTAACCAAATTAAAAAAAAATGTCCAGGCAGTTTAAAAACTATTGCGTTAGAAAAGGCTACTAAAAATCACACCTACAATTTTTCTTTTTCAAATTTACGACTTATTTATGTTATATTTAAGATTTTATTTCTGGGAAATTTTCGGCGTAAATGCAAATTACCTCTTTTGTAGATTCCATACGTTGCTTTTCATATATGTAAACATGAAGATAGGAAGATTGTTTACACAATGACAAGAAAAAATCTGGTCTTATCTATTTTAAAACCAGATCGTGCCGATCTCTTGTGCAGATTTTATTAAAAAATAAAACGGTTAAGATATCGGGTTTGTGCGTCAATTTTATCTGGGCTGGCAACACTTGAGCTTAAACATAGCATTTTCATACTGTAAACTATTTTTTTACTTACTACTTCAAACTAAACATCTAAATTTAATAAAAATGAGCGGCAGCAAATCCAGGGACGGGGCTCGTTGGAGCGTCCCTCCCTCTGAAAGTTTAGGAATAAATTCTGGAAAACTATTACTGCATAAAAAGCCCTTCAATTTAGTAATATGTAATGTAATTTATTTATATTTATGTTCATTGTTATTTAAGCGTTTTATTATGAATAGATTCCTCTCCCATTAACAATGCAATTTTTATCACAGTACTGTCTTTACCCGGACATTCCGTAATCTTTATCCGCAACATATGATTTTTTACCTAAGCTTAGTGATACTGTGAGGGAATAAGTGTACATTGTTCAATAGTTTCTACGTCGATGAATTAAATGAGACTATTTA
The DNA here is from genome assembly GCA_911387785.2 of Aelia acuminata. Classification (NCBI taxonomy): domain Eukaryota; kingdom Metazoa; phylum Arthropoda; class Insecta; order Hemiptera; family Pentatomidae; genus Aelia; species Aelia acuminata. The sequence continues at coordinate 116,548,574 of OU426980.1, read as the reverse complement.
CGATGAGGTCAGTAGTTTAAAAGCTATCTATGAATATAGATGGAAAATCACATTTCGCAAATTCCTCTAAAGTGTATGAGACACACTTATCATTTCACGTTTTTTTTTTCTAGATTCAATTATTTCATGTAGAATATTGGCATATTTGAAATTTTATAACAAACGTAAACAAGCCCCTTTAAGCCATTAATTGATAATTTCTTGTATAATTTTTTTAGCTATGATATTAAGCCGAAATTTTTTTTACCCTGAATCAATCTGTAATAACTTTTAAACTATTGACTGCAACGAAATTTTGAATGGTCTCATTGGAATTAGAAGCATATCTTATTTATTTATTAGCCATAACTTATATTTCTTTTAATGCGAACTTCTAAGGTTGACGTTAGTTTACTGGAAGGAGAGAATAAATGAAAATAAAACGGGAAAAAAATGCAATGCCGTAAAACGGGTAAATCTAATAGAGAAATGCCTCGTCTAACTAAAAGATAATAGACAAAGAAAACAAAACATTTGAACGAAAAGATGGTAAAGCTATCGCTATGCTCCTTCTGGGCGTGGGCCGTATTAAGCTTACTCCCTTCGCATCCTTTTCAGTTAAAAAGTACCTTAAACAGCTTTATTAGATCCCACCTTTCGACCACCGCCCGCTAAACTAGTAAAAAAAAAAAAAAATGATAATATAAAAATGTAATTTTAATTGTAAAATACAATATAAAATGTAATTTAGTGATTTATTTTCGTTTTAAATTTGCAATTATTTAATGATACGTAAAATACCAACCCTATGTATTTGGACAGCACTGCTGATTGTTGAGCATCTCTCGTAAGCTTATGAAAGAATAATTGCTTTGCATAAAACGCTTGTCTACATAGTATTGTTTTAATATTTATATATTTTAGGACGCTTGCTTGGTATCTCATGGTAATTAATCATTCCCCCTCGCTATTCGATTTTTTTTTTTTTTTTTTTTTTTTTTTTTTTTTTTTTTTTTTTTTTTTTTTTTTTTTTTTTTACATATAAGAAATAATTTTCAGTATTTATTTACATATAATAGGTAAAAGAACCTCGGAGGGCTTGCTTGAGCTGGAAACGGCAATAGGATGGCGGTTGTAAGAGCACAGGTGGCAGATTGGATTGCTCGCTCCTACACCTTCCCACCAATTTATTTCTCCCCTTTCCAGGATATATTTAGATCTGGCATCGTTACCCAAATGGAACCCAGCTGCTTCAAGTACTTTCACAATCCCGAAGAAAGCACACCGATTTAAACTTTAACACAGCATTGTTTTTTGTTGTTTCCTTCTACAACTAACACGCTCCACGTAATTTCGATTTGCTTCAAATAAATTATAAAATTGTCATCGAAGAGGCGGAAATCATCCTCCCATCACCACTTATCAATACTTGCGGTTTTCCAAATGAATTTTACCTATACCATACCAAGGTAGATCTGGTCGTTGAATATGGCAAGATTGAGTATTAAGATGTGATAGACAAGACCTGGCCTCACCAAGAAATTCAAAAGAGGTTCCAGTTTGATTAATTTCAAATCTTCGAAAAGAAAAGAAAATTCGCTTATAAACTCGTCAACAAAAAAAAAAAAACTAAACACAATATGTTTATTTTAAAGGCTGTTCTGAGGGTAACTTTAAAGGGTAATCTGACGTATGAAGTATGGGTCATATAAACTGAAATAATCCCTTCAGAATTTATAAGACTGGTCGCTTCATTTCCCAACTCAACTCTCTTTAATTTTAAGTACAATAGTTTTTATTTTTTTTTTCATTGTAACGATAGGGGTAATACACCGAATTGAGGGGCATGGGCGTCCACAGGGGGGGGGGGGCAGTGGTCGGGCAGCCCCCCCTAAAAAATATGATAAACAAAAAGTACAAATTAGAGAAATTCGTATTCATTTATTAGTATTTTATAAAGATATATTTTAATGTTCAAATATCAATAAGTTTTGTTTGAACAATGAATTGAGTCTTAAATAGACAGAATAACTCGATCCCCCCCCCCCCCACCTCGGTCATAAGAATTTTACCATCCTGCCTCCCAAAAGAAAAAATTCTTCCTCCCATCCCCCCCCCTAGACGAATTCTACGGAGGCCCTTGTTAATGGGCCAACCCCGCGTTAGAAAACTTGAAGAAAACGAATAATTAAAAGCTCTGGAAAAAAAGCAATTTTTTTTTAACTTGAAGAATCATTAGTATATTTTCATCATTAAAAAGTATTGTATAAGGGTGAATTTAGTTTAAATTACTTATGAAAGGTCTAAATCACACTACTTATTGAAAAAACAAACAAACTTACCATAATTACGAGGAAGAAATCAATGTGTCTCGTGTTTTTTTTTTGTGTTTTTTTTGGACGAGTGTATATCAATATTTCTTGGGTATATGCACAAGGTGGGGCGTGCTTTGTATCTGCACATACTGCACAAGTATCGACATTTTCATGAAAGGTAGTATTTTTGTTTCCTACCTAAATATTATTTATTTACATTATAAAATGATTTTGTTCCTAGTCACGGAGGTTTCATACTTTCAATCAACAAATTTTATTTTTAAATTATTATATTTGTAATAGAATTGTCACTATTTTAAGCCTAAAGGCCAAACCGTAATCTTTAGTTTCGGTATTCCCAGTGCCCCCTCCCGACGCTTGGGGGCATCTATCAATATCCATGGCGATAAATACAAAATACTGATCTCTTCTGCAGATAAAGAGCTGCAACAGGTTGTTCGTTATTATTACAGAAAAAAAAAAAAAGACCTAATTTCCCCACGTTGGAATTAATTGCCCCCTTTCAGCCCTAGTTCGGTTTAAATCCGTTAATACGATGCGATTAAGTTTCAGGGAATAAATTGGGATTTTAATTTTTAAATCATTGTATTATTTTGCGAGGCTATAATCATAAAGTATTGGTATAATTACTTATTTCCTTATAATTATTATCGATAGGATGTATTTTATTTTCATAATTAATATTTGCCAAGAATAATATGGGTACTTATTGATCATCTCATACCTCCAAATCCTAAACGCTATGATGTCTATAACGTGACACAACATAAAAGTCGTTAGCCTGCTGTTGACATTGATGGAAATCGAAATAAATAAGAACATTTTAACTAGAAAAAGTAACAGTTTTATTTGTTTAGTTAATTTATAAATTATATAGAAATTTGAGCAGTTCTCGAGAACTTCAAGCCGTTTAGTGTGGCATTCAGGCTTTTTTTTTATCCATTTTGAGCGCGCGTGGCGAGCGAAAGTCGATAGCTGAGGCAAATCAAGGGCCTTTCTACAAAGGATGAGATAGGGGATATCTAATGTTAATAGATATGTGATAGTGGGGGGTGTGGGGAGAGGATTTCTTTCTTTTTCGATTGCGGCAACGCAAGATGGGTAAGCTAGGGTTTTTAAATATCTGTTTATTAATTTAAGGTAATTAATAGCTTAAAATTAATTTAATTTATGAAATTAATAAGAGTAATGGCAGTATTAAATATAATTAGTTTATATTTTTAATTAAAACTATTTTTAAACTGAATGAAAATTTTAGCTCCGCCTACCGAGGCAAAATGACAGCGACGGGAAGCCATTCATTCTCCTATCCCGTGGGAGGTATTTTTTTTTCAGGTATTCTGAGTCCTTGGCCGCCTTGAGGAGAGGGGCGTAAACACTTAGGAGGAGTTATGTTCAAAATGGCCGCCTTGGGATGAAATTTCCTCCTCGCTTTTCAGAAGCAACTCCTTCATTAAAAGCAAAGTTTATCCATACTATAACCATCAAATTAGGAAGCGATATTATGGTCCTAGGCACTGTCAAGAAAAAAAATATAAATTTTTACAGAGAGGTTCAGCCTAGAGCTTTTTTTTTTTTAAGTCATGTCTTATATTTTATGTATTCAAGGTGGGCATATGTTGAAGATGGTTTAATATATTTTATTCAAACTTACATGTAATTTACTTTTCTTTTTTGGCTTAATATTCAATTTTATTTGTTATGTATGTACATAAATCAATAGTGGAAATCTTGTATTTGTCCTCAATAAAAATTAAAAAAAAAAAAAATTATGCATTTCTTCTTGCTTTGCTTATTTTTTATTTTTTGTAAAAATTAAGATAAAAACATAAATAAACCAAAATAACAATATCATGATCAATTGAAAATCAATAAATTTTAATACGAAATTGTGTTCGGTATCATGAAATCCGGGTTCTGTAATTATTTCAGTTATTTAATTTAAATTATTAAAAATATTAAAGAATTTCTTCTTGACCTATGCCACATTTGATTTAGAGGTGTTCTTAAGAGGATGCGGTGGGGTGGGTTTAAGTGCAATATTTGATATATGAGAAGGTTCCAACTAAAAGCATTAATTTTAATGTGATAATAAAACTATACCAAAATATATAAAAATAAAACTCGATTGCCATGATGAGGAAATTTCTCACATTTTATGATTTTTTTTATACATACATTTTTCCGTTATCAATTTATATGTATATATAATTTGATAACTAATTTTCAGGTAAAAAGGGTTCGCATAATTATAATGTCTCCTATAAATGAAGGGTGGACCGTCTGCATGTGAAGAGCCGTGACGGGGTGGTGAGGGGGGAGGAGGGTCGTTGCCCTTTTATAATTAATAATTAGCCCTCCGCGCAATCAAGGAAATTGACCCAGTTGCCCTACAGAATATATTTATTTTTTTTCCAACAGTCGAGTTCTGTGACAATCCTTTTCCTGACACTCCCCCTTTAATATTTAGTATATACTAGAACTAATAGGACTAGTCATAAGAACGTTTGACCACTTTTGAAGTACAAAAAAAAAATATAATTATGAAGAATTATAGGGTTGTGTTAAACAACCTTATAGTAGTTGTTAATTTTCAGGGGGCTGGTAATTATTTGATTTTAATATTAATAAAATAACGTCAAAGTTTGAAATATACTTACCTGAAAAACCAACACATCCAGTGTATAAAAAAAAATACAATTATTATACGAAATTTTGGCCTATTTATTTTCCATTTTCAATTTTTTTTACATTTAACCTTCGAAATAACGTTTAAATGGAGGCCCTAAATAAAATAATCTATCTTTCAATATTCAAGAAAATTGTTTAATTTTTGTAACAACAATATTTCTTTTATTTTCTTATTCAGTTATTTTATGCATTTTTTTTTTTTTATTTTTACTTTTTAACATACACCGAATTAGGATTTAAAGGAAAATGTTATATTATTAATGACGAAACATATAAAAATAATTATAACCCTTAGTTTATGTCAAGTATAGACTACTTTTTAAATGTTGTCACAAATCTTGTGGTTATATGTAATATATGTATGTTAAATGTAGTTAATACTGCTTGTATGTTCACTACAGGCAGTGAAGAAACTAAACCAGCTGTCTTGCGAACTCCTACTACGTCAACTTATTCGCCAGACTTAGCGTCTGGCGAATAAGGTTGACAGATTTCAGATTTCCATCTGTTAAGAACTTTGGATCACTTTTTAAAAAACTTTTTTTTTTTTTTTTTAATTGATTCTTACGTTCAAAAAGCATTTCTGACTTAATTTCTTCACTAAACCCTGAATTATTCAATTCTGTGATGAAAAAGTGGAGCAGTAGCGTTAGAAAAAATTATTTACTAAATAACCATGAAATAATTTCTTATGAAAACTGATAAGTCACATCGAACTACCCAATCTTTGGAAGACCCAATTTATTGAACCAGTATCCGCAAACGTGGATGGCACCGCACGGACCAGATACTGTCAAATAAATAAAAATGGAAGCTTTGCTTAATATAATATTTTCAGCCGTAAGATGACGACCTGAAATCTTCTTAGTCGACAGATTGATGACCCAGTGCATACGACACAAAGTTGATCAGTCGTTATGGTATTATAAGGAAGCGGAAGATGTTATTAGAGGATCGAAGCTTGCCTAATCCCATTGGAAGGGATTTACTTACCAATCAAAAGTAATTAGTTTATCTTCTTCCCTCCGACACAATTAACCCTAATTAATCCTTAATTAAACTTGTTTACATATAAATTGAAACTAAAGCTTATCTCTCAATAACTTTTTACTTTCGTTTAATTTCGCTTTCAATCGGTATTGTAATTTTCTTTTCAAATTAGATTCGTTTGAATATTCAACAGCAGCAAGTTGCATCTGTTCTATAGCGCTGACTACAGTGTCTTTAGTTGAACTAACAGGCCTTCCTTGACAAGAACCTTCTTGCTTATTTGTGTATTAATGAAGGTCGTTATAGCTAAACAGCATCATAAAAACAATAAATTAAACTGTTTACAATATCCTTTCGAGGAGTACTACAGGTCTTGCATTTGCTTGCCGACCCTTGGAAAGACTCCCATCGTCTTATGGGCTTCTCCAAACACACATGTAATTTAGAAACTACTCAATTTTTAAATATTCAAAAAATGTTTTATTTGAACATTAAAGATAACACCAGACTATTTCAGAACCTTCCATTGCTTAGGAGACTACTTTAGGAATAGAAATAGACGTGGGGACATCATCCCTGTTATTAGGTTACTTGATCTCTATATATCTATCCTTTCAAAATAAATTTCCAACTATTATTTGAGTGTTACCAATATTTTATATTTTAGTCAATTCTCCTCGTTAACCGTACCGATTAAGGTATCCATTCATACATTCTCTGCCTTTCATTTTTTTTTTTTTACTTAACAACAACAGCGTAAATGTTCGGCATACAACTCAGGTGTCAGCATTTCATTTCGTGTTTCAAACAAGCCGCCCATAAACAATGATAATATGCCCACATATCTCAAAAAAACAAAACGCTCTGACTTTCTCAGTCTATTCTTCGCTTTCCATATAAATATCCTCTCCCACATAGTCAAATTATTGCATTTTATGTTTCATTCATCATATGATGGTTCGAATTTAGATGAAGTATTTACTACAACCGTTCAAAAAACTTTTGAAAAAGGAGCAAAGCAGGCGAGCTAATGCACTTGCGCAGAGGAACGTGCTAGCAGCATCCGGAAACTCTTCCTCATTGGTTGTTCCAAGGAAAGATAAAAGAAAATTATGGCCATTAAAATAAATTTTTTTCTTTTTATATAAATGAGTGGAGACAAATGCGCTGTACTCCTGGCACCTTCGACGTGCAGCAATAACGTGACGACTTGCAGCATTATTTCTGCATCCGGAAACTCTTCCTCACTGTTTGTTCCAATGAAAGTTAAAAGAAAATAATGGCTATAAAAAATATTTATTTTTTTTTATATATGTTTGGAGACTAATGCAATGTATTCCTGACGCCTTCGATAGTATTTCAATACATTTAAAACTACAATATATTTAATAATTACTCCAGGAAAAATTGATACAAAAATTATTCTCAAGTCACTTTTTTTTTTTTTTTTCAGCCTAACGCGGTCCACCCAATATATTAGATAGCCACTATCATAAAATTCCAGAAATCAAAACATTTATAAAAAATGAATACATAAAAATTAAAAAAACAAAAACAAATACAAACACAAAATTTCCAGACTTAGAATAGAATAGAATTTTACTGATTCATTTTTTTTTAATATGACATGTATTCATGTATAAAAATATTTTGAAGATAAACTACAGATAAACTAAATTTTTAAGTTATAAAAATATAATACGTTACCCGCATCACAAAACCATCACTTACCACCTAGCATGCAAACTAAAAAATATTACACTGACAATGAATATAAGTCTACGATTATCGAATACTACACTACGGACTAATGCACTACATATTTATATTCCACATGTAAAGCTTAAAATAAATTTTAAACGTTTTCATTTTATTCCTATGTATTTTCAATTAATTTTCATGAAAATATTTATTTTGCAATGTTTTATTCCTTTTTTTGCAAAATCTTCAGAACCGTCTAAGACTGTATACCTTTTCATAATTATTTTTAGCTGATAACATACCATCTTATACGTAGATGGCAATTTACATACGTCTTTATTACAACTTTTAATTAACTGCATTTTTTTTTTTTTTTACTCCTTACACTCTTTTAGATACTATCTAAAAAAATAGCTTATATTAACCACTTCATTGGAAATGAGAGACGGTTAATTTTTCCAAATTAACAAAAAAGTAATGGTGATTCAGCGAATAAACTTTAAAAATTCGATATTCAACCCCTGGGATACTACTTCAATGAAGATTTGATCGATATTTAAGACCTCATCCACGTAAACCGATACAGGAATTTCAATTGAAATAGTTGAACCGTTTTCGAGAAAATAGGTGAGAAAGTGTAAACATTTTTATATAAAGCAGCACTTCAATTAAGTTGATTTTAACGAAAAATTTCCTGGTATATCGCAGGCATATTTCAATCCTCAATACGTAATTTAAGTTTCGTGAAACTTTTCGCTTTTTATCTACATTTATCACATACATGCAAACATTTGGCAACAACTTGGTAATTATTGACACGTGATATCTTATAATATTTATATCCTATGAAAAATCGAAATTGTTCTCCTTCCCAATATTATTCACTAAGGTACTCATTTCATATTCGATTAAGGAAAAAAAATTAATGTGATTACCGAATTAAAATTTTTCATATTTTTTTCAATCTTATTTTTTTATTTGTTTTCTTTGCACGACTACATAACTACATCAAAGAAGAATACCTGAAACTAAATTAAATACAACGAACTCTTTTTCTTCCTTTTTTTAAAATTAATATTCGTCTGACCCGATAAACAGAGATGTCATTAATGCCTTTTTCAATTTTTTTCTTTTTTCTTTTACTGCTATAGAAATTAAAATATATTTTTATTTGAATGGGGAGAATAATAAATGGATAAATAGGGAGATAATATTTTGCCATGAATCCTTAGAAAAAAAACAGTCATTTAGTTATATAAATATGTGTGCTTCGTGCGTATGGCTTTTCGAAATCGTGTATGTTTATCACAAAGTAACTCCCCCTAGCATTAAGATCCAATAAATTGAACTCCTACTGTAGCATGAGACGAATTCCTTCGGGGAGGGCAATATGAAATACCAAGGCATCCCCTTCCACGTTATGTAATAAGACCTAGCATTTATTAAGTAAAGCATGGATAATGGTCCAATAAAATGTGCATTACCGTTCTCATATGAATAATATAACAATTATCTTTTCCTTTACGACTAAAAAGATTAGCAAATAGTAAAACATAAAGAACTCATATAGGACTAAATGTTTCGTGAAATATATTTTCAAAAAGCATATCTATAATTTTTTTTTTCATAAGCGGTCTTTGAAATTCTTTCGGCATTTGCTTGATTATTCATACTCAACACACATATTCACATTTTTTTTTTTTATTCCACTCATGGGTCCTTAAAAGGTTTTTTATCTTTGAAAACTTATATTCGAAATTTTTTACAATCAAAATAATTCCCCTTACTATGTATATTACGCATAAAGGTAAGTGAAAATATATATATTTTTTTTACTATGAAAAGCGATATGACATTTGCTCTGTAAGGAGGGATAGTACGTTACCAACAGCTTTTATAAGCAAATATTTAAAAAATAAAAATTGTACTCTAGTAATTAATTTATAAAAAATATATCCCAGGACACAAAGGGGAAAATATTCTTTATCTAATGTCACATAAATGGAAAAAATATAGTTGTCACTATATATATATATATATATATATATATATATATATATATATATATCACTATATATATATTGTCAAAAAATATATATATATCACTTTTTTTTTTTTAATGTGGATATGATTCTCTTCTAAAAGCTGTTTTATAACTTTTTTAAACTGGTTCCTTATACCAGTAGGAGGCTAATACATTTTTTTTTTTTTAATCTAATAATCCATGATTTGTGGAAATACAAAACTTGGCGTACCCTCCACGTTGACGTACCAAAATTTGACGTTATTATCCCTCCACCCACTTAAAGTAATTCCAACGAAGACAACTACTTGTATTTTAATCTGTCTAATTTACAATACTGTGGTCGTTAACTACGTAAATTCAGTAGCCTTTTAGTTATCGCTTCTTATTCAGCAAAAAAAAAAAAAAAAAAAAAAAAAAAAAAAAAAAAAAAAAAAAAAAAAAAAAAAAAAAAAAAAAAAAAAGTGGCTTATTTTAAAACATAAATTATAACTTTGTTCTCTATAATCAGATAATTTTTTTTTTATTTTTTTTTTTTAGAGAATGAATAAATGCATCCTGGTCCATGGTTTGCTGTTCCTAATACACGATATATGTAAATATGTGAGTGTATATTTAAATATAGATTAGAGGCTTTGAATAAGTATTTCTTTTGCCGAGAAATGAGTTTTTATGAAATTGTATAATCATCAGAAAACTTCTTCCTGGAAGTATCTTTGAGTCCGGGGAGTCGAAGATGAAGACAATATCAAGTAATAATTTTCAGGACGAGCTGGAAGCGGCCTTCAGAGGATCGATTCCAGCTGGGTGGAGTTTCAGGCATAATATTTCTCCAGAATTCCTTTTACCAAATATAAGAAAAAATAGGTCATCAGGAGCGGGAATATTAGGCCAGAGGTATAAAATAACTTATCATTAAATTAAACGAGATAATACGATGTTCATTTAGTCCAGATAAGCTTGAAAGGGCCGATTGAGCCTATACTGACTAATATTTAGTTTGGAGTTATGGTTTGCTGGTAGATCCCAGAAGAAACCAGAAGCACCCAAGAGGGTCCTAGGAGCCATCAGAGGCCACAGACATTTCTAGAGTCTAGCACCATTACAGATTTAAAAAGCATCGTCCTCTGATATTTTAAGACATTTTAAATTCTTATATACGGAATATTTAGGAAATTATTTTATTCACATAATTGATAGTGTTTTCTAGATACACCCATGCCAAAAAAATTCTAATAATTTTAATATTCCCCAATTTGCTTCCCTTATCATTATCAATTGGAACTGAATTAAAATAATTCATTATTACATATTAATAATGATGCTCCGCAAAAAAATACTGCACTCCATATATGTCAAATACCTAATAAGTCTTGTTTTTTTGATACCCCATAAACTTTTTATTATAATTGGTCACAATGTGTTGTTTTCAAGCGTCATTCCTTGGCAAATCTAATAATTGAGAAAAATTGATTGTTTTAAAAGCCGTTTTTAATTATAATTAAAACACGCTACGTTAGGGTACTTGATGATAGCATTAGATGATAATTTTAATGACCTGGACTTGAGACATCTGGTCATAGATGAGTAAAAAGGAACAAAACAATATCTTTATGCATATTAATTCCATCGTCGACAGAAGATGGCAAAAGTTCATCACCATCAGTCTCTAAATAAAGTCGAGGCGTTTAAAACGTGAATAATAGAATTATTCGACTCAGTTTCTTATTTGGGCCTTTATAGCGAACTGAATGATAGGACTCAAATCCTGTTAGCTAAGCGCCGCTGCTCGTACAAGAAAGTGGAAGGTATTGATCTAGAAGCTGAAAGCGGCCGTGGTTTGCCGGCGAGGGCAGCCTGAGGACTCCTTCCTCTTTCATTTTCTCTGGCTGGATGACAGGTCCCTCGTCACTGGCTATCGTAAACAATGAGACGGCAAGGGTGGGAGATTTGGGCGCGGTTTGGGGGGCCTGTTTGGATCAATAAGTTGCTACCCCCCTCAGCCACCCTCTCATCTAGCCCCTCCGAATTAGACCAATTACCGAGGGGCGGTCGAGCCATTTAAGGCGAGCTGCCCGCGACCCTCTCTCTCATCTCATCCTTTTTTACGACTTCAACGTCGCTCCTTAGCCCGTCGGCGTATGTTTAAGCATCATTGTGGTTGTGAAGACAAGTGACTTATGTCACGTTTTCAATTATAAGTGTCACACTCATCCATTGTCTTCCACCACCACCCAAACCCGGAAACAAAGAATATTTAGTTGAATAAGAAATTAGACATCGATTTACCCCTTGCTTCCGCCCATCATCAGGAAACGGTATACCACCATACCAACTATGATAATATAAATAAATATAAAATTATGTAAACACATATTTTGAATCCAAGAATTAAACTAGGTAAATTAAAAATACTTTATAATGACTAAATGATTTTGTAATGCCAATGAAATTATAAAAGTATGTAAAATGAACATATAACATTAGTTGCGTTTGAAACTATAAACAAATTATAATAATATTAATAGATAAAAATTTTTCAAAGGAAACGTGATAGGAATATTACTTACTATAAACTACTTTTGACATAGCATTGAACATAAACATAAGTGTAAACATAAAAGGATGCGAAGCGAGCAGTTGACAAACCATTTATCTCACAATATTATCTAATTTAAAAGGAAATGTTCTTTTTTTCGAATTTATTATCATTACTATTCTTAATATTATTACACAAAAACCTGTCATAAAAAAAGATTTTAAATCCTACACTTGTTTACAAATTTTTATTCGAAAACGATATGGCTTTTTATGTAAATAAAAAATCACAAAAAATAAAAATATTTTTATACATTACAAAGAGATAAAACTCACAAAAGCAACATCAAAGGATAAAATATAGAGGCATGCCAATTGTTCATGAAAATATTGCTTCTCTTTATTTCTTAACATGATATAAAATGAAAATGTAACAAGTGCGTGATGAAAAAATTATTATAACGACGCGAAAGGCAGGTAAGAAATAGAGGTAGAATTACCGGAAAGATGCAGGAAGGCAGCGGCAGAGTGCGCCTACTACTTCCGGCAGCATTTGTCAAGAACACCTTCTGATGATTATCAATCTCATTCAAAATTATTTCAACGTGGAATGCTTTTTTTTCATCTCAACTTACCAAGTAAATATTCATCCTATTTCCGAGGACCTTACACTTGCTCCTAGAACAAAAAAAGAGGTCAAAAACTTAGAATGGAAATTCTATTTCTGTTTATTTGATAAGAATTTGGAATTAGGAGATTTCATGAGAAGGAAAGAAGATATGGATTCCTTGAACTATATAAGGAGTTGGATATTAGATTTTAAGTATTTGAAAAAACAGAAAATTTTGTTTCATTGAAAAACTTTTTAAAAAAATATATGAGTCTATTATTAATATAATTTGCGTCAATGATCAATTGAAATATAGTCTATTTCAGCCTTTCAGTGCTAATAAGGTTTACTACGCATTTTGCTAAAAGCTGAAATAGTAACATTAATTTGGGATTAGAAAAATTATAAGGGGCCTTTTAAAAAATATGATCAAACATGAAAATAATATTTTTTTTTCAGTACTATACCTTTAATATAATACTGAAAATCATTATTTGTCCTGATTTTAATAATGTATTAATATATTTTTTGGGGATATTTATACTCCTCTGATAAGGGATGGAAGCATCATGAGCATAGGATGGAATGTTTGGGGGGGAGGAGCGGATATTTAAATACGTAGGAGGGGGATAGAGGAGGGGAAGAGGAGGCGACTTACCTGAAGGTCGGTCGGGAGCGATCTGCCGCTACGATAGACCGTCGCTGGCCACATCGCTTTAACCACAGCGCATGCGTCAACCTCCCCCCCCCCTCCACTCTCATTATACACACCAATTATCGGCTTCTTCATTTTTATTGCTTTTCCCTTACTTCGGAGTCGCTTCTACCTCCCTTGGACATTTTCGCCGAACTCACGCGATTGCGATTTTTTTTTGTTGCGATTTTTCATATTCACATATTCCGAGTATCTGCTAAATGTATATACAGTTCTGCGCATAAGTTTCTGGCCACCATATACCTATATCACGCAGTATTTTAAGTTTTATATCTCCTATAAAAATTTATGAATCTTCAAAATTCCATAGTCGTTTTCAAATCATAAAAGTTTTCTAAAAAAAAAAGGATTGCAAATTACGTTTTTACAATAAAAAATAAAAATTATCCGCAATAAAACGCCTACAATTTATAAACAATTAGACGGATAAAAAAAAAAAAACTAAAAAATGGAATAGATTATATCTAATTAGAATATGTGGTTAAGACGATTTTCGTTACTTTTCATGGTCCGACTTTTAAATTTTGAACAGTATTCATATAAAATGAGGTTTGCATTATCAAGCGATTGCAGCAAATTTAACGTAATTATTATGACTTTTTTTTTTGTTCTTCCCCTTCCTCGCCTTTTAGGCTATACGGGGTTTTCCGTGCCAGTATTATAAATAAGTTTGCATCCATCAAGGCTAGAAAGGCACATTTGTAAATTTTCGCCTTGTCTCTTTTATAAACTTACTTTCTCTTTTTACTTTTTTTTTTCAATTAAACTAACTGTATAATATTTTTTTTATTATTATTTATTTAATTATTTATTCATGTCATATGTTTTAAATTTGTTATCTGCAAATTTTTTTGCAATGAGCAAATCTGTGCTCTACACGTATATGTGATATATTGACGTTAGTTATTCTACTAAGTCTCCAGGCCACCGCCCCAACAACCGTCGCGACGGGGTGGATTGTGTGGATTTAAGTGTTTCTGCTAGTGGGTTCGGGTTGAAAGTTAGTCTTTGATGGAAGTTATTGTTTGGTATCGATTATTGTTTGGATGTTAAGGTCCTTGTGTAGTTAGTAATTAGTCACGTAGTATGGTGCATCTACTATCCTCCTCAATACTTTTGATTGATAGGATTGGGTCCTTTGGATATTTGAGGGCTTTGCAGTGCCCCATAACTCTATCCCTTATGTCCAAATGGGTCTAATGAGCATGTTGTATATTGTAAGTCTATTGGATAAGGATAATATACAGCGTCTGTCAAGTAATCTTGATAACAGTCCATATCGTTTGTTTACTTGCTTTCTGATTAGTGTGATGTGGTCTTCCATGTCAGTATTTGTCCAAGTCCCAAGTATCGTACTTCCTGGGAAGTAGGTATGGGAATATCATTAAAATATACCTGAGGACACAACCCCTGATTGAGAGTAAAGACTTTAAATACGCTCTTTAATTCATTCATTTTTACTCTCCATCTTTTTGCCCAGACCGAAATATCGTCAGATGACTTTGGAGAGTCAAACACGCATCGTCTGGGTTTTTGTGGGATGTGAAGAATAATCCCCGACCCCACCAGGAACCACCACTATCGCCAACTCGTTGCCCTCGGGCTCACGTTAGCTCTCGCACACGTAAATTTTCATTAACTAATTACTATGGTATTTTTTTTTCCTAGCTAATTACCTCTCGCAAAGGTAAATATTCAAAAATTCTTTATTATGGGGTGTAGTGGTGGGGGAGAGGCGGGTGGTGTGTCGTTAGCAAATTGAATTGAAAAGAAAGGGACCAAGTACGCTGTCCTGTGGAACTCCTGCTCTAATACGTTTTATGGTTGATAAGTCGTCGCGTACTTTTACAGTAAAATGTCTGTCTGTAGGGAAAGAAAGTAAAATTAGGTACTAAGTAGGAGGGAGCAAAATTTTGAGCTTGAAAAGCAATCGTTCGTGTCATACCTTATCAAACGGTTGACTAACATCTAGAAAAACACCTGGACAATATTTTTTCTATTCTATATTCGATTCTAACGCGTTTGAAATGTAGTCCACCTAACGATGACATTGCTGTATGGTGGAATGATTTTTTTTCTGAAGCCGAACTGATGATTTGGAATGGCGTTAAATATTTCAATGGAAATAATTAACGTCATTCCAAATCATATAACGTAATAATACGTTACGTAACGTAGTAATACGCTATAATTATATAACGTATAATACTTACAGGTTTATTTTATTCATATTCGTCTCTTTATAACGTGTCAAAGTAACACAATACTTTTTAAATATAAATAATTGTGAACATTAAACTGTGTTTAAGTTAAAATCATTGATCCTTGAACCTTTTAGTGTTCTTTAGGTGGAGACTTCCAACTAGTTAGCCCCGGGCCTCAAGTAGCCTCTGCACGCTAATGATGGTGGACAAATATTTCAACCAGAGCGTTCTCTAGATCCGGTTGCAAACGATACCTCACCGATTTCGGTGTGAATTTTTTTTTTGTGATACGAGGCAGAAAAATATTAGACGCGCGTCCAATGGTTGTAGCATATGCGCCCTAGAAGCCGAGAAAGAAAAATTTATTCATTTTTATAATCGTGGAAGATTTATATAAATTTTATATAATAAAGATTTATATAAATAATTACATTTAATTATTTTACGAAAATTGAAGACAATAAACAAAAACATAGAGGATATAGATTATACAATATTTACCATCCCCCACATAGCAGTTTACTTTTTTATAATACAATGAAAAGTTTAATATATAAAGCCCACAGATTGCGTAAATGACATTAAGTGAAAGATACACAATATATTAAAAAAAAATCTTTACCACTATCTATACGTAAAAAATAATAAATCGAAAAGAAAATATCAATAAAAACAATACCGAAAGTAAGAAAGATAAGAGCAATGACATAGATTTATAAAAACAAATTAACATCAGACAAATCACTTATTATCATAGACAAGATAAAAAAAAGATAATAATCTTACTAATAAATAAAAAAGTTTTTAGTGTAATATTCAATCATTCATTTCATTTTTTACTTCACATTTTGTGAAAAAGTTATGAATCAAAATGATGGTATAACGATATGAAATTTATTTTTAAATTAAATGAACAGTTGTCTAATTTGTAAAATGGGGGTTGGTCCGCCATTAAGTGGGCAGGGGCTCCTTCTCCATATCTATATAAATTTAAAATATACATATAACTTTCTAATGCTTAAACAATTGCTAAGTGAGACGTGTGATCTTTGATTATGCAAACGTGCTGCGACCTAATAGAAAACCACAGCACTAGCTGAACTCGGATAGTGATATCAATACAAGAGCAGACAAGTGCTGCTGCAAGGAAGACAAGCATGGTACTAATTGAGATGTACCATTGTCATTAAAATGTTAAAGAGACTAGATTCCAATTAAGGCCCGGTGCACTCAGACCACACTTTTCTACGATCCGGACTGTAAGCCGGGTCAGGTGTACCTGGAGTATAATGGACCGACCGGATTTACCATTATACTCCAGGTACCCCTGACCACAAGCCTATAGGCTTATAGTCCGGATCGCAGAAAAGTGTCGTCCGTGTGCACCGGGCCTAACTCATCAATTCTAACCCCATTTTGCCTTCGTTGCTTATAACTCCATTGAATTTAGGCAGAGATAGTTAAAGAAGAGAATAGTTGAAAACTTACTTCCTGATCACATCAGGGAGCTCTTCCAGAAAATCATCGCAACCTTTGTCAGTGAAATGTATAATGCGATAATATACAATTTTGTTAGTCCCCGTAGGAAGTTACTCAGCAGTATAAATTAAAATAACCTTAATTATAAATGAATAACTTCAATTATAAAATTATTATAAAATGAAATAAATTATATTAGCAAAGCAATCATAAAATATGACTATCTGAACATCAAATCATTCAATTCAAAATTTCCTTTGCTTATTGAAAGCGCCTTTTGGTTTTTGTGACTTTTTACAGTTGATCTCCTTAAATACAATCGGCAAGATTGATTATTTCTTAAGTCAGAAATAGAGAAATCATTGGTGTATTTTGACCTTGTCATCCACGCAGGATAAAAATTTACAAACAAATTGTAAGATTATATAATATATTTTTATTGTTAGATCCTATGACGTCTTGGCAAGAACCCTAGGACAGGTGTCTAACATTTTTTGACCTAGTATCCTAAAAAATTATCAAATCGATGAAGGTAAGTCCATAACTTTCCCTCGCAAGGGCGTACCTAGAATCAAAAATAGGATGGAAGACATTTTCCTGGGGGGGGTGCAAGCCAAGGTCCTAAGGGGGGGAGGGCAAGCCATGGCTGTCCAGGTTTTAACATTTTCGGACGGTCTGGTAAGGTGATATAAAGTATTTTAACCAACAGATTGTCTTTTTCAACATATTCCTATTTCTCAAATTAAAATACGTGGCAGTAAAAGAAAACACCAGATAACAACCTCGAGGGAAAAGATTGCAGTCCTTGAGCGTCTTGACAAAGGGAGTTTTGAATTTAAAAATTTAATGTATGTATGACCCTGGCACAATATTAGGAATTAAGTGTCATCAATAAATAATAATAATAATAATTATTTTTATCGATTGGGTTTTAATTGAGGGGAAAGCCGCAAGAAAATCCCACAAGAAAAAGGAGTCTGACTGACTACCATCTAGACTGGCGACGTAAAAGTAAATAATTGGAATCATATACTATCTAATAAATTATATACTGTTTTTTTGCATGGAAAATGTACATTTTATTACAAATGCAATTTTATGAGGTTAAAAAAAAAAAACATATTTTTATCGTCGATTGTACTTTGTATATATATATATATAGCTTTTTTTTTTAAGAGAAAATTTGTAGTAAAATATTTAAAAATTAAAGAAATATTATAAAATGTGGTTTCCCAAAAGAAAATAATCAAATTTATATATAGGCATACACATTTGCTAGCACTTACTAACCATCTATTAAGTGTTTAGCTCGAGTAATTTTGACGACACCCACTGAAGTATATTATTCAAAGCAAAAATTAACTAAATGTTCTTATTAAGAAAGTAAACAAGCCGCACTAATTAAATAACATCTATATATAATAAAGCTTTAATTTAAATAAACACCATTTCCCTTAATTCCTTTTAAATGTACGATTATTACTATTTGTTTACTAAGACGATTTGTAGATAGTTAAATCATCAAATCAATCCTAAATCCTAATCAAGTTAGTGGGTGGAATATGACTTCATTAGTGAAGAACTGTGAAGTATTTTATGTACATGAATACACATTAAAATAATAATTAATAAGGATCAAGAAAATTTAAACTTTTATTTAAAAACAATAACTATATAAAGTATGGCGTTAAATTAAAGCGCTAGTTTTATTCTTAATTATAAGGCCCGAATTTTCACATAAAATAAAAATTGATATATGCAATTATATTTACAAAAATCTTGTGCGATGTGCGCAACACACAACTTTCACTTACCAACCTACTTAGATTAGAAATTGACGTGTCTTTTATAAATATGTAAACGCCATTCCTCAAAATCACACTTTTTTCCACATTCATTTGTGTACATATTTTTGTTTGAATTGCTCTCTAAAGTACAAGTACTCTAACTTTTTTTTATTCTTCAACAAATTTTTTTACTTGTGATTATTCGGCAAGTATAATACTCCATCGCGTCTGATTTTATATTCTCTATTTAATTGCTGAAAACTTAATTTAGTTAACATGGAAACGTATAATTAACATTAAATACGCAAGTTTCAAAGCACGTTGACAACTCTTTCCCATGAACAGAACGTCTTTAATTATAATAAAGTGCCCCGTCCGTTTGATCAACTTTGATGAAATTTTGACTGTCACATCGTGGGCATATATATACATCAAATACCCAGTTTGATCAAAATCGTTAAAACTGTTTTTGGGAAAATCGAAAAAAAACGTAAAAATGTATTAAATAAACTGCCCCCTCCGTTTGATCAATGTTGATGAAATTTTTTGCTGTCACATCGCGGGCATATATTGTACATACACCAAATACCCAATTTTTCGGTTTATAGTTTTTGAGCCAATCTGTTCATACATATACGCGCGCGCGCCCACACACACACACGCACGCACGCACGCAATCACGCAAGCACGCACGCACGAACGCACTCACTCACTCACTCACTCACTCACTCACTCACTCACTCACTCACTCACTCACTCACTCACTCACTCACTCACTCACTCACTCACTCACTCACTCACTCACTCACTCACTCACTCACTCACTCACTCACACACACACACACAAACACACCACTCACACACACACACACACACACACACACACACACACACACACACACACACACACACACCACACACACACACACACACACACACACACACACACACACAACACACACACACACACACACACACACACACACACACACACACACACACACACACGCTCGCACGCTCGCACGCTCGCACACTCACACACACACACACACACACATACAAACACACACACACACACACACACACACACACACACACACACACACACACACACACACACTCTCTCTCTCTAACACACACACTCACACACTCTCACACACACACACACACACACACACACACCATTTCGCTGGACTTGGTTTATAGTAGAAATATGCAACAGAACAAACAAAAATAAAAAATAAATGAGAAATATTTTAAAGCATAAATCCTAAAAAATTATTAAAATTACTTTATTAGCATTCAAGAAAAAAAAAATATATTAAAAGCTAATACTGTTGGGTTTTATTTTCATTAACAAGAAAGGAATGTTGTAAAATATTCCTGTTTTGAAAGTGGAAAATGGTCATTATTTTTTTTTTTAATCCTTCTTGGGATTATAAATAGGAGTTTCAGTCTTAAATTTTCTTATTATTAACAATTACAATTGGCAAAAATTTTGTTCTTGTTTTTAATATCTGATTTTCCTTATCAAAATAAGTGTAGTGCTTTAAGGTACTTACATAGCATGGATAGTAATTTCTGTGAAGCGATGGTTTTTCACAGCTAAGAGTGCAACAAAATGCATTATGTCTGACCACCGTATTAACACAATGAAAATAATAAACAATACGATAATGTTATGAATCTATATTCAAAATATTATTTAAAATACAAAGCAGTACCTAGATAACTCATTGGAAATAATTTAAATTTCTAATTGTTCCTACAAAAAACTTCCAACCTTATTCCGGATATGAGAGTATAGGCGGGCGCAAGCGACGGTGCTGCTTCTGCGACGGTGCTACAGGAACTAGAGAAACGGTGATAAATCCGGGCCATTACCTGGGATTCATAGGGTTTTTTGGCGTTTTTAATTTATTTTTCCATAATTAAAACCCGATTGAGCAAAAAATCATTTGAAAAATATCTAATAGGTATTGCTCGGTCCCTCAGTGTTCAATTAGAAAGTCAAAAGACGTGTCATTCCCTTTTATTTCCAAAAAATAAAAAGCTTCTTAAAGAGTGGATTGTAAAATTAAGAATAGATAAGCCTGTTTCGAAACATGTGACGATATGTAGTCTTTATTTTAAAGAGAGAGACTATATTTATCCTAGTAAATATTAGTATTTGACATTTTATTATTCCAAAATGCTAGTTTTATGCAAATAACATTGAGACCATAGTGTCATAGATTTGTTTTTCTTTTTTAATTTTCCCCATTTTTCTATTACATCCGCTGTGCTTAATTGTTCCATGTTTTCAATGCGAAGCCTGAAAGTTTTGACAAATAAATAAATAATATGACAAAGAATCTAAGCTGTCATAACAATGATTGTGTAAATAGGTAATTAATGTTATTACTAACCGAAAAACGTCGAGTAAAGTTACAATGTGTTTGCATTTACCAGAACTACCAGCTTTACATGTACAATGACAAGAAAATTGCTTATTATTATTAATAAATTTGATTTCCACTTTTTTTTGATTGGGCAGTCCTTTGAGATTGCTAGTTTAAAGGCACGAGGCTTGTAAAATAACTGTTTTTTTTATTTTTAGATATTACTCCACATGTAAATATGTGGTTTGCATCAAGAATAGCCTGCCCATCAATTAATGGTCTTTTAAAATTACCAATTATCTCTATCACATCAACTAGGTCTTACACCGTTCTTTCCGACATTTTGCAAAACTACTAGCGCACCCTATATTCGATTGCGCCCGCCTATACGATCAGCATAATAAAAATTAGTAATGGTTTGGTAAATCATAAATATAATATGCAAAATATAAGCTTGGTAAGATCAGCGGTAATTTCCATTTAATTTAAATAATAAGATAAACGTATACGAAACGAGTCGTTCAAAACTCAAAAATACTTCATCCGAAATAACTAATATTATTTTCTTATGCAGCTGCCCTACCTAGAAAATATGAGAAACGAAAGCTACAAATTAAATAAATTGTTTTTCATTTACTATATGCATTAAGTCTTAATTAAATGTATTAATATAAACATATTTTAATTTTCAAATATCAATAAGTTTTAATTTAGCCATTAATTGAGTCTTACATAGTCAGAATAATTCGATCACCACCCTCCCAATCATATGAATTTTACTAGCCTGTCCCCCTGGACGAAATCCTGCGGACGCCCTTGATTCTGTTTATGATTACTAATGAAAATGAAAATGTACATCACGTCCCTTAGACCATTATATTTGATACTTTTCTTATTACGTTTTGTGATTATTATATTCAGTTCTGAGTTATCGAGACATACAACTTTACGTTCTTTATTTTCAGAAAGTCTCTTTTACGTTAGCCTCTTTTTTAAATTTTTATCTGCTTTACGATGGTGCACCTAGAATTAATTAACTTTAATTCAAAATTGGAGCAATACTTTTATATTCAATTAAAAGTGCGATTGCTTTAAGCAATGGTGGTTCCATACTGAGGGGTCCTGGGCGATAATATATGGCGGGGCTCCTTTACCGGGGGTGGGGGTGCTCCCGGGGAGTCCGAACTAACCCCAGGGCGGGAAATTTTTGAAAACTACATCCTCTTATCTCACTTTTTAAAGTTATTTATTCCAACATGAAAGATAAGAGTCGTCGAAAGGAGCAGTAACAATATGAAGTGGCCCAATATAACTATTATAATAATGTTATTTATTTATAGTCTTTGGTATCATAATAGGTCTTTGGTATTATAATAAAGATCATTGCGGAGATAATGCTGAGGGTGGGGTATGTACCAGAAAATCTTCTTCAGGGGGGCACAATATTGGTCTGTAAGAAAAAGGTGATGTTAAAAACAATTCTTCATGGAGACCAATAACTATATATTCCATTTTGTGCCGGATCATAGAGAAGGTTCTGGATCACGAGTTGAAAAAACAGATCACCTTTAGCAAAAATTAGATCACCTTCATTAAGGGCTTACCAGGAGCACATGTTAGCGCGAGGATCATCGACCGGATCATAAAAGGAAAAAATCTGGTGCGTGCGCGCAACACACAACTTTCACTTACCAACTTACTTAGATTAGAAATTGACGTGTTTTGCTAATAATCATTTCCCAAAGTCACACATTTTTCTACATTCATATCTTATTTTTGTTAATCGTTAAAGCCGTTTTTGAGTAAATAAAAAAACCTGTGAAAATGATACAAAATTTATTAAGTAAAGTCCCCCCTCCCGTTGATCAATTTTGATGAAATTTTTACAGTCATATCTCGGGCATATAAATACATCAAATACCAAGTTTGATCAAAATCGTTAAAACCGTTTTTGAGTAAATAAAAAAAACATGTGAAAATGGTACAAAGTTTATTAAGTAAAGTCCCCCCTACCGTAGATCAATTTTGATGAAATTTTTACAGTCACATCTCGGGCATATAAATACATCAAATACCAAGTTTGATCAAAATCGTTAAAACCGTTTTTGAGTAAATAAAAAAAACACGTGAAAATGATACGAAATTTATTAAGTAAAGTCCCCCCTCCGGTTAATCAATTTTGATGAAATTTTTACGGTCATATTTCGGGCATACAAATCGATCAAATACTCAGTTTAATCAAAATCGTTAGAGCCGTTTTTGAGAAAATCGAAAAAAACGTAAAAAGTTATTAAATAAAGTACCCCCTCCCTTTGAGCAATTTTGATGAAATTTTTGCTGTCACATCGCGGGCATATACCTACACTAAATACCCAATTTCAGGTTCCCACGGTTTATATTTTTTGAGCTAGTCTGTTCACATACACACACACACACACACACACACACACACACACAGACACACACACACAGACCATTTCGCGGGACTTGGGTTATTTCGACTCAGGGGGTCCCAAAACGTGTATTTCCGTTGAAAACCGGAAGTCGAAAATTTTCACGATCGCAATACTTCCACTTACTATATATTTCATATATAGGTAAGTGAAAGTAAAAAGGATTGCGCTCAGAAAAATATTTATGATTCCAAAATTAAACTGACCACTTTGGATAGCTAAGTTGTAGCTACCATTGGTACTTGTAAGATCAAATGTTTTGTCAATAATGGAAAGTCAGCAATTATCAATTTTGTTATTATTAAAATACCATGCATTACAATTCAGTCCTGCGTTGAATTAGATTTTATCAGAAGAAATATCGCAAATATAGATTTTGGAAAAAAAGTTATAACTATGATAATTTTATTGAGAAAAATCAACATTTATTTCAAGGAATAGGATGCTTCAGTCAGAAGTATACAATTTGATTGAAGTTGCACGACCCCGACTTGAACCACCAAGGAGCACAGTGGTTGAAAATGGACTATTTTCGGAAAAATCCTTGTCAAATCTAATCTGTAAGTCGCAAAAAAATAATGTTGATATCAACATAACCACGATTAATTTCCTATGAAATGTTTAGGTTAGAGCCCTGTTAAACCGGCTCTTGGGATGAACCGGCAGTGTAAGGAAAATTGAAAAAAATTGAAATGTACATCGATTTTCGACTCGAGATCAGCTAGTTTAAAAACTTTGCTGTTTTATGCTACAAATTAATATCCTTGACAGTACTTGCAATATCATTTTAGTTCATGAAAAAACCCAAGTTAGGTAAAGCAAAATAAAAAAATATATATAGGAGCATTCAATTAATTTTTTTCGTTATATTTTAATTTTAACTATTATATGTATTATTAAAATCTCATATTAAAATATAAGTTTTTAAGTGCGATTGGGGTTATCCTGCTTTAATATACTTTTGATGAGAGATGGTAAATAGGCTGTTCAATATAGTTTTAATAACTACAACAATAACTAACACCTACAACTAATAACTTAATAGCTACAACAATATGTGAAAATTCAGATGTCCAATTCATTCTAAATAACAGCTGGACTTTTTTTTTTTTTTTAATACCTATTTTTAATAAGCAAATGAATTCACAAAATATCTTGACCTCCATTTGAAACGAAATCTGTACTATAAGACCGCTTATACACTCACCGAAATGGAAGACGACTTGACAACTCCACTACATCTATCTAAAGACCCAGCTCCGGTGTTTCACCAACGAACATCCACAATCAAAGCAATCAAGAGAAGTACGATAAGAAAAACACAGGACTATGATCTTATCACTCCCTTTATCCTTCGTTAACTACCTCGAAAAGCAGTTTTGTTTCTTACACACATCTATAAATCTATGTTACGCACAACTCATTATCCCCTTCTTTGGAAACTCTCCACAATCAAAATGAATCTATACCCACAACTAATTCTTCATCTTACCGTCCTATCAAACTTCTGCCTATAATGGGGAAAGTATTTAAAACAAAAAAATTGAACCGAATTATGGCGGATTCACACTATCGCTCCGCTCCCGCTCCACTCCCTGTCCGCTCAAATATTCTAAAGAGAAATAGAGAATTCCACTATCGGTTCCGCTCCGGTCTTGCTCCACTCCCGGTCCGCTCTCACTCTACCCCATTCACACTAGCGCTCCGCTCCAGGTCCGGTCTCACTGGCAAAATATTCTAAAGAGGAATAGAGAGAGGTTAATCACAATATTGGCCCAGGTCCGGCCTCGCTCCGCTCCCGCTCCACTCTCGCTCCACTCCCGCTCCACTCTCCTAAAGTCTTTTCATATTCACATTATATAATTTTAAACCGTTCACGATTGAAGCCATTAATAATCGAAACCGTCTGTATTTGGATTTTAATTAATAATTAACTTTCAGTTATTAAAGTATTTATTTATTCATCAATTTTACGGCCAAAAAAGTTCAACTTTAAAATATATATATATATATATATATATATATAATTATAAATTAATTTAATTAATGGAAGAAATAATTTAAATTTTTTTCCGAATGTATTCGAATACGCTTGAAATGATAAAAAATCACCAACAATACGCGCGGTTTTTCGACGTGAAAAATTCATGTTATCTTTGAGATATATTTTGCTATGAATTAATGTACTCGTAAAAAATGGCCACCGATTTATTTATTGACTACATACTCATTGCTATTATAAAATAACGTTTAATTTGAAACGAATAAAAATGCAGTATATTATGAAAAATGTCAGATCATTAACAAAAAAATATATTAAAGCAAAAAGTAATTAAAATATTAATCAGGAAAAGAAGAGAACACAATCGGTAAATTTGTAGCATTTACCGATTTCAAGCGTATTCGAATACATTCCGAAAAAAATTTAAATTATTTCTTCACCATTAATTAAATTAATTTATAATTATTAATAATTATCATTGTGTTGCAATATATTCTTCTTATTATATTCTTTGATAATATTATATTCTTCTTCATCAAGAAAAGTACACTTACCAGCTATTTCTACAAACGAAAAATTGATTTTTTTTTTTTTTTTTGGCCGTAAAATTGAAGAATGAATGAATACTTAAATAACTGAAAGTTAATCATTAATTAAAATCCGAATACAGACAACTTCGATTATTAATGGCTTTAATAGCTTAAACCTTTCAAAATTGAACGGTGTAAAATTATATAGTGTGAATATAGTAAGACATTAGGAGAGCGGACCGGGAGTGGTGCGGGAGCGGAGCGCTAGTGTGAATGGGGTAGAGCGAGAGCGGACCGGGAGCGGAGCGAGAGTGGAGCGGGCGCGAAACCGATAGTGTGAATAGGCTGTTAAGCCTTCACTTGAGAGTAGTGAAGTGGCACCGAATCATCAGTTTGGTTTTCGTTCATATCACTCCACTGTGGAAGTCATTATTCATTTTTTTTATAAACCTATTTTTATTTCTATGAGCTTCCTGCCACTTTCTGTTAAAGCGAGGCAACAAAGTTTTCATCGATTTATTTCCACCAAGTTATCCGAGGTAATATTAATAAACTTATTATTAATAATTTCCAGACACATACTAAAATCATGATAGGTGAAAAAGTTGATCTATCAGCGGCATAATAACGATTGATGGATTTTGGATGGATGATTGGTGGATTGATACGTTTGGTTATTCGCATATATCCAAGATATTCAAATCAGTTTATAATGAGGCAACAGAAGCTGTTGCCAACTGTTAATGACATTGTTGAAAAATTGGCAGGTTCTAAATACTTAACCACTTTAGACTGCAATAGTGGGTTTTGGACAAAGCAGTTAGATGATGCCAGTTCTCGATTATGCTCTTTTTCGACACCTTTCGGTAAGTACAAGTTTAAAAATTACCTTTAGGCTTATGTGTTAGGCTTTTCAAGAATGTATGGAACAGGCATTCACGAGTGTAGAAGGAGTAGTATATGATCTCGTCATTTATGCTGACTCCATTGAAGAATACAATAGAAGATTTATAAAATTATTGGATGTTGCTAATTCGCATAACACAGGATTTAATTTAGAAAAGTCAAAATTAGGAAAGAAGAGACAATTTTTAGGAATGGTAGTTAAAAAAATGTAATTTCACTGGATCCTTCAAAAGTTGCGGTCATTACCGAAATAAAGTCATTAGAAAAGATGTAGAGAGATTTCTTAGATTGACAAATTGTTTATCAAAATTTATTACAAATTTTTTAGCGTTACGTGAATTGGTTAAGACAGACAATGAGTTTTTCTGGGAAATTCTACATGAAAACGCATTTAATAAATTAAAAGAGTATTTGATAAAAGCTCCTGTGTTGCAAATGTTGGACCCCAAGAAAGAAATAACGATTTCGGTGGATGCCAGCTCAGAAAGTGTAGGAGCTTGCCTATTGCAAGAAAGAGAACCAGTCACTTAGTATCACACTATAACTAAGCCATTTTAATAATAACTCTTTTATTTTTTTGTCATTTATGTGTAAAAAATTAAATATTCTAATTTATTAATTGATTGTAAATTGATAGTGGCCAAAAGTAACATAAAATCTGTAAATCCCGCACGTTTTCTCTATAGTATTTATTAATTTAAATTATTTATTTTGAATATAAAAAGTATTGTAAATTTATAACAATAATGAACTCATTGTCCATGTAAAAACAAAAACAGTTTTTTTATTGTTGAGAGCCAAACCTGGGTCCATTTGTAGGGGGTTTTCCCCAAAGACAAATAAACTCTATCCTTATAAATATAATTCAAACATAAACAAATATAAATTAAGCTGAACCAAGTCATTTGAACCATCCTCAAACATGCAGTGAGAATATCTATCACTAACATCGAAGCTTGTTCGAAGAATAGTGGATGGACACAGAAATGTAGTGGGTAACGCCTTCAAAGAAATGGTATTAAAAATATTGTACACCGATGCCTCCAAAATAGAACATGATGTGGGCTACACGGTCTACTCTGACATAGATAGGTTATTATATAGCTTTCCTGGACATGATCCATCTTTACTAGAGAGGCCACATCCATTTTAAAAGCTTTTAATTGGATAGAGGGATCAGAAATACAGAAACGGGTGTTTGTAACAGGCTCCAAAAGCATCTTATCAGTAATTAACAACCCAAATCTAAGTAGTTCTATTTTATGAGAAATAATAAACATATGGTGGGAACTTAAATTGAAAGCAAAAACAGTGAATTTAGCCTAGGTCGAATCCCACTGAGGAATCAATGGCAATGATAATGCCGATTGCGCTGCCAAGTCAGCAAGACAAGGAGAAGAATCGGAAAATGTAATAATGGGATGAGTCAGAAAAAATGACCGTTTTCTTTGTGTTTGAACTTTGTATCGTAATTCGTCTCTTATTTACATTCGGGAGCTAAGAATTGTGATAAGAAGTCCATGTTTGATCCCGTCTGAATCATTTGGTAAACAGCATGCCTCTATCCGGGCTTCGTACTTCTTTATCTTTCATTTGTTCACAATGACACTAAAGTACGAAATTCTCGTAATTTTGCTTCATTAATGGAAACGGAAGTTTTCAGCAGCTGAAGCCACTCGTTTAGTGGTTGAATTTGAGGATGAAGACTTTGAATGAAAGGACGGTGAGAAGGTGGTTCCAAAAATGGAATGAAGGTGATTTGAGCCTTGAAAGGAAATCAGGATCAGGGGGTGTTTCAGTAGTCAACCAGGACGCTCTGCGTACTGCTATTGAAGCCGATCCTACGAAAAGCACTCGTGAGCTGTCAGCTGAACTTGGCCACTCACAATCTGCTGTGACTCGACACCTGCGAAAGTTAGGAAAAGTGAATCGTGCATGCCGAGAGGTTCCCCATATGCTTACACCCCAGCAAGCCCAGCGACGTGTGGAAATTTGCGAGTTGCTTCTGCAAAATCGGAAGACTAATCGTTTCATCAAAAGAATAGTCACATGTGATGAAAAGTGGGTGTATTGGCGTAATCCTAAAACAACAGGTCAATGGTTTGACCATGGTCAGGTAGCTCAACCCGTTGCCTAGCAAGGGTAATTCGAAAAAAAGACGATGCTCTCTATATTTTGGAACTGCAAAGGGGTCATACACTATGCGTTCATACCTGAAGGTCATTCTATAAATTCAGAGCTCTATTCAGAACAACTGCAAAGAATGTGCGATTTTTTTGTTAAGCGGTATCCAGGTGTAGTCAAAAGGAAGCAAGTCTTGTTTGAACAAGATAATGCCAGACCCTAAACCTCTCGCCTTAAAACAAAAAAACTAGCTAATTTGGATGGAATCGAGCTTCTCCCTCGCCCGGGATATAGTCCAGCCCTAGCACCACCAGACTACCACCTGTTCAGATCAATGATCAATTTTCTTTGTGGAAAAACATTCAACAAATTAATTGCGGGTGAAAATGGGGTTCGTGGGTTCTTTGATTCAAAACCCAAAGAGTGGTACTATCAAGGTATTCTACAGCTGGCTTCCAGATGGCGTCATCCCATAGAGCACAATGGTTTATATTTTGATTATTAAAAACCTTGTAAGTAGAAGAAAAATAAATTTTGATTTTTACCTATAAAACGGTAATTTTTTCTTAGGTAGAGGTAGAGGCAAGACTAAGGAAAAAAAAATTATTCTACTAATATTATTGGTAGAATTAGATACCCTATTACTCAATTTTTTCTACATAATAAAGACTTTTGTCATTAATAATTGTTCAATACATGTTTCAAGCATTAAAAGAATAAAATTCAGTTTAAAAAAATAATGTCACCCACAGAATAAATCTGTCCAGCCCAGTGAAAGCCTTTAGGGTTGCCATTGTGTCCATAAACATCTAATCTAACTAAAGTTTTTCAATTAATATTAAATGTAATAATAAATCCCAGTATTTAGTAGGAACAAGATTATTCACCCGAACCTTCTGCTTCAATTATAAAAAAATCATGAATCCTTAGTTAGGTGTAAGGATTCAATAATGATAGGTGTGTATGATGAGAGGAGGTGGCAGTAAATAAAATCTTCCAACTAATCCGTCAGTGGTGCTTTTGTTTACATGTGATAAAGAATTCCAACTGATACCAACATCAGTTTCATTCAACAACTGTGTGTTTATTGGCGTTGAACATGTCGACTTTTAAGCCAACAAATTACGCTTTGCGGACAGCATTGATTTTCTGTTTCCTTCCTGAACAAAAAACTGCCGCAGAATCACATAGGATGCTTGTTGACACTTACGGGGAGCATGCCCTAGGCCAATCTCAATGTTTCTATTGGTTCAAAAAATTTAAAGATGGCGATAATCTCCTTATATATAACCCATGATAATCTCCAAGACTGGAGTAACAGAATAAATAAGTACTTGCCAGAGGCAGACTTGGACTCGACATCAGGATCATCACATGTCTGCCTAATTCACAAAGTATTCCGCTCCCAATTTCCAAACCAATATTCATTTACTAAACACGTTTACACCGGGACTGTTCACACTTCACGCTCCTTGCCCATTGGAGGCTGAGTTTAATGCTTTACGCTCTATCGGATGGGAGCTATTCCAGGGCATTATGCAGTATTAGCAATCCAACAATAATAAAATAAACAATAAAAAATACTATCCTACTATTTATGTTTATAATACGATATTAATTGTAATTGTTATTAAAAAATAATTTTCAGCTATATAGAAATTATTTCTACTTTCTTAACACTTTGGCTGCCATGTTTCCTAAAATCGAGTAACTGTTCTCTTGTAAGGGAATCAAATATTAAAATTGTGTCGAAACGAGAGCATGACTCTCAGGTATTCTTTTTCGTCAGTCAAAGTCTTTAAGATCTAATTATTTGGCCGAGGAAGCATTCTTGTGCGAGTCACCTTTGGTACACGCCGCCCGATGAGGCAGTGAATTGCGAGCCACCGGTGGTACTCACCAGCGTGAACGTGTTGATAACTCATAATTCAACAGGCAACAATAATAAAATTCCTCATACATTCATATTGAAAGTTATGCAAATACATTTTTTGATACCCACTAATGTGTTTAAATTTTTAGGCATGTATGGTAAATTTAATATTCTGAATAATTTATCAAGCTTTGCAGAGGATCTCTCGCAAAGCAGCAGGAGACGGAGCACATGTTTATATAATTAACAACATAACACTTAAATATTATGTCAATGATATAATGAAGTGGATCGTTAATACTACAAGGTTCTTACAGCAGAATTTAAGGTTTAATAATTTAGAATGAAGAAAAACACATTTTTATACATTCAATATTTTTTTTAAAAAATACATATAAATACTATGATTGAACAATCAAGGATTCAAAACACAACCCAAATAACCACGTCCAGTCCATGATTTGGGTTTGAGATTAAATCGTTTGTATTGCCCATCTCTTTTAACAACAACTTTTATATACAAGTTTACATTTTTTTTCACTTCTTCATTAATGTCATTAATATTTCTCATGTTATCTCCAGTAACTTTTCCAAATTCCACAACTATATCACCTTCTTTCAAACCCTAAAATATAAAAGCAAATAAGTAAAAATGAGAATAAATATTAAAAATACAAACATCACATTTAAATTGTTTTTTTTTTTTTTTTTTTTTTTTTTTTTTAGGTTTTAAAAATAATAAATGAAATGTCATAACTAAGGTATATAAATGCGTAACAAAAAAGTAGAAATATGTAAAAACGGAAATCCTAAAATATGATTAAAATTAAATAAAAATAAAAGCTATTAGTACTAAGTTTCACTTTCAGTAACTGGAGAATTTTTAATCACTATTCTTTGTAATTTAATGTAGATTCCCATGCATCTTAATTTCAGTTTTTTTTTTTAAATGTTTGGAAATATGAATGTTGGTAGACCTTAAAATTCTTATAAATGTTATATCGGCTTTCACAAAGGCATTTTATATGAAACATATCTATTTGAAATACAATGAAGAACAAATGAAGCTCTGGTTTACAATATATTCATTTAGCTTATTTTCTAGTTTATGTTGTTGAAATCTGTTTTTTATCCCTAATCATTGACTTTTTGCAACCTGTTTTTCTCTTCTATTACAGATCTCAACATTTTTCTCTGCCTAACATTCAAAACAGGCCAATCCTAACTAAAAATTTTCTGAATTTCATGTTGAAATACTTTCTGCAAGCTCAATTTTTTTTTTAATGAATTTTTCTTTATTTTCCATGGAGGGTAAAAAGGTACTTGTAACTTTTTATACCAGATACAAACTTGTTGCAGCCTACCCTCTCTTATACTGTGGTGTCATTTATATAGCTTACTTCTTTAACCCTTTAACTGCTACTAACACAGATATGTGCGGTGGGCAGGCGTGCCTCTAGTGCTACTAACACAGATTTGTGCGCTTAAGGAGCGCGCCTCCAGTGCTACTATCACAGATTTGTGATTCTGAACGTCTGCTACTCGCACATATTTCTGTGCCGCTGAAACGGCATCTAGCGGTCTCTAAATCAATCTGTGGACTCTTTGATTACCCAGTAGGTAGCGCTTTTCATTCTATGCCAGGTCTGAGTGGCCAGACCTTTTTATACCTGGTTTGGCATAGGCCAACCTGTTCAAGTCCCACAGTATAGTTCGTAGTAAACACAAAAATAGAAAATTTAGAAAATTAACGATGTATTGCTGTGATGTTTATGAAGTACCTTTGAGCTTATTGCCGTGCTTTGAAATGTATCACAGGAACATTATTAAAAAAAAAAAAAAAGAGAAAAAAAAAAAAAAATTGACACTAACAATGGTCCAAAGGTCCAAAGTCCGGATATAATGAGGATGAATTTTTTTTTTTTTTTTAAATCGGAAATGACGAATTTGCGATGAAAAACTAGCAAAAAGAACTCAGCACTGGGTGGTTGCTCAAGCGGCAGCCTCGTAGCACCCACACAAGGTTAAGCCTTGGACTGTTCCGCAGCGAACAGGTTAAAATATTTCAATTTATTTTAGCTTTTTTTTTGCTGAAAAGATCCCATTAGTATGGCCCCGATCTCCACTGAAAAGGACCCAATCAGGGTTTATTATTCTTTTGAGCGAGGGTAAGGAGTAGAATACGAAAGCTAACATCTAATAATCAAGGCTCTTTTTAATTGAAAATGATTCAATGGGGAAAATCTTTTTTCCATTAAACAGGGCCTTGATTAGCTTTATGATCTTTTTTTAACTAAGTTCTGAATCAAAATCAGACTCACCACAAAATAACTAGAAATAAGTTATGAAAAAATAACTACAAGCATTGTTTCCTATTTTCCCTTCTTATTACCTTCATCTACTTCTCCATTAAATTACGAATCTCAAGAAATATTTAATATATCAGGTAAACAGAAAAATTGGTGCTTTATATTATTGAGCTGGTACCAGTATCCTCTCATAAAATAATTAGGTACTTTAAATGAAATAATAGTTTCTCTCCTTCATGATCACAGTTTTTGTTTTTTTCCTATAGCTGCAACGGAAGATGACGCACATACTCATTTTATGACTGCAATGATCAACCTACAGAAATAAATAAACAAAGCACATTATCGATTGACAGCTGACATGAGAGGCCGCAATTACCAGGCACAGAGGGTGGGAGAAGATCCATTAGGGATGGGGGTAAGGGATACATCTCGCCCTAACCAAACTCTAGTTAATTCTATCAACGGTTGCAACCAGTTTGTCCAATCGAATTCTACGTGTTCTGAAAAGTTACAAGAACCAGATTTATATATAAATATAAATATATATGACATACGTAGATATACCCCACATATATACAGATATATAAAAATGTAATTTTATATGTGTAAATAAATATATCTGGGCTCTAGTTATAATGATTACTAATCTTAATCCCAAAACCACTAATTCTTCCTGAAATAATAATAAGTAATTTACACGAAAATCATTAGATCATGGAAGGATTCCTAATTACTTTAATAAGAACATGAGGAGGATAGACCACAACATACAACAAATGAGAGAAAAAGAGGTTAATATTTTAATGAATACTTATATATAAAAAAAAAAAAAAAAAAAAAGATAATAACAAGGAGAAAGAAGAATTCTCAGTTTTGAAATTATTACAAAATTAAATATAATTATTTGATGTACTAATTATAACAATACAAATGTTAACAATAATTATAACGATAACTTAATTATCTACACACACATACACATATATTCCATATAGAATTCTTAAGTCCATATTGTAATCATATAACACAAATAGTATGAAGAAAATTTCATTCTAATAATTTCTTAGGCATTTTGAATATGTTCAATAAACGATTCAATCTAATAAATACTTTGTTTAATCTTCATTATTTTGTTGATAATCAATTGCTAATTTTTCAATCATTAAATTCCTGCATATTTTAAAATCTAAAAGGTCGTGTAAACACACATTTAAAAAAATCTGGTGTGATGCACGCATGAAAGTAAAAATTTAAATAAATAATAACAAAATTTTAAAAATTAGTTAACATACAGCGAATTCACTAGGAGAGCCTGTATCAACTTTGCCAATAACTGCTATCTTCTTATGACATTGAACACTTATGGAAGGCCTTTCTGTTTTATCCATAAATTCAGGGAGATTTTGAGAATGGTACTTCATTAGAAGATCTTCACACTTTTTCATAGCTAACTTATAATCATTCTGCAGCTCTATAAGAGTAAATAAATTATATTATATTGAAAAAGTCAAAAGTTTTGCTTATTTTTGATATTCAAAAGTAATAAGTATTTTAGATATTGAAACATCTTTATAGTATGTACTGACTTTATAAGAAGTATTTATATTAATTGATTCAAATGACAAATTCTAAGTTTATAATACAACATATGAATTATACATTGACTATGATAAACCCTTTGTTAAGATTCAGGTAAGTACTCTTGAACCTTGTAAAATCCTTTTGGTAAAATAATAGGACTTATGATAAAACCTTGATAAATTGGAAATATTTCATTTACTTGATGTTAACTAATTAATGACACAGCATACCTAAGCAGTATTTCAAATAAAATAATTTTACAACACAGTTGTTTAACTTTACATTTTAAAAAGTAAAATATAAAATACATTGTAACAGTATTTTCATTAATAGAAAAATCATTCTTCACTACTTAATTATTGATAAACGATTGATAACATCCTACATAAATCTACGAAGTAGTGACAGTTAAGGAGAATTATCGCAATTTAACATGCTGTATAAATGTACATAAATGTAATCCTGATAGGGCAGAACCCTAAAACCTAAATGGTTTTGAAAAAATATGTTATATATAAACAAGAATCATTCTTCACTACTTAATTATTTATTTACAAATCATAACTTAGCAAAAAAAACTATTCACTTACTGATTAATTTAGCTCTAGCAAGCCTGACTTCATATACATTGATATCATTTCGTGGAAATCCTTCTTTGTCAACTAATTCATCCTGCATTCCAACATTATTCTATAATAAAATATAATTCATTAAATCTTATAATACACATACATTACAATTACATGCATACATTAATTAAACAAAAGTCCATCCAAGATAAGTACTATAAAATTTTCAGTACCTTTTTAAGCAAGAAAATTATCAAAGCTAACTTTTATATCAGGGAGAAGGGCAGCTCGATGGTAAGGTACTGAACTGGTGTCAAGGTCCCAAGTTCGAGTCTTCTAATTGAAATAGAATATGCATAGAAAATGAGATAATAATTCCAGCCTCGCTCCATTGTTTGCAGAGATAAAAATGAAAAACTCAACAGCTTAATCGAAAGATGGAAAGACCACTTCAGTGAACTGTTAGGTAGAAACGAGGAGAATAGACCAAGAGAAACATACTACAATCAGGGGAAGGAAGAGCTGGAAGATGGCAGGGAAGAACTGCTTCCTTCCTAGGACAAGGTAAATGAGGCAATAGAGAAGCTTAACAAGTTGACAGGAATAAAGGGCCGCGAAAGCTGAGCGTGTTGGAATATGACATGCCCCCGTATACCACAGATGGCCAGGAAAGGGTACCAAATAAAAAATAAATAAATAAAATAAAAATAAAAAAAGTTTTATTAATTAATTAAGTTGGCAGGACAACTTTTTAAGAGTGAGGGTCAAGTGCACTTGCTCTCATCAAAACAATTATATCTGTCAGATATCAAATGAGATTCATTAATTTCTTAGGGCTGAGTTCAGATAATGAAAAGGCAGGAATGCCATGATGCAATGGTACTACTTCTAAACAGCGGCTGCTGGGCATGGCCTATTTTGAGAGGTTGTGGAACGTGATATTATCAAACACCTTTGCATATTTCATTTAAAAAGGGTCTTAATTATGTTTATTTAATCCTAACTAATTTATTTAAAATAGGGGTTAGAGACTTTGAAATTATAAAGGAAAGTAATTAGGATCTTCGTCTCTACTACTGTTTATTATATTTTGTACATTACAAACGTTTTGACCTCCAGGGCCGTCTTCAGTGTCTAAAAATTACATAAATTAATGTTTGGTTAGTCAACTTTTTTAAAAATTAATAAAAGATATGTATAATAAGGAGATATTACTACTATAATTACTTTCCTTTTTAATCCTAACTTTCAACTACCACTTGCTCTTCAGGAATAAATAAACCCCTAAACGTGTCATTTTCAGTTGAGATCAGGTCTTACTGAACAGCGCCTAGAAGCCACTGATTAGAATTAGTACCATAGATTGTAAGGGTATCAATTGAGCAACCTCAAATCGAGCTAATTGAAGGCATAATTGGAATCCTTAAGAGCTTAAAACTCAAGTAAACATGGCACCTAATTCAATCCATCAAATTTTAAGTCTATGATATCATAGGAGCATCAATAAAGTAAATGGGCTACTATGTTTAAAACTGTATATACATAATTTTATGAAGATCAATATTCCAGCACTTGATAATTTATTAACTCAGTAATTAACTGACTCAGGTACTATTTAAGAAGTGCCATGTCAAGATAAACATCAATCAAATGATATCTAGAATACTAACAGTAACCAAGTATGTTAGAAATTCTACAAAAAGAATGACCTCAATAGCTTCTTCAAAAATAAATTAAAACCACCTCTATATCTTCTTCAGAAGAAAAGTAAAGTATCTGATAAAGAATAGTTCTTATGACTCAGCTGCATTTATAGCCTCAGCAACAGTAAGATTAATGAAATTTTGACTCCCCAATCAAGCAGAGATGATACTAATGAACTAGTATCCTGATATTGGAATATTAAAAAGGTTTCACTCCATCTTTAAAAAAGGGCTTCATAATTAAACCATAAATGGAGTTCCATGAACAGAAGAGTACCAATGTTAAGCATATTTCGATTAGGTTGAGGAACTTAATAATTAATGGGGCCCTAACTACCTTCAATTAACCTATAATTACTCAGAAGAAATAATTAAACCCTCTATGAGTACTTTTTGGTGAAAATTTGGGAAACACTAAACAGTTTCATCACCTTTGAGTGATGAACCAGACATTGACAACCTATCTTGAAGCAGACATTGACAATTTCCAGAATTCTATCAATGTGGTGATTATAAAATCTTTAACCCAACCATCAACACAGAGTGACACTTATATAGAACCATTAGCCATAGTAACTCCTCTGTCCAGTAGCAAATCATTTAATTTAACATCAATCATAAACAAGAAATTATAATTATACAAAATCTGTCAAAAGTTAAAAAATTAATTTTAAAACATTTACATCCTCAATGAAATATAACTTCAATCACTAATTACAATTTAACAGCACTTACTGCTTTTAAAATTTCGTTTAATTCATTTATTTCATTTTCGATTTCCTTCCGAGAGCTTAAAGCCCCATTTAATTCCTCCTTTAACGATTGCATCATTTTGAAACAAATGAGATACTTAATACCAAAGTTTGCTGACAGGATGACAACTTTAAATGAATCTAAACAACTAACTCAGTATAATCAGGAACGAGTCATCACATGAATGGTTTAATCAAAACATCTTACTACCACAAACCAATGATTTTTACCGGCGCACAGTGTCAGCTGTGTTCTAAAATCAGAAAAATGAAGTTTGAAAAAAAAATATTTAGGTTAATATAAAAATTGGAATCTTAGAACAAGGAAAACATCACAATTCCAATATAAAAACAAAGGATTAAAGCTAAGGATTAACTTGAGGAGTAGATAAAAATATAAAGAATAAAACTGGCTCGTTTAGTAAATATTTACTTTGACTATTACCATCTTATTACTTAAACATTATTATTCTTTTTTTTACCTGTTAAAGTGTAAGTCTTAATTGACTTGTTCAGTGACTAATCTTGACCAATAGTGCGAAAATGTGAAAGTTCTATTGTTTAACATTACCTAAAAAATTTTCATCAGTATTTTAACTTAGAAATTGATTTTCTAAAAAACTTAAAATAACGATTTTTCCATTCATTGATCATAAATAGTACATTTCTTCACATTTATTTTGATACCTAGTTTATCTGCCTCTGGCTGTCCCTTACGGTGATTTTAGATTTCAAAAACAATTCTCAACTATACGATGTCTGGCGCAGAACTGACCCAAGCACCAGAAACGAAGCTTTATTTGATAGACTAGTGCACAAATATGATTTATCTGAAAGTTTTGATGAATTTAAGGAGAGTATAAGAAAATTAGTGAGATTTTTTGCCTAGATATTAAAAAAAAAGTGGGACCGATGTAACAGGTTTCAGTTAAATTCGAAACAAAATACAAAGATTGGTTGAATAAAAATATAAAACTGACCGATCAAGGTTTTTGAAACTTGTAACCAAAAAAAGCCAACCCAAAAGGCGACCCTACGAAATGGTGGGCCGGACAATACTTTAATTATCCGTTTCTTAGTGAATTAGCAAAAATAAAACTTTGTTCCCTCGCAACTTCCGTCCCGTGCGAGAGAATATTTTCTAAGTCAGGATATTTAATTTCCGATCGCCGTTCTTGATTAAAGGCGAGAAAGTAAACCAGATTTTATTTTTAAATGCAAATGCTGAATTTTGTCAGTAAAAGGCATTGCAACTTAGTTGGTAAATAATTGTCAATTTTACTGCCATAGTTTTAATACTTAATCGTGATTTCTCAAGAATATACATACATGTTTTTCCAAAAGACGTTTTTTATAATTTAATTCACAAAATCTTTATAAGTGAATGGATACTATTTTTACACCTTTCATAAAATACATTAATGACTACCAATATTGTAATTAATAATCAGTGGATTTTACAAACAAAATTAACCTTAAAATGTCGTGTTATTAAAATAATTCAAAACAAATGAAAGTATATTTTTATAAAGGTATTTGAGTGTATTTAATAATAATGATGAATTAAAATGAAGAAGTAAGTAAGAATACGATCTGATGTCAACAAGTACGAAATAACAGGTACGGTCTGAAATACTCGATCTGATGTGA
Source organism: Aelia acuminata (assembly GCA_911387785.2). Classification (NCBI taxonomy): domain Eukaryota; kingdom Metazoa; phylum Arthropoda; class Insecta; order Hemiptera; family Pentatomidae; genus Aelia; species Aelia acuminata. The sequence goes on along the minus strand of OU426980.1, from coordinate 116,508,685 downwards.
AAAAGTACGAAATTACAGGTATAAAATACTCATAGTGGTCCAGCCCTGCCTATCGGTGATACGCGGTACTAGTGAAGAAGTACGATATAACAGGTATGGTGTGAAATACTCGATCTGATGTGAACAAGTACGAAATAACAGGTATGGTGTAAAATACTGGATCTGGTGTGAACAAGTACGAAATAACAGGTATAAAATACTCATAGTGGTCTAGCGCAGCCTGGCGGTGATACACGGTACTAGTGGAAAATTACGATATAACAGGTATGGTGTGAAATACTCGATCTGATGCAAACAACTACGAAATAGCAGGTATGGAATCAAATAAGAGATGTGAGACAACAGATATTAGATATCAGGTATAAAAAACTCATTTACTAGTCCCCGCGATGCGGCCAGTAGAATAGTCTATATCATTTGGTATATAAGCCGTACCTGTTATTTTTGAAAATCGATAACAGGTACAAAGTTGAGTTTGCACATACATGTTACAAACAACAGGTCCAGTATTTCCGAACCATCACTACCTATGTATAAGCCTTAATAGAATCATAAGCCTTCATAAAGTCGATGTATAGCTGATGAACAATACCGTTATCTCCAAATTATTTAAAATTTGACCGAAAGAGAATATTTGGTCTACAATTGAACAGTTCCGTCTGAAACCCCATTGATAGTCTCCGATAATTCCTTCGGCGTATTCAGTGATTCGACTTGTAAGAATTAACGTAAATATTTTATAAAAGACCGGAAGTAGTGAGATCCCACGATAGTTATTATATTATATCCCCTTCTTGTAAATCGGAATAAGTATAGACTCTTTCCATTCTTTGGGAATTTTCTCATTCTCCCAGATCTTTTTAATCAAAAGATGTATTTTAGAAATCCCAGCTTCCTCTCATGCTTTGATTAGTTCGCTAGGAATATTATCAGTTCCCTCTGCTTTATAAGAGTTTATCTTTCTGATATCTATTTCGACTTCCCTTATACTCGGCTCTTCTAATAAGGTTCAGCACTTTGGAACTCCAAAAGTGGTGATATACGAATATTTTCTGCATTAAAAATACTATCAAAGTGTTCTTTGAATTTACTTACTATGTCAACCGGATCCGCTATGATAGTATTATTTTTATCCTAAACGTTTACGTGATAAGTGTATGCCTTTGTACTTATCTCTAATCTATTATTTTCTATTTCTATTATTTTGTTTTTGAGATAGTTTATTTTTTTATTTTTAAGCAATTTAGTCGTTTCGCTCCTTATGCCTCAGAAGTATATCATATCATATACTATATATACTATAATATATCATGCCTAGATAGTCTTCGCTAGGATTATTTAAGTTTGAGTTTACCGGCTTTTCTTTTCTCACAGGAGGTTAGACAGTCGTTATCGAACCAGGGTTTATTCTTTTTCCCAGACTCAAATTACTGACCTCTTTAATATTATCCCTAATCCTTACCCAAAATTGATCGATGTCGTCATTCTCAATAGATGGTTTTAATACATCAAGTCTATTCTTGAATTCAATTTCAAATTGTTTTCTAATCATCGGAATTTCAAGTCCAGATTAAAATATTCGGTGAGAGATCCGGTTTCTAACCTATTTTTGATAGAACGTTTTTGCCGAACTTTAGCGACTACTAGTTCGTGATCCGACATTAATAATACTGTTTTGCCACCTATGCTGTACCAAAACATGATCAATTTGATTTCGTGTTTGCGAATTCGGTGATGTCCAGGTGTATTTATGAATATCGTTATGTTTAAACGTTGTACTTCTGATTCTTAAGTTTTTCGAAATAGCAACGTTAATCAATCAATTCCTAATTTCTTAAAACTTTCTTAACTTAATAAAACTTTCTAAACTTTCTTTACCAACATTCGAATAATATTCGTCTTCCCTACCCACCTTTGCATTAGCGTCTCCTAATATTATCTACATGCAGTTTCGCGGTAATTTATCGTAAAACCACTCTAGTTTATCGTAAAATTCGGACTTGATTTCGTCATCGCTAGATTCGGCCGGAGAATGTATGTTGATTAACGCGATTTTAAACCACCGCCCCTGAAATACAGCCACTGATATCCTATCTCCGAAAAATTGATTGTCCCTCATAGCGGATAGTAACCTATTTCTAATCAGAAACCCAGTGCCTAAATAATAATTTATACCGTGCCAAATATTTTACTTACCTTCACTTAACGAGCCCTCTCCTGGCTAGCGGACCTCTTGCAGTGACTCGATATCCAAAACTGTACCCCGCATCCACATTCGCGACCGATTTTAACTCACTTCTGACGTTCCACGTCCCTAAAACAAAATCTTTTACTTTCAACTTGCGCCATGATTCTCCTAAAGCATTCCCTACCATACACTAACTATATAAAAGTATACGTAAATAAAAACATTAAATAAAGTAAAATGTACACCTCAAAGAAGGAACGAAACCTGAAAGCGGATAGTAACTTATTTCTAATCAGAAACCCAGTGCCAAAACAATTTTCGCCCCCTCCGTACCCAAATAGTGTAACCTCATTCGCAACCGATTTTAACCCACCCGCTGTATTCAGACTTCTTACGTTCCACATCCCTAAAACTAAATCTCTTACTTTCAACTTGCGCCATGATCCCCCTATAGTAGTCATCACCCGGAGACCCAAACGGGGGATTAGTTTATCTCTGGATAAAGAGCGTTTTACCTTAGGAGAATCCGTGACTATTGGTGGTGTTTTGGTTTACTAAAAAATTTGTGAGTTGGGCGTTCAAACCTAGGTCACCTCCTCCAGCAAACTTGGGAGGCCGCTCTCATTGTTGGTCAGCGAGTCCTAAGGACTTAGCGGGAGGAACTTCCTAGGAATTTCCACTGACCATCTCCACATCCGCCATCTTGTGACCCTCCCCATACGCGGTAATGAGACCCGCGTTAGGAAATTTAGATTTAACTATTTTTTTTCTAATTTAGCCAATAATTTATTTTTATCCGAAAATTGCTGTTTTTAAAATTAGAAACACTCCTATGGAATAGTGAGCAATTTAAAAATTAAATTTAGAGTTTAAAGTTTGATTTTAAAAAAAAAATGTTATTTCAAAAACTGTACTGACTCCCTTTAATGTTAGTTTTTTACCAGGCTTTCTGAGAAACATTCAGAAATTAGATGAGCACATAATACCATTTTAAACCTTATTAATGACTCCAGAGTTTTCAGTAATAAAAATCAGAAGTTGATTCAACAATATTATCGTATAAAAATATATTGAATTTTATAACTAAAAATTGCATAGCATTTGTATTAATTGCATAGATTGATTAATAACCCATTGTTACACGCTAAGCGGCACTCCATGCCGCAAGTTTGAATTTTCGCGGTAATTTCTTAATTCAACAAGATGAGCACCACAGTATTCCTTATCGGATGTGCGTAAAATAGGAGAAAGGTGGAGCCGAGTTTCTGTGATTTACAGGCAATGTCTAGCAATTTATTAAAGTGAAAAAGTCCATTTTTGCGACATCCCGTGCCGCTAGCGTGTATGAACTGTTTGGATTCTGCAAACTTTTTCCGTCAACAATTTTAAGATATTTTGTGGGGTTCAACCACTTGGGCCATTCAGATCACCAAACAAACTGACAGAAATCATAAAACGCCGCATTGAACCAATAAAAAACTCGATCCGAAGTCTCACTACTGACTTATTATGGGCCTAGGAAAGGTCCATGCCATGAATGTGGAAAGCATAGAAACAATAATACAACCGTCCGATGTCCACAATGTACTCGATTCGTCTTCTTCTGGACTATTATGTTTCCTTTTTTTTTCTTTTCCTATTTTGGTGATAACTTTTCGTTCGAAATTATTTATTTTTAAAAATAAAAATGTTTAGATTACTTTATCTATCTCATAGATACCTGTTCTTATTCTTTTGATAAAATGTTAGGTAAAAATATTTAAAAAGCAGCTATAAGAAGACGTAAAAGTCGAAAAACAAAAAAAAAATACCAATACAAAATGCACGCAGGAATGAAAGTCTGAGAGGCGCGTGTATCAAAGGGTTATTTGTATTTTATATCAAAGAAATAATAATACAAGGACATTACTGGAAAAAAAAATTCACAGCCGCTGAAGCAACTCGTGAAATTATTAAATATGAAGGGGAAGGTGTCCTGGAACAACGCACTGCGCGGCGTTGGTTTGAAAAATTTAGAAGTGGAGCTACGACGTTGGAAAGGAAGGGCTCCGGGCGACCATTAATGGATATCGATGAGGTTCTGAGGGAAGCTGTTAAGTCAAATCCGTCCGCAAGTACTCGCGTGTCAAAAGATACTGTTAGTCGCCATCTTCTCTCCATGGGGAAGTTGAGATTGGTCCTCACGAACTTACTCCTCAACAATCAGCTAAGAGCCTAGAAATTTGTGAATTTTTTTTTAAAAACCCTTGTGATATGAGATTTTATCGGAATATTGTTACCTGTAATGAAAAATGGGTTTACTGGCGAAATCGGAATACCCATAGGCAATGGCTTTACCGGTTGCTGAAAGAGGGAAATTTGAAAAAAAAAATCCATGCTTTGCGTTTTTTGGAATTATGAAGGCGTTATTAATTACGAATTTGTTCATAATGGATGCTCTATGGATTCTGACTCTACTACAAACAACTGGAAAGATTGTACGCGAAGTTGTTAGAACGTTATCCTGCTCTGATCAACCGAAAAGGATTTTTATTCCAACAAAATAGTGCTCGTCCACACACTTTTCTCGAACCAAAGAAAGGTTTATAGAACTAGATGGGTTTGAACTCCTGCCTCATCCACCATATAGTCCTGCCCTTGCATCATCGGATTACAACTTTTTTTGATCCATGACTCATTTTCTTCAAAGGAAAACAATTGATAATTTTGCGAAAGTTGAAAATGCGTTCTAAGAGTTCTTTGACAGCCATACCAAGGAATGACATCCAGCAATTGGCTAGCAGATGGCTAATGATGGTAGATAAAAATGGACTATACTTTGAGTATTAATTATCAAAGAAATAATAATACAAATATTTGGTTAAAAAACGGTCATTTTTTTTTTTTTTTTTACACCCCATTATTAGGCACTAAACTTTTTTTTACAGATCAGATTACCGGACTTGATTATTTAGTTCCTTTTTGAATGTTACAAACTAAAAATTTGTATCTCCTTTTATTTAATCTCTATAAAAGATTCTTGTAGACATCATTACAAAAATAAAGACATTAGATGTTAGAATATTCTGTACCCAATAATTAAACCTAATGGAACTAAAGGTATGTCCAACCTAGTGTAAGGAACATGTGCATATGCATGCCTCTTCCCCCATAGAATTCACAGAATTAGCACATGAGTTAAACAAAAGAAACATAATTTGAAGATGAAAGCTGGTGGGAAATTGCACAAGTGTGGACATATCATAATGTATACCTTTCATTCTAGGCAAGAATGAGATGCCTAATAAGTTATATGCAAATTACTACTAATAACTAATAATTTATATTTATAACTAATTACTACTACTAATTACTGGGCAAATCCCCCCAAAACCAATTTAAACATTCTTGTTCTTCGCCGAAAGTTAAAATTCTTTATTTTTATATTTCATTGATGTAATTTTCTATGTTAGTGGTATTGATCAATTATTAAATTTTGAATTTTAATTTAAAACAAGAAAATGATCTGTTTTGTAAGGTTACAACTATCAATACCTCATGTAGAATTGAAAATAAAACTAAAATGGAGGAAAAGGAGCATTTCTGAGGGGGGGGGGGATAGCCAAACTGTTCATTTTGAGTTCAAAAATCAAAGGTAAAAATTTAAAAAGAAAAGGATATCAATTTCTCACAACAGCAATTAATAAATTAAAAGGTCTGCAAATAAAATAGTGCTGAAAAACAGTAAAGTATGTGGATATAGTGAAGGAAATAATTAAAATTGTTCATTTGCGAAATTGTTAGTCAATCTGAATGGTGATCTGGATGGAACTAAAATTACTGAATCTTCTGAAACGCAAAGTGCTTTTATCTTACCAATCATATCGTAGATAATTATTATGAATTGTAGGTCAAGTTTATTCATCTCAAAATTTATACATTCAATGATGGGTTCAACTTCAATTATTAGTTCATTAGGATAGCCTTGATATATTCCTCTATAATACAAAGCTATATCTTATTTAAAATTAGTTTTAAAAAATCAAAACAAACATGTATAAAAAAAAATCAAAACACATCCAAAAACACATTAAACAGTTATTGCAAGCTTATTGATTTCTTAAGAATAAATATTCATCAAAACAAGGAATAAAGGAAATAAATCATTTTTAACATGCTTTATTTGACAAAGAATGCTAAAAAAAAACAACAATAAAAAAATATATTCATATAACAATAAAATATATAATGTTGGGGTCTAATGATCCTTAAAGTTTTTTCTTTATGTATATGCAATCAGGCAAAAAAAAAAATCATTTTTGCAAGCGAGAAATAATAAGCTGTTCCAATTTGATGGTATCTTCAGCGAATTTCCTGATACCTTCTGAGAGTTTATCTGTGGCCATCTGATCTTCATTCAAAAGCCAACGGAATTTTGGTTCATCTATTTCTACCTTAGATAGGTTTAGTTGAGATGCTAAATAAAATGAAAATATCACTTAGTATTCAACACATTTCCATGCAAATTAAATATAAGCATTTGTTATCATGTGTTTAATGTGTATAGGTGGGTGCAAACCTAAAGGCCATTTTACACGATTAAGTTTCTAGGCTAAAGTCTTAAATAAACTCACACTGAACTAGAAACTTAAAGTGTAGGTGAATTTCAACCAGTCTCAAGACCAAATCGCTCCTATATATTTGAAATGTTTAACCAAAATATAGCAGCGCTCCTTGTGTTTGAGAAAAATGCTATTTTTCAAAACAAGTTTGTTACACAAACAAACCACCTATTACTCTTTTGTAGGGTTACCAGGATTAAATAATTAAAGTTAGCTCTTCAAACTTCAAAACTAACAGATTGTCAATTGCAATAAGGTAAATTATAATTCACTATGAAAAATTAATAAAATACCAAGAAAACGGAACTCATCACATTAATTTTGAAGATATTGATTTAGAAATTATTTTCCTATCACACATAGCTAATGTTGCACATAATGTCTTTATTACAACTGTTCAAGAAAATAAACGTGCAACTAAATTTATAAAGTATAAAGATTATCTGACATAATCTTCCTTCCGGGCACTGATACCGAACACTTTTATGGTATTAGGTCAGCCCCCTTCCAATGAACACGGAAAAGGGGAACCTCAAAGGATTTATCCAGGCTCAAGGCTACTGGGACAATTAGTCCAATAATGGTACTACAAGCTGGCAACAGTGAAGGAGCCTGGAATCGACAGAGGCTGCTATGAGTGGTGTCTGGGGACCAGAGAAAAACAGTAGTCATGTCATAGTGGCCGTAAGATAGTTTCGTACAGTAAAGTAAATCCAATTAGGGTACATCAAAAATTCAAGTCTTATGGCAGATTTGAAATCGAAATGGGCAAATCATTAAAGCTTTTTATAACTGATACTAAATTTTAAAAAAGATTCTGATCTACTTAATTACATTCTAGCTAACATTGATCTTGTGGAAAGGCTATTCTTCCACAATTAGCTTAGCCTATTAGTACCCACTTAGATAACCCCTAAAAACAATTTATCATGCAAATCACTTATTGACCACAAAGAACAACTTCAGTGAATCAAACACAAAAAATAAAGAAAAGAAACCTTTAACTGGATCCAGCATCCTTTTAACACCTTCTGTATCATTTTCTAATTCAGATAATAATTTTGGGCTGATCGTCAAAAGATCACATCCAGCCAAAGCTTTGATTTCACCTGTAATTAAAGACCAAACATACCATTAGATATTCAGTACATATGTCACATGAATACACTTATGCTGTAGCCATACATATGCAAATGGTAACATGAAACCAAATAACAAAGTAAAATAACTAAATAAGTAATAACAGCAAATAAAATATAATAGGAACTTTTTGTCCTTACCACCTGATGTATTGGAATCAAAAGTGATATCAATTTATATAAAATGTAATGGGTAAAAGTTTTAGATGTCAGATGATATAATTCATTGTTGTATTTATTACAAAATAGTTTGATGTACTTAATATTTAATAAAATAGGTATATAGTTTCCCTTTTGTCTAAAACATATTACTGGCGACGATGACGAAAAGACCTACGCGTGCGGTAGAGGAGGTGAACCCTGAAGTAGTATTGGCGAGAACGGAAAGGCCTCCTATCACAGATGTGAGAAGTTTCATCCGGACAAAGGAGATATTGAGGTATGGTACCATCAGTTTCAAGCTAGTATTCGGTTGTCGGGGATTGATGACGAGGAAACAAAGAGGCTTCATTTTATTGAAAGTGTGGACATAGCTGTTTTAAGAGATTTGATAAATTTGGTAAAACTTAACACAATTTATTATTATTCGGCCGAAGATCTATATATAATTCTGGTGAAACATTACAAAGTAAAAAAGACAGTAATTTTGAAAAGGGTAAAATTCTTTTCTACAAAACAAGGTTATAAAACTATAAATGAATATGCAAATGACCTCTGTGAAATGTCATCTGCTTGTGATTTCCCGGCAGATTTTTTTCAACAAGCTCTCATCACTGCTTTCATTATGGGGCTTTTTGAAGAAAATGTTAAGGCGGAATTACTTCAGAAAGATCACAAGTCTTTTAATGAAGTTGTGGAATTGGCAACTATGTTGTCTTGCCTACCAAGACCGACTATGTCCATGCTAGCTCTGTGAGTTTACTGTATTTGCTTCAGTAATTCATAAAAATTAAAGCGTCTTTACGTACCAAAGTATATCTATACATACAAAACATACTTGACTTACAAAGAACTTAACATTTAATTTCTATTCATATATCACTGAAAAACAAACCATTCAAAACTTAAAAAATCAAATTCATGAAGATAAAGTAAAAGAATACCTATATTACGAAATGATGCTCCCATCACTGCTGTTTTATACCCAAACTTCTTATAATAATTATAAATTTCAGTGACTGACTTAACACCAGGATCATCCAAAGGTTCATAGGACTTTTTTTGAGTATTATTAACATACCTACAGGATTAAATGAATCAGAAAAAAATACTCATTTTAATATTTTATAATGTCTTAGTGCAGTAACTTTAATTATTTAAAATGTATGATTATGTAATAATTAATAAATAACAGGCATAGAAACTAGTAATTTGTAAGAAGAAAATACCTACCAATCTAATATACGCCCAACAAAAGGTGAGATAAGAGTAACTTTTGCTTCAGCACATGCAACTGCCTGACAGAAAGAAAATAGCAGTGTCAAATTACAATGTATTCCATATTCTTCCTCCAATATCCTATAAACAAATAGTTCATCGAAAATCAATGAAAGTGTTCCATATGTAATGAAATTTAAGTGTTTTTATATATAAAGATGTTAATTTCCAATTCCATATTTTTGATTAATATTCATTTGTAAGTTCTAAGACATTTTTTTAAAAACATTTTATTTATAACAGTTACATTCCACTCATAAGGGTGACCCCTCCGAAGTTCCATCTCTCGAATCTGGTCAACCTACCACCGTAGCGGAAAACCATTATCTTGGACTTCGCCAAGTTTATATTCAGATTCCATAAACTGCAGTAGCCCTCGAGATTGTTTAACATTCTCTGTAATTTTACTGGAGAGGGGGTCAACACTACCACGTCATTTGCATATAGCAGACATCTAATATTTACTCTAGCGATATCTATTCCTACTTCAAGAGTATCGTGCAAATCGTTTAGAAACAATACGAACAGCAAAGGGCTCAGAAGACAACCCTGCCTTAAGCCGACCGAGGTTTAAAAAAAATCTGTAAGGTCATCCTAATGATACACAGTCGATTTCGTATTCAGAAGCATTTTTTTAATGATATTTAGACATTCCAAAATTAGATAATTTAAAAAAAAATGCCTCCCTTTGAAACAATGCCTCTATACAGTCAAAGGCCGCCTTAAAATCAACAAAAAATGCATAGACTTTACGCTGTTTTTCCAAAATTAACTTAACAATACTAAATAAACTGAAAATGTGGTCAACGGTTGAATAGCCTGGTCGAAATCCCGCTTGGAATTCGTTCAGCAATCTGTTAGTGTTCACCCAATCCCACAAACGTCCCACCAGAATACCAGTAAAAAGCTTAGAAATTACATTTATGAAAGATATACCTCTGAAATTTTCTACGTTATGTGCATCCCCTTTTTTAAATAATGGATAAATGACTGATTCGGTAAAACTCGTGGGGATTCTACCAGTATTAAAATAATTATTAAATAAATCGACAGTTAGCCCCAGGGCAATTTCTGGTAAATTTTTGAAAAATTCATAGGGGACAGAATCGAGTCCTGGAGCCTTATTATTTTTCACCTTTGCCAACGCAATTTTCAATTCGCTTAGCGTAATTTTCTTATCCAGTTCAGCGTTTTCCCAGCAAGGCGCTGCGTACAATATTGGAGAAGCTTTAATAGTAGGATTTAACAATGAACTAAAATAACACCTAAACTGCTCACCGGTAATATTCGATTCACTAATGAAATTTCTATTCTTAAATTGATTTATTAATGCCCACAAATTTTTTGAATCTTTAATATGTTTGAATTTATCTTTAAGGGTCTTATATTAAATATTTCTTTTCTTATTAACCAGTTCTTTATATTCGTGATTCGCTTTCAAATAGAGCAATTTATTGTAATCGTTACTCCGTTTCCTAAATATCTTCAAAAAACTAAAAGACCTATTCCGGTGTTTCATACATTCCCTATCGAACCAAGGCTATTTTCCTAAATTTTTACCACTTTTTACCTTTTTTCCGTAAAATGAACATTCCACAATACCTTTTAACAATTGATCTGATTCCCTAATCTCAAGTATTTTTATATAGTTTAATTTATATTCCAATTTTGATTTAAAATATAATTCCTCTTGCCATGACCATCTCAATCTGTTTAGGAATTAGGGGGTATTTCGGAAATCGCCAGTTTGATCGAACTCCAAGACAACTTCAATTGGCATATGCTGAGTTTTAATCTTAGGAATTACTTCAAAATTTTTGATATATCTCAAAATAGGTGCCGTTACGGAGCAGATATCAATTACTGAGCTACCTCTTCCCGAGATGTATGTTAATTCACCATTGGGGTCCCCCTTTGTACGCCCATTCAATATAATTAGTTCACAATCATTGCACATCTCTAAGAACGATATACCTCTGGAATTCAAAACTTTATCCTCTGATTCAAAATTATAATGCAATTAGGCACAGTTGGTCTTTAAAGACAGTGGGGTACAGTCAAGCTAAGTACTAATCAACAACATAAAACTACTAGAAGGGGCGGCCCTCTTGAGCCTCCAGTAGGGAAGGGAACTGGCAATATATGTTTTGCCGGCCTCTCAGGCCAGCTGCGCCCTGAAGGGTTAGGAACACAAATAACCATGTTGGTAAAAATCAAAAGCTGTGTAAAACGTATTCTAAAATAATCAAATATCATCAATTACACAGTCATAATGGAAAAAAGAAGATAAAATTAAAAAATAATAATAATATAAAATATATTTAAAAAAAAAATCATTCAAAAAAGTTTCACCTTGCAGCTTGAATACCTTCCCAAGTTGAAGCTAGTTTAATCAAAACACGCTCTTTGCTTATTCCATGTTCTTCATATAATTTAATATATTTCTTCGCCTTTTCTACACTACCAGTAACATCAAATGAAAGTCTGAAAATATAGATAAAGATAGCTAATTGGTTGCCATGTAGTAATATCTGAATAGCACTAGATTATGTAATTTATCAATTACTCCAGAAAGCTTTTTGGTTTTTCCACCTACAATTTCAATATAATAGAATGTGGATAATGAGCAGATTTTTAAACAATGCGTAATGCTAAGTTACCTGAATAATTTAGGATTTACATATATATATTATTATATAATTATATAATATATATTATTATATAATTATATAATATATATAATTATATATAATATATAATGGGAGGGGGCCGGGATGGCCGAGTGGACAAGGACGCTTGCAATAGGTAATCAAAGTTAAGCAACGTCCATCGTGGTTAGTACTTGGATGGGTGACCGCTCCATTCGGGTGACCACCCACCAATGAACGCCACGCAGTCCAAGTCTACCCAGACCCCCGGGTATGTGAGGCCCGTCAGTCTACTGGAGGCGACTCACACCGACCGGGCGTAGGAGTGATGAACCTTCCCCGTGTATCTCATCGAGAATCGTGGTGTGGTTTTCCAGGATGTCAGTAACTGCCCGGAGATTTGGTTCAAGGACGGTAAGCTTCGGGGAAAGAAATATAGGTCCTCGGGGCCTGCTGATTCTGAGCTACCATAATCCTTGGACCTAGACCAGTTTGTCACTGTCCTTGAACCCGAGAGAGCTGACGCCATCGGTGGGAAGGACACTGCCAAATTGGCCCCAATGGGATTGGTTATGGAGCTATGGGCAGTCTGCCGCTGCACCATGGTGACCATGGTTTGCAGCAACGTGAGGTTTGGGCTACCCCCTCCAGGCTGTCTGTTCTCCCGCAAGCAATACAAATGTCTGAAAGAAGACCACACTGCGCGGCCAAAGGTCTCATTAGGCCTAATGCGCCAACCGAAAAAAAAAAAAAAAAAATAATATATAATAATAATATATTATATATTATTATATATTATATATAATATATATATAATACATAAGCAAGGTTCGAGCATTGTAGTTCATGGTGCTTCATATCTGTGTGCCTCAATTTTAAAAAAACACACACACACACACATATATATATATATATATATTATTTTATATTCTTTATAAATAATAGTAATAAAAAAATTTATAATTTTTCTGATGTTTCTTCACTTCACCTCGTAAGGTTAGCTACAACTTACTAACGAGAGGTGGTTTATTCATTTGTTGGTGAGCACAGCTTGTCTACTATATGTACAAACTAAATATTTATTTAACATTTAATCAAATATATTTATCAAAATATAAATTTATCAAATATTGCAATGACAATATTTGATTGTACAAAATACTTTCCTTATATATATATATATATATATATATATATATATATATATATATATATATATATATATATAATATTATATTAATATCATTTTCAATACACATAATACAAAGTTTTTCAAAAAGTTAAAAATAAATTTCTTTAGGAAAAATTCATCCCCATATAGTTTTTAGAAATTTGAAAATTCTGTATATAAAAGAAACATCTTTTTTTCTTTCTAAATCTCATCCTTAGAATACCCAAAGGCAGAATATGACAACTGAGCTAAAAATGTGTTTATGTAACTTTTTCAAGAAAAAAATTTACATTATACCCCTTCTTCAAAAGAATAAAGAACACCTAATGAACATATAGATTATCTCAATGGAGGTGATAATATTCTTTTAGTCAACAATAAAAACATTTTAAATACATATATAATACAACCTAGCATCCACTTCTGTTGAAACTCTTCCGGGAATTATATTCAAAATAGAAGTGCCAAATAGAACTAACAGTTTATCCATAGCAGTTTCAACCTGACTTTTCAAAGATCTGAAAAATAAATCAATAACTGGTGAGGAAAATAACAAAAGAAAGGAATGTATAAAAATACACAGCGATAAATTTAAGAAAATATATTTACTCAATAATTTAATTAACTTGAATTGATTGTGGTCCAATGGAAGAGAAAGATAGCTTGATAATGTATAGAAATAGCTTGATAAAGAACCAACTTGATAATGGAAGTTTCACAAAATAAATATAAGCCTTGAATAATAGCCTATAAAATGACTACAACATTCAACAAGTTACTGATAAAAGAAGTTCTCATAATTATAACAAATCTAAATGTCATATTAAAACAGTCTCGTATTTTCCAACAAATACTAGAAATAATAAGAAATTTTTGGTAACAAAATTTAAGAATTTACCACATTTCAAAAATTCATGAGTGAACACTTTCATTGGTTGAATAAGGTTAATGGTTTATCTTAATCTTCTTGTGTGTGAGGGTTCAAAATGTCATTCTATTCTGTTATAGTTGAGATATGTTTTGTCTCATTGATACTTAGTACTTATTCATGATAGCATTTATCATTAGAATCAGGTGGTTGATTCTGGAGCAATGGTAATGGAACTGTATAGACAGTATTCCATTCCATTTGAGGAATGGAATGGATTCTTTGACTGAAACAGGTATAAAATACATTGATAACCAAAAAATAATAAATACTAATTTTTTTTAATACAAAATTTTGCAGTTTTTGGTTGCCTTGTTTGCTGCCTTAGTTTTTTATCTATTTATTTCTCATCCTATCTCAATTACCTGCTTACTTTATTAACTAATAAACTTAATAAAATAAACTAATAAACTAGTTACTAAAGCTTTTAGTTTTTTTACTATACTTTTAATTTCTGTCTAGCAGTAATTAATATTTAATATACTTTATCAAAATAATTAATAAAAAAAATCATTAACAATATTATTGAATACTGAAGTAATAATAATCAACAATATTTTATCATATGATAATATTAATTTAATATAATTAAGTTACTATCAATTAAATGAATTCATTATTATTTACTTTTGATCACCGTTTTTGATACCATAAGCCACAGCTTCCTGTAGTAAATTTTCATATTCAGGAAGTTTAGCTGCAGCCAAAATTAGAGAAGGATTAGTGGTAGCATCAGTAGGATTATAAATCTTCATTGCTGCAATCAAAAATATGAAAATAAAATATTTTTAAATTTATCTTGAATAATAGATAAGATTATAATTAAATAAAATTCAAGCATCAATAAAACCGAAACACATAAAATTTTAGTATAATGAATTATGAATGGTTTATACTAAACTAGAATTATCCATAATTGGAAGAGAGATATTTGAAACTTATATTAAATAGATTAAGTGAAACTATGAATCATATTTGAAGAGAATACATTCTGCAGATGAATATTTACAATAGAATTTTGAATCCTTATAGGATAGAAATTAAAAGAATGAGAGTCTGCCACTTGGATCATCTTACCTGAAAAATGGTTAAAAAGGCCTTGTTATTAATAACAAAGATTTACAAGAATACCATTTATTTAATCTGAAAATATTTTTTTAACTCCTTTATTCTCAAATATTTTAATTGATTTTATTTCTTTAGTACAATAGCTTGCCATTAAAATATAGAACATAGAACGACTTCACCAACATCGGACCGAGAAATATGGCAACCGTTCATAGCAGCAATGATATACATATGGTAAACTTTCAAACAATAGATGCAAATCACAGTCTGATGGTCCATAGTTTTTTTAGATCCATGGCAAGAGGATGTGGAAAATTAAGACTGTTACAACTACTAGCCACTAAATTGGTCAGATTCTGTTTTTGTAGTAGAACAAATAAGTGGTACACAATCTATTAAACATATTTGTATCCTAAAAAAAAAAACCTGGCTTAAACCAAATATCCCATCCTCTTCTATATCCAAACCTAAATACTCTCTAATCCCTCATGATTGTGTGGACGGGCTGGAGGAGGTATTGGTCTTTACGTTCATGATAGTCTGAGGGTGAAAACCCTTCTAGAATCCCCTTCCTCCGAAAGCCCTCATATAGAATATCTTTTCGTTGAAATTTCCTCTGATGCCTTTTCCCTCCTATACATAATAGTTTACCGCCAAGTAAGTCCAATTTGATCCTTCCTTTGAATCTTCCCTCTTTACCTATATCCCGCTATACAGTAACATAATCATCACTGGTGATTTTAACACAAATTTTCTCTCTAATTATCCTGACAGATCCTACCTTACAGACCTCATCCATTCACTCGACCTTTTCTTAGTACCCTACCAAACTACCCATCATACCCAGTTTACCAGCACCTGGTTAGACCTTTTGATAATAGATTCCCCTCATAACCTATTTTACCGTCTTCCTCGCAGCACCCAGTACCTTTTTTATCCAGTCATGACCTCATCAAAATTTCCTATGACATTCCAACACCCAAACTCATTCCCAAAAAATTCTCCTGGCGGGACCTTGACTCATTAACCTCTGAAAAACTATATCCTTTCTTCGACCTACTTTCCAAATCCCTAGATCCTATTTATTCGGC
Source organism: Aelia acuminata (assembly GCA_911387785.2). Lineage (NCBI taxonomy): Eukaryota > Metazoa > Arthropoda > Insecta > Hemiptera > Pentatomidae > Aelia > Aelia acuminata. The sequence continues at coordinate 116,492,414 of OU426980.1, read as the reverse complement.
ATCTTCCATTGATGAAATGGTGGAATGCCTCTCAGCCAATCTTGTCACTTTCCTAAATCAACACGCTCCCCTCAAAACCTTCACTGTTAGACGTCCTGCCACTCCCTGGATAAGCCCCGAAATCAAAGAGTTAATGAGGAGTGGAGATGCTGCCAGAAGACGTTTCCGACACACCTGTTCCGCTGAAGATTACTCCTTTTTTAAGTCCCTACGCAATCTCACACAATCTTCCTTACGGCGTACCAAGGCACAGTTCTTTCATAACTCTATATCACAAGCCCACGATCCTAAGTCCAAAAGGAAAATCCTCAAAAAACTATCAGTTGTCAAATCCAAATCCTGTTCTCAATATCCTATCGACCCTGATGAATTAAACCTCCATTTTGCCAACCCTCCTAATATTCCTTATCCCTTCTCATATTCTTTTACACAAACCTTCAACCTTGATAACTTTTACTTCCTGAATATCTCACCTGAAGACTTGCTCTCCTCTATCCTTAAATACATAACCAATGACTATGGCCTTGATAAAATCCCGGTAAAGATTAGTAAACTCTGTCTTCCCGTCATCTTCCCTGCTCTTTCACACATGAATAACTTCTCCCTACAAAATTCCATTTTCCCCGAAGCCTGGAAAAAATTGATGGTTCGTCCGTTGAACAAAGTACCTGTTCCCACATCAGCCTCCGATTATAGACCCATCTCTATTCTCTCTAACCTACCCAAATCACTCGAAAGAATTGTCCACTCCCAGCTCAATGATTTCCTTGAACGGAATGCTATCCTCAATCCTCTTCAGCCCGGCTTTCGTTCTCATTGCTCCACACAATCTGCTCTGTTAAAGATTACTCAAGACCTTCAATCCTCCATAGAAGAACGTAAAATCACCATACTAACTATCTTTGATTTCTCAAAAGCGTTTGATCCCGTCAATCCTCCTCTCTAAACACCAAAACTTTTCTATGTCAAACAGCGTCATAAATTAGTTCCTCTCTTTCCTTTCCTTTCGCTCACTAACAGTTCATATTCCCCGATAAACTTCCCTCCTCACCCCTCCCATTAACATGTGGCGTGCCACAAGGGTCCTCCCTCTCACCAACTCTCTTCTCTGTCTGTATCAACGATCTCCCTGACTACATCAATCATTCACAATACCACTTATACGCTGATGACCTATTTTATGAAATGAAATGAAAAATGAAATTTACCAATCCTTCCATCCTACCAAGATGCTAGATGCAATCCATAAATTACAAGAAGATATACATAACATTAATGCCTGGGCAGAAAAAAATGAATTAAGACTAAACGGAGAAAAAACCAAGGCCATCCTAATTGGCTCCAAGCATCTTCTTAATTCCCTTCCTTATCACCCCCTACTCTACCTCAAAAGGCAACCTACCCATTTCCACACTCATGTCAGAAACATTGGAGTGATCTTTGACCAGCATTTGTCGTGGGGCAACCATATTTCCGAAATCACCAGAAAATCCATTGCCATCCTTAAACAGTTCTTTAAATCACGTGATTGCATGTCCTCAAAAACCCGTCAGCTCCTAGTCTCCTCCCTCATATTCCCCCATTTTGACTATGGCTGCCTTGTATACAGGGGACTGTCTGGTTTGCATGAAATGAGGTTGAAGAGACTAATAAACTGCTTCATTAGATTCATCTTCAGTGTACCAAGGCGCTCCCACATCTCCAGTTGGTATGCTGAGTTGAAGTGGCTCTACCCAGTTTTTTTACGGCAATACTTCCTAGTTGTGTATCTTTTCCGAACCTGTAGAAACAAAAAGCCTCCTTATATCCTCAACTTGTTCACATCCTGCTCCTCTATACATTCTCTAAACACCAGATCCCAAACCTCTAACCTGCACATCCCTTTCTATCGAACTGTCTCCTTTAAAAAATCTGTTATCATCCGTGCTGCCACCTTCTGGAATTCCTTACCAGTATCTATCCGCAAAACTTTATCCCTCACTTCCTTTAAATCCCATTATTTCTCCACCTCCTTAATCATCAATCTACTATAATCATGTAAAATAGGGAAACTAACACTGAGTATATATATTTATTTGATTTTTATAATAATTTTCCAAGCTCTTTTTCCAAGCAAAGTTTAGAAGCTGAAAAATGTATGTTTTCAATATCCAAAGTTCCTTTTCATACTGTCTATTATTTTGCTTCTGAGGTTTACTTATATTTTTTCTTTTATTCTTAAATCTTATATCCATTTTTTCTAATCAATACAAATGGCTCTGGAATTGACCATGTTTTGTTATTCTTAGGGACTAGATGTCCCAGAATAAAAATTAATTTCTTTCTTTCAAAAACAAATGAATGAAGCAATCCCAGGGCCCATTATCACTAGATTCGTGCGCCAAACTATAAAGGATGATTTAGTGTGGCAAAGAGACTTTCCTTCATGACATCTCGGTTGGGGGAGGGGGGAATGAAGGTCATTATAAATATATGTTAGCAAAGCCATGACACCCACTAACAAACACTTCTACTGGCTAGCCGGGCAAAAGAAAGCAACTGCTAAGATCAAGTACTTCTGGTTCAGCGGAGGCTGGGTAAACTGCAGGCAGTAAGATGGTTATCCAGTGGTGATCATTGGCAAGCCAAATGATTTGGACATTTTAAGCTGAATGAAGGACGTAAGTTACATCAAGATTGTGAACTTTTTACAGAAGATATTTTTATTTTTAAAGTGGATATGTTTCTTTCGATACAGATATTTTTATTTTTAATAGACAAATTTTTATTTCTATTATAAAGACTTCTATTTTTATTATAGAGTTTTTTATTTTCATTTTAGGTATTTCTATTTTTATCACAGATATTTTTATTTTTGATGCAGATAATTCTATTTTTAATGGAGATACCTTGATTTTCATAATAGATACATTTATTTTTATCATGGATATTTTTATTTTCATTATAAATATGTTTATTATTAAAATAGATATTTTAATTTTTATTATAGATATTTGTATTTTTATTTACCGTTTTAGTCATTTTTTTTTCAGTTCGAGTTAGAAACTTATTTGATCATTTGTATTTTACTATATTTTTATTTATTTACACATCTTCAAATTTGAGTTTCCTTTATATTGAGTAATAATTTAAAGTATGAATATCAAATTCCAATAACTGATATGTCATTGGAATATTTTTTCTTCAATATTGGAATCATATTCACGCTTTGGGCCTCACTATAACATCTCATCTTCTACAAAAATGTTTCAAACTCCCCTTCATCCACACTCCTTTTCCATGGAACTCTTCTCCCTTAACTCTTCTCTTCTCCCTCTGGTCTATCACTCCCAATGTCACATCTATATAGACGATTTTTAAATATACCTAGCCTTCCGAGTTATTATGCAGAGAAAACGAAGGCAATTTTTAATGGGCACCAATCACCTCCTTAAACCCATTCCGAATATCCCAACCCTGATCCTAAATAATAATCCCGTCAAATTCTACCCTACTATCAAAAACCTCGGTGAAACCTTCGACCAAACCCTTTCCTGGAAAAACCACACCTCCAATATCTCCCGTCCCACCTTTTCCACATAAAAGCAATTCATTCATCTCCAGAGGCATGAATCCATTGGCTTCTGGTCACTTCCATGGGAGGAATAAAGGAGTTGTGGGTATTTGAGATATACACCCCCTGCATAGAGCTCTAAACTTTCAAACCAATAGAATTCAAGGTTGGTGATGATCCAGGATCTGCTCTAACAATAGGTGACGACTTCAAAAAGGGCTAAGCTACCCTCAGGAGGTACTTCCTGAGATACTGAATCAATCTGCTGAAGGAGACAAGGATTTACATTGGTATAGAGAGCGACATCCCTCAACTAATTGCCAGGAGAATTAGCCACCCGTACTAAAGGCATTTCTAAACAGGTCAAAATAAGTGAAGTTGCCCCAACCCATTTCTACTTGGGTAGGAGAGAAGGAAGGAAGGTCACCAAATAGAAGAGGGGGAATATAAAATAACTGCCAAAGGTACTTGGTAACAACAAGATTTGGAGAACACCTGCATAATATCTCACTGCTCTCAAAATCAGTATTTCTTAAAAGGCAGGGTTTAAAAATATGTTTAATAACATTTAAAAAGTTTTATCATATCATTAAATTTTTTACCCTCCAAAAAACAAAAACAAAACAGAAACTTCATCAAAAACTTATAAAACTGATCTTTTATGATGGCTGTAAAATTTGATCAATGACACTATAGGCGAGCGCAAGCGACGGTGCTGCTTCTTTGAGGAACTAGAAGGAACTAGAGAAACGGGGATAAAAGCCGTGCGATTACCTGGGATTCATAGGGTTTAATGCCGTTTTTAATTTATTTTTCCATAATTAAAACCCGATCGAGCAAAAAAATATTGGAAAAATGTCTAAAAGGTATTGCTCGGTCCCTCAGTGTTCTTCAAAAAAATCTAAAGATGTGTCATTCCATTTGTTTCCAAAAAATAAAAAGCTTCTTAAAGAGTGGATTGTAAAATTAAGAATAGATAAGCCTGTTTCGAAACATATGACGATATTTAGTCTTCATTTTAAAGAAAGTGACTATGTTTATCCAGGTAAATATTAGTATTTGACATTTTATTATTCCAAAATGTTGGTTTTATGCAAATAACATTGGGACCATAGTATCATATTTGTTTTTCTTTTTTAATTTTACCCATTTTTGTCTTACATCCGTTGTGCTTAATTGTTCCAAGTTTTCAATGCGAAGCCTGAAAGTTTTGACAAATAAATAAATAATATGACAAAGAATCTAAGCTGTCATAACAATGATTGTATGAATAGGCAATTAATGTTATTACTAACCTATACGTAGAGTAGAGTAAAGTTACAATGATGTGTTAGCATTTACCAGAACTACCAGCTTTACACTTACAATGACAAGAAAATTGCTTATTATTATTAATAAATTTGATTTCCACTTTTATTTGATGGGGCAGTCCTTTAAAATTGCTAGTTTGAAGGCACAAGGCTTGTAAAATAACTGTTTTTTTACTTCTAGATATTATTCCACATGTTATTATGTGGTTTGCATCAAGAATAGCCTGCCCTTCAATTAATGGTCTCTTAAAATGACCAACTATCTCTACTACTTCAAGTAAGTCTATCCCCGTTCTTTCCGACATTTTGAAAATGCAACTAGCGCACCCTATAGTCGATTGCGCCCGCCTATAAGGAAAAATATTTCAAGGTTTTAGGTAGAGTATATATCTATGAAATAAATAGTTCTACAAAGGTGTCAAGATACGAGTAGAAATAAATATAGAACATGACACCATGCCACCATATGCATGAGGAAATTATGATGGTTGTGGGGCTCATAATTGGGGGGGGGGACAAAGAGGGGGCACTTAACCATAGGTAGCAGAACTTAGAAGGTAGCAAATTATGAACACAATTTAATATTTAGATTCCTATTTTCTTGAATTAAATACAGCCAATAAAATGAGCAATTTTCAAGTTATGACTTTAACTATTTTGTAATATATTACTTTAAATACAAATAAGAAACAATGAACTTTTATACACGGGAGGATGTATTTAAATTACCATTACCCTAAAAGAATTGATGGTATTACTTCCCTCAGGTCAATCCTGCTCGGCAGCTGTAGCATACTTATCAGTCTGATTTGGGGGAGGGATTCGTGCCAGCTGGTGCTCCACCCCCTTCAATAATAATAATTTATTTATTTCCGAAAGTGGAACAAGATACATCTTCCTGCCGAGCAGGAGTGAAATTAGTATAATAGAAGCAAGTTGTGTACTAGTACTGCAATGCCCTTTTTAACGCTTAAATAGGGATCAATATGACGCTGTTTAGTGAGGCCACTAGCTCAACTGAAAAGGACCCTTTTGGGATTTTATTCATCCCTAGATAATGAGCGGGAGTTTAAAGCTGGAATCTAATAAAGCTAATCAAACTCGTTTTTAACTGAAAAGGAAACAATGGGAGTAAGCATATAATTTAGTCACATAACCTCCGGAATGCCATGCTCAGAAGTTGTATCATCATAACATCCGTCAAGTTTATGCCAGTAAGCTTATTGTGATATATAACTAAAATGATAATAAGAACAGAACCAGTTAAAAGACCAAGCAATAAAATCTAAACAGGTAATTCAAATATATTCTTTCATACAGATTCTAAATATTATAACCCCAACATTATAAATTAAAAATACAAATATTAAGCATATCAAATGATAGACATACTCCACTATTTGATTTCCAATTTGTCCAATTGCAATAACATTGAGATACTGTGCTGTTCCTTACAAAGCCAACAATTTAATAAGGTTAAAAGAAGTGAATATTTAATTACTTTTAACATTCCTTGTAATCAAATAACAGCATCACTAGCTACTCAAGTTTCCAGGTCTCTATAAATTATTTAGTTTTGGATACTATGAATGCTCAAATAATAAAATAAAAATAGCAACACAAAAAGAACTCCAGTAGAAAAAAATAAAGAATCATTTTCATGAAATATTTGAAATATATCACTTGTCAGTAACAAAAACATTTACCATTAATATCTCCTGTATCAGCGACAACTGTAGTCAAAGCTTTTAATTGTTCTAGAGAATTTGATTTAGACATTTTAAACAAAGTTGACAAAGCAAACGAAGAATAACAACCAAGAACTGAACCAAAAAACACGACTCAATATCACGCGGGCGAGACTTGATAGATAACCTGCCGAAACAACTGATAACCCGCTGATAACAATTGAAACTTCACTTTCATCGTGAATTGCTTAATTTTTCCTTTAATTCTGTACATTTTTAGAAGGAATGGTCATTTATTAATAATAACAGGGTTTGAAATTAACTCTTATTTTCTCGGAAAGAGAATAAAAGTCAAATCAGGACTTTTATATTTCTAATAAATAAATAAAAATCACATCATGACTTTTATATTTCGGGCCAGAAAATAAAAGTCCTGATATGATCTTTATCCCAATGATAGCTAATATAAAAGTCAAAGCTTGATTTTAAATATTTAGGGATGAATTTATTAACTTTTTTTCGGATTTCTCCATGTTGGTGTACATTATTGGGTTAACCGTTTTTATGGAAATCTTATAGGGTATAATTAATGACCCTATATCGATCTTAAAATCGATTATTAGATTCTCAAGGCTAGTGATAATGAAAATAATATCGATATAAAACCTCAGGCTCCCTCAGGTATCGATTAACTTATCCGATATTTACAATATTGAGGTCGACTTGTAGATTATTTAGGGCGCTGATTGTGAATATGTTATCGATTTTTCGATTACGCGCACAGGTATCGATTTATTGTAACTTACGTGATATAAACGATATTGGGGTCTGCTCTTAGGTTAATTGAGGCGCTGAATTCGGAAATGATATCGATTTTTCGATTACGCGCTCAGGTATCGATTTATTACAACTTACACGATAAATAAGATATTGTGGTCGGCTAATACGTTTATGAAGGTGCTGAATTTGGAAATTATATCGTTATTTCGATTACGCGCTCAGGTATCGATTTATTATAACTTACGCGATATAAACGAAATTGGGGTCTGCTCTTAGGTTAATTGAGGCGCTGAATTCGGAAATGAAATCGATTTTTCGATCAGGCGCCAGGTATCGATTTATATAATTATATATGTAAGTTGTAATAAATCGATACCTGTGCGCGTAATCGAAAAATTGAAATCATTTCCAAATTCAGCACCTTCATTAACCTATTAGCCGACCACAATGTCTTATTTGTTGTCTAAGCGGTAATAAATCGATACCTGAGCGCGTAATCAAAAAATTGATAACATTTCCGAATTCAGCGCCTCGATTAACCTGAGAGCAGACCCCAATATCGTTTATATCGCGTAAGTTATAATAAATCGATACCTGTGCGCGTAATCGAAAAATCGATATCATTTCCAAATTCAGCACCTGCATTAACGTATTAGCCAAACACAATATCTTATTTATCGTGTAAGTTGTAATAAATCGATACCTGAGCGCGTAATCGAAAAATCGATATGATTTCCGAATTCAGCACCTTAATTAACCTTAGAGCGAACTCCAATATCTTATTTATCGTGTAAGTTGTAATAAATCGATACCTGAGCGCGTAATCGAAAAATCGATATCATTTCCGAATTCAGCGCCTCAATTAACCTCTGAGCAGACCCCAATATCGTTTATATCGCGTAAGTTATAATAAATCGATACATGTGCGCGTAATCGAAAAATCGATAACATATTCACAATCAGCGCCCTAAATAACCTACGAGTCGACCTCAATATTGTAAATATCGGATAAGTTAATCGATACCTGAGGGAGCCTGAGGTTTTATATCGATATTATTTTCATTATCACTAGCCTTGATAATCTAATAATCGATTTTAAGATCGATATAAGGTCATTAATTGTACCCTATAAGATTTCCATAAAAACGGTTAACCCAATAATGTACACCAACATGGAGAAATCCGAAAAAAAGTTAATAAATTCATCCCTAAATATTTAAAATCAAGCTTTGACTTTTATATTAGCTATCATTGGGATAAAGATCATGTCAGGACTTTTATTTTCTGGCCCGTAATATAAAAGTCATGATGTGATTTTTATTTATTTATTAGAAATATAAAAGTCCTGATTTGACTTTTATTCTCTTTCCGAGAAAATAAGAGTTAATTTCAAACCCTGAATAATAATGTTTAACTAACACAATATAATACAATTTTTAAATAATAAAACAATTTATAGACCTATCTGCCAGAAGGGGCGCCCCCCCACCATGGTAACTAAGGTGACTGATAAATTTTTATTATTTCTATATAAAATGTGCTATTTTTAGTCATTCTCAAATACCTCAAATTGAAAATGGGTTGTATTTAAACATTTAATAGTAAATTACAACGTCACTATGTTCTAATACATATTTTTAATCTGGTCACTCATTTCTCATGAAATGTAAAATAAAAAAAAAAAGAGCGCCCCCTAGGAAAATTTCTGAATCCGCTACTTTTTTTTAAGACCTTGATTCTCTACCTAATAAAATTTGAAGAGAGAAATCTTGTATTATAGAGGCGAACTCTTCTTTTTAAAACCCATGTACTAATTTTAAAAAAAAACAAAAAAATGCTAAGTATTTGCTCCTTCCTCGATCCCATACTTCGGCAGAGAGTGGCAAATGGCCATCTAGAACTAATAATCTTCAGTTTGTATTTCATAACGAAAAGGATTCAGTCGAGAAACTGTTGTTGGTAGAATAGGAAAAAAATGTATTACTGCTATCGGGGTTTATTGGTACAAGTACTGAAGTGCGGCTTATGCTCCGTTCACTAAGGCGCCCTTCAATGTTAGGCCCGATCTCCACTGAAAATGACCCATTTGGGAGTGTTTGATTTGAAAATTATAAAGTTTAATTATCCAGGGCTGGTCTAAGAAAAAATAAATGTTGTGAAACAAAATTATATTTCTAACAAAACAAAATAAAATTCCCTCTGATGGGCAAAAAAAAAAAATAAAATGAAACTTCTTATAACTGATAAATAAATGAATAAAAAATTTTCTTGGCTTGTAATGAAGATAGAAAAAGTAAATAAAAAATAGTCTGAGCACAAAAATATCAGTGACTGTGTTTGACTTGACTGAATTTTGACTTTCCTTACGGCATGGACGAGCTGGACGGCGACGTCTTACTCTGCATAATAGTCTTGATGTGGTGATTGGGTGCACCCATATATTGAATGTCTCTGGCCGTAATTGAAAATAAAAAAAAAACCTTGATCTCCTTACTTTACTTGATTCTGTCGTAGGCCTATGGCGACTGCTACCTTTTTCGTATCATTCCGCGTGACATCACAGGGGTAGTTCCAAAAAGTAGTTGCATGGTCTGGATAGTGCTGACCCCTGCGTGGCATGGGCTTGAAGTGACGCAATAAATATTTATTACCTGCGGCCTACTATCAACAGAGATAGCCAGAGGATTAGGCGCAGGTAAAGCTGTGTTGACTAAGAGCTCGACGTAAGTAATGCCGTATTTTGGTCACGTTAGGTTTTTATAGTAAAAATTAATTTCTATGAATTATTAATAATAAATAAAAATGTCTGGTCCTGAACAGGGAGTTTATTTATCTCTGAAGAGCGAGCGCAGCGAGCGGGAGTCGAAAGCTGGAATCTATTAAAGCCAATCAAGGCACTTTTTAACTGAAAAAAAGGCGATAGGAGTTCGATAACATCACGGTCACATAACCTCTCAAAACAGGCCACGCCCAGCAGTCTCTCTTCAGTACTTTTACCCCAAAGGCTATACCTGGAAATTTTTTTGCAAAACTTTTACAAAATACGAATCAAAGGGTTATGTGTTGATCCACACTATAATGTCTATTACGGTCTGATAAAATAATATCAAGTATGAAAGAATATGTACTCGTAAATTCATACTATCCGACACAGTCAAGTTACTGTAAAATCCTTTTCTAGTACCGAATAAATTTTGTTTGAGCGAGATCAACCTTGTTACAGCAAGTACCAGTGGAATGCTCCTTTTTCCCCGGTAATATGAACTATTGCCTGCTGAATCGAATGGAGTATCGAATGTGATCGGTACATATCGGATTTAGTGGAAGGGCGTGCGACCCCCTCGCCTCCTCTGAGAGGAGAAGACACTAAGAAACTATAAAAAAAAAACCTGTACCACTACAATCCATGAAGGGTCTCGGGTTTAGAACTGCAGTGGCACACACTCAAAATGATACACCTTTATTTTCAAAGAAATCTTTTGAAAAATAAATTGTTCTACTTATGTTATACGCAAAACTATAGTTTTTTGTTATTCATTGGCATCACAGTAATATGTTCTTTGCGTATAAACAGATACAAATTAGCCAGGATATAATAATAACAATAAACACATTTGTATACTATTTGCTTATCTCACAGTGAAAATGATACACCTTGATTTTTATCAATATTTGTTTACATTAAACCATTTTTTTTTAGTTAAACTCTTGTGTCGAAACTGTTTGGTTCTTTTCAAAACTAGTTTAACAATATCAGTCGTATATTTCAACTTTTTAAATAATGGGACTACATACAACTTGTAAAGAACGTGAGTTGGTCATTCAACATTTTAATGATGGGAAATTTCTCTATCAAATAACTGAAATCATTAAAAAAAGCCGTTCAACTGTCCAGCATATTGTGGAGAGATACAAAAAGGAAAATCGAATTGCCAGAAAAAAAATTAAAAGTGCAAGAAAAATGTTAAGTAACAGGGATGTGACTTGATTCGTCAGAGAAATAAAACAAAATCCATGCTTGATTGTACCCAAAACAGCCGAGGAACTGTCCAAACGCTTAGGTAAGCCAGTAAGTGCAGAAACAGTGCGGTGTGTGCTAAGAAAAAATAAATTTCATGGACGAGTAGTACGTAAGAAACCTTCTTTCAGCAAGAAAAATCAAAAAGTTAGGATGCAATTTGCAACTGAATATTTGTTTTAGGACCCTGACTTTTGGACAACGGTGATATTTGCTGATGAAAGTAAATTTAATATTTTTGGATCCGATGGGCGTTCCTATGTGTGGACAAAACCAGGAGAAGAGCTCGCAAAAAAAAATTACGCCCAACTGTGAAACATGGTAGTGGCAGTGTTGTGGTGTGGGCATGTATGCCGGCCACTAGTGTGGGAAATCTTCACTTTATTGATGGCATCGTTAACAAGCATGTTTACTTAGACATTTAAAAAAAAAAATTAAAAGAAAGTGCGTAAAAACTGGGGCTCAAAGACAAGTTTTGTTTTTATCATGCCAATGACCCCAAACATTCTGCTATGTTAGTTAAGGAATGGCTCCTTTATTATTGCCAAAAAATTATAAAAACTCCACCACAATTACTTGATCTTAATGTAATAGAACACCTCTGGGCGAAATTGGAGGTAGAAATTACGAAACATGCGATTTCAAGCAAAGAAGACTTTAAAAAATATCTTCTCAAAGAATGGAACAAGCTGAGCTCGGAATCCACCGGAAATTGGTCGAATAAGTTCCAAACAGACTTAAAGAAGTGGTAGAAAATAAAGGCTTGCCTACTAGGTATTGAACTAAATAAATAACATATAAAAGTTAATCTGAAGTGAGGTATATCATTTTGACTGTGAGGTCAAATTATTGATTTATTCATTTTTTTTTAATAATGAAGTTGAATATTTTAATTTTTTGAGTTATGACATATTTCAATAGGGGAGAGCGGGGTTGGTTGGCAACAGTTTTTACTTTTTTTATTGTTGAGTATTCCTGTTAATATAATCCCAATATGGCTGATACCACTGTAAACCCCAAGTATTAGAGTACTTAAAGTATTTTTTTCAACACATAATATTTAACACTATGATCATAGAAAATTTAAGAAGTCGTCAAGCCAGAGTATGCCAATTAACCCCCCGTGTGGGGCAGGTTGGCCATCTCATTCAAGGACTGCCTGACACATTATTGTTATTAAAAGCTGCACTATAATGATATATTAATTTTGATCGGTTTTTAACAGCTCTTAAGGATAAATAGAATGACAAATGCCAGCATTTTAACATATTTATTTCAATTGAACAAAATTATATTTTACATGCATATCAAAAAGCAGAAATTATAAAAATGTAATGTCATAGAAGTATCATTGCGTTAGAAAAATGTAAACAAATTTTTCATTAAAAAAAAACGAATTCAAAATATCTTCTAAAACTTTAGGTAGGATAAATATTCTCTGGCCCTTTAATCGTGTCATGAGAAAGTTTCTGCGGTGCACTAGTTTCATTTTCATGGTAGCCAGGTGTGGCTAGTTCATCAGTAAGCTTCGTTTGCGGCTGAAGGTGATCTTTAGTATCATTATATTTTTCATTGTTACTAAAAATTCCGTTTAAGTTTAGACTGTCGTCACTTTCTACATAGAAAATATTGCTCTCCTCCTCCTCGCTGGCACTAAAAAAAGTGATAGTTTCACCTTTGTTTATGTTTACCTTACTTTTGTGACTGCGCCAACAAAACCCAGTTGAAGATAGCCAACTAACCCCAGAGGAGAAATCATATGAAAGATGGCTGCCAGGACAGGGGAGAACAACCAAACAAGAAACTGGTTAGTTGAAAGGTTAGATTTTTCAAAGGAGTTTGGGGCTAGGTGAACAGAATCGGCCTTAAAACCAAATTTACTAAAAATATAAAAATTTACTTAAATGTTGTAAAATCAATCAATGAAGCACACTCTTCTCTACACTGTTAGCATCGGACTGAAACCTCGGGACAAGATTCCCGAGGTCGAGCGGGTCACATGGTACGATTGTAGCTACTTCAAAACAGGTGTGACGGAAATTATAAGCCAAAGGCCAACCTATCCCATATGCCAACCAACCCCGCTCTCCCCTAGAGATTATAAATAAATGTGTTGGAAATTTAATGGGTTTTTTTGTTTACTGTAACCATTAAAGTATTTTTTTTCAGTTCCTACAGGGTGTATCCATTTGACTGTGAGCCACTGTATGTTTGGAAGTACTATTTCTTGGTCAGCGGTCGTGCAACTAGGTGATTTGACCGCTATCACACTTAACTGCCAGAACGTTTATTATTTTAGATAATCTGAAGTTATATGATCGCTCAACAAATGGTGGACATAAATTGTGCAAAAGTTGGAAAATATTTAACGTTAAATCGTCAAGTAAAAACATATGGTTTAAAATCCCAAACCTTTTGTTGGAACGAAGTAGCGGTCCGGACAAACCGTTGGAGCACGTGTATGGGCCTAGATTTTTTTGAGGAGACTTGGACCTTCCTCGAAGAATTTAAACCTTCCAGAAGGTTCGTTTTACGACTAATGATATGTCAGGGCCAATTAATCTTAGTCTGTGTCTTGACTGTGAAGCTCAAGCAATATGATTTGTGTGCTATAAAGTTATAATTTTTGTAACCTGCTCGGATATTTCAGTTTTATTAATTTGTTTGGCATTGATAATCGTATATTCTTGTTGAATAAATATTTGTTAACCCACTTAAGAGTTACAATATTTTATTCCTAGTAAGGCATCCCATGAAAGAGTTGTATGAGTTTGTGATAGTTTCTGGCTTGAGCTGAACTTTTGAGAGACAAAAAAAAAAGAAATTTTTCATTTAAATATTTTTTTCTCAGCATTTTGCTTATAACTCGAAAACTATGCAGTAGCTTTGAATTGGTGTGAACAGGTTGAACAAAAGTTCACACCTCTTAGCGAGTATTTTTAAAATACACTTAATAGTGAAAATGTCCAATATAGATACTTTACAATGTATATTATAAATTCATGAAAATTGCACCGGTTTACCTTCCTCTGAATAGAGCCTCCACTTGGGATGTATTTGGTTCTATGAATTTCACCAGAAATTCATTTTTTGTACAGCAATAAGGGAGAAGACCCTTGTTTATCTAATAAGATTAAGAGTTAATATAAGCAGTAGTTTTATGTGATACGAACATAGTTTCATAAGCCAAAATTTCACTTGGCTTGTATTATTGTATTTGTTTCATATACAACTTATCACGATTTTCCTAATATGATTGTTTTATTGTTCCTGTGCCAAAAGTAAGTTTAACGAATTTATATCATAAATAGTTTTAAAGTAACTATACAAACATCATTATTTGAACAATAACTATGGCACAAGAGATAAGTAGTTCAGTACCAACTAATTAAAATAAATATATGTATGTACGCACATAGTTTGAAAAAATATATTTTTAACACTCTAAGTAAGAAGGAAAGTCTTAAGAGTACCTTAACTTCCTAGATTCTCATTTTCTAAAATGCTCTTACCTGCTTTGAAGGTTGGTCAGAGAACTTCTATGTTTGACCCCTGTCCCAAAAATCCACCTTTATTTACTTATTTATGTTATCAAGTATAGAGTATTATAATTATTGCAAAACTATAAAGTAATCTACAGTAATATTCGATTCATTATTATTTCTTTATTTTTTAAAGGTAAAAATCCTAATTTAATCAATATTTTATGCTAAAAATATATATTAGTTTAATTTTGAAGTACCTTAAATTTTTCAAAATAATATCAATTTTGTTATTCAACTTTAAGGAAACAATATTAATTTTTCTTCAGAAAAATAATGAAATTAAAATAAATGGATTTATATCAAAATTATAAAGCTCTTACCTTGTGTAATGAAATACATAAATAGAAAAATTAAATCAGCTCTACTATAAACATGGTTATCTACAATTATGTATTGATAATTGAGTATCTATTCACTTAGTTCATATAATATAAAATAATTAAAAATTGTAATTGATAGTATGCAAACTGGGTATTGGCTCTCAACTCTCAACAATCGCTCATGATTTTGTATTATGTTTAAAACATTTAATGAATTTTGTTTTTTCACAAATTCTTTTTTAGCTTCACCATTTGATATACACTTCTTCAACGATTTTGTTCATAATAACTATTTTAATTTTTGTTTAATATAATTGTTGAAAGAAGACTTATAAAGAGATCATAGATTTCTTCTAGTCAACTTCTGTATTTCTTTAGTAATAACGCATTAACAAATAAACAAGTAGCTGAATAACAACAACATATACTTCATAGACACAGAACCTTAAATTTATATTAAAAAAAAAAAAAATGTATCCTTAATATAAATAATTTATTTTTGAAGAGAAAAGATTTGGCTCCGCTGGGAATCGAGCCAAATCCTTCCTCTTCACTGACACCTCTCCCACGAACTCCCAAGTTTTGCGAGTATTTACGGGAGGGGGACAATTTTTGTCCAATTTTGGGCATCTCTTGAGGAAGGATTTGGCGCCGTTTGGAAGCGACTCCGTGGTGCAATGGTTAGCGTACCGCGCATGTCATGATTCCCGGCGGAGCCAAATCTTTGCTCTTCAAAAATAAATTATTTAAAAACAAGGGTGGTTATCCACAATAATGATTAAATTAATATAAAATATCTTTAATATATTTAAAATTTGTATAGATTCAATCAGAAAATTTGGAAATAAAGAATACATCAAATAAATTAATTTTATTTGGATAATAATAAATGAGAAGTAATATTTAACAATAATAAATACTAAAACAATATAAATATTATCAAATTGGTATTTTTAACTCCCCTTCTTATGCCTCTCACTCTTTTTCTTTAACACAAAAGCAAATGTCTAACAAGTAAATAAAACTTAGCAGAAAAAATTATCAGTGAAGCATTACCATGTAAAAGATGACAGAATATAAAATTAAGGTTGTTTGACTACAAGTTAAAATTAAAAACTTTAAATGCTTACAGGTAAAAAAAAAATTCTATTTCTTCTAGGTCTGCAATTACAAAAAAATAAAAACATGTATAAATATATAAATGTCTATTCAATCATACTATTCTGCATGTAGAGATATTTAGAATATATATATATATATATATATATATATATATATATATATATATATATATATATATATATATATATATATGTATATATATAGTCAATAGAAATATCTAATTTAATTTCCAAAAAAATGAAGTATTTCAAACATAACTTCAACTAAAATGAGAGCAATTATCATCCATTCCAGTCTTACATGGTGTCTATCACTTAAGTGTGATGAAACTAATTGTATTAGCTCAACACAATGATTCAGTTTTTCATTCATGACCTGTAAGATAAAAGCATAAAACAAAATAAAAATGCTTAACTCTTATCATTCATATCATTACAAATATTGAGCATAAACATAACTGATTATAGCTGAAAGAAAATACTCTTTTCCCAACATGACAACCTTTCAGCCAAAGCATCTTTATCCTAATATCTTAAAAGCAGATATCAAATTTTTGTTTTCTTGTTGCATACAGATTTTCAACATCTGAACAAATTAATTGTATGATCATGTGAACTTCGTTACATTCTATTTTGCATGTTTGATGATATAGACATATTTAAACGATTTTGGTGAAGAAATAAAATATGAAATACTAGAAGCTGAAATTAACCCTAATAGTACGTGGGCCAGACCCCCTTACCGTGCACCCCCCCCCCACATCCCTATAAATTGCATATCGTTGTGTTCCTTGTGAAAAAAGATTAAGAAAAAGCCAATGTTCCCAGAAAAAAAAGTGGCCGCACAAACCGAAAATGGCGTTCAAACATGGCGGAATGACGACTTTGATTTTAGTTAGTTTTTTTATTACTGACATTCACCATTCTGCTTAATTTCGCCATAACTGGTATTTTATTAAAGCTAGATAGTTCTAGATTCAGAATAAATAAACAAACATTCTAAAATAATTAGTCTTGACAACATAAAATACCTTTAAAGTCAATTTTTTCAAGTCAATCGCGTAAAAGTTAAAATTCCAAGTTAATTTGTGATTAAACGGCCATCGTTAACGAAAAACACCCTCAAATAAAACATCTGGAGCAATTATTCTTCTTTAAAAATCAGTGATCAAATTTCAAAAAATATCAACTAGTTTCATAGAAAACGGACCTACAAGGCGAAAAGGCGCCGGTGACTCGGGCGCATCCTGTCCTCTGCCACATCGTTCAGTTCTCATACATCATATAATTACAGCGGGATTAGGATATTATTTTGAATGTATAATCAAGCCTATGTAACTGCAAGTTTTTAATTTACAGAAATAATTAATATAACCTTTATTTATTTTTATTTTATTTATTTTTTTTTTAAATCTGATAAATAAAGGATATATATCTGATCAATAATAATGAATTAGTCGCAGATTGCACATTATCTAAACCTCACTTATATTGACATAAACTGGTTATCTTGAAATTAAATAATAATGTTCTCATGGTAGTAGTTGGGTTACTGACACTGGCTTCTGATCATTCGTGAAATTTGAAATAAATGCATTTTTGCAAAGTATTGATTATTTACAGATTTAAAAACAACCCAAATAAAAAAGATAAATAAAAAGTTCTGTTTGTTCGTTGATATGTAGAAATTATTCGTAATACAATTTAGGAAGTATATACATAACACTATTTAATAGCTCACAACAATTAATGAATTAATAGTTACACGATGTGTGTTTGTGTGTATATATATATATATATATATATATATATATATATATGTGTGTACATATACATACATACATACATATTATGATTAATTTAAAATTAAACCACTACTGGAGAGGAAAGCCAATTAAAACATGTAAGTATTCATGCATCTAATGATCTATAATCCACGAAGTTGTGGCCTTTTTCGGTTTCTGGCATATAACTACACATCAAAAAGTTTACTTTCTCTTTTTTTCTAAAAAAGGGTATACTAATACAAATAAAATGAAATATTTGGAGTGGTAATCGGATTAGTTATTTAACCAAATTCGAACATGAAAGATCGGTAATTTTTATCATTTTGATGAAAACTCATGTTCCAACGCCTATAACTCTACAATATGTACTCTAAATGAAAAATGTCACAGATAAAAGTTTTAGGACATTAAATTTAGCATAAAATGAGCCCATCTATTTTTAAATTAATTTATTCCTGCGTAGAGATACAAATGAAAAATTGAAAGTATTTGTAGCGCTATCTCCATTCTTTTAACTACATCTTCATTCCTTCATACATCTACATGTCAAAAAGTGTACTTTCTCCTTTTTTCGAAAAAAGGGTATACTAACACAAATAAAATGAAATATTTGGAGTGGAAATCGGATTAGTTATTTAGCCAAATTCGAACTTGAAAGATCGGTAATTTTTACCATTTTGGTAGAAACTCATGTTCCAACGCCTACAACTTGACAATGTGTACTCTAAATGAAAAATGTTACAGATAAAAGTTTTAGAACATTAAATTTAGCATAAAATAAGCCCACCTAAATAGTTAGTTCTGTCAATATTATATCATATCCCCTTAGTTTTCACAAAAAGAAGGAATCAAGCGCTAAGAATACTTTCACGTTTTCATTTGTATCTCTACTTAGTAATAAGTTAATTTAAAAATAAATGGGCATGTTTTATACTAAATTTAATGTTATAAAACTTTTATCTGTAACATTTTTCATTTAGACTTCATATTATCAAGTTATAGGCGTTGGAACATGAGTTTTTACCAAAATGGTAAAAATTACCGATCTTTGATGTCCGGATTCGGCTAAATAACTAATCCGATTTCCACTCCAAATATTTCATTTTATTTGTATTAGTATACCCTTTTTTCGAAAAAAGGAGAAAGTAAACTTTTTGACTTGTAGATATAGGAAGGAATGAAGATGTAGTTAAAAGTATGAAGTAAGCGCTACAAATACTTTCACTTTTTCATTTGTATCTCTACGCAGGAATAAATTAATTTTAAAATAAATGGGCTTATTTTATGCTATATTTAATGTCCTAAAACTTTTATCTGGGACATTTTTCATTTAGAGTACATATTGTCGAGTTATAGGCGTTGGAACATGAGTTTTCATCAAAATGATAAAAATTACTGATCTTTCATGTTCGAATTTGGTTAAATAACTAATCCGATTACAACTCCAAATATTTCATTTTATTTGTATTAGTATACCCTTTTTTAGAAAAAAGAGAAAGTAAAATTTTTGATGTGTAGTTGATATGCCAGAAACCGAAAAAGGCCACAACTTCGTGGATTATAGATCATTAGATGCATGAATACTTACATGTTTTAATTGGCTTTCCTCTCCAGTAGTGGTTTAATTTTAAATTAATCATAATATGTATGTATGTATGTATATGTATATATATATATATATATATACACACACAAACACACATCGTGTAACTATTAATTCATTAATTGTTGTGAGCTATTAAATAGTGTTATGTATATACTTCCTAAATTGTATTACGAATAATTTCTACATATCAACGAACAAACAGAACTTTTTATTTATCTTTTTTATTTGGGTTGTTTTTAAATCTGTAATAATACTTTGCAAAAATGCATTTATTTCAAATTTCACGAATGATCAGAAGCCAGTGTCAGTAACCCAACTACTACCATGAGAACATTATTATTTAATTTCAAGATAACCAGTTTATGTCAATATAAGTGAGGTTTAGATAATGTGCAATCTGCGACTAATTCATTATTATTGATCAGATATATATCCTTTATTTATCAGATTTAAAAAAAAAATAAATAAAATAAAAATAAATAAAGGTTATATTAATTATTTCTGTAAATTAAAAACTTGCAGTTACCTAGGCTTGATTATACATTCAAAATAATATCCTAATCCCGCTGTAATTATATGATGTATGAGAACTGAACGATGTGGCAGAGGACTGGATGCGCCCGAGTCACCGGCGCCTTTTCGCCTTGTAGGTCCGTTTTCTATGAAACTAGTTGATATTTTTTGAAATTTGATCACTGATTTTTAAAGAAGAATAATTGCTCCAGATGTTTTATTTGAGGGTGTTTTTCGTTAACGATGGCCGTTTAATCACAAATTAACTTGGAATTTTAACTTTTACGCGAGAGACTTGAAAGAATTGACTTTAAATGTATTTTATGTTGTCAAGACTAATTATTTTAGAACGTTAGTTTATTTATTCTGAATCTACAACTATCTAGCTTTAATAAAATACCAGTTATGGCGAAATTAAGCAGAATGGTGAATGTCAGTAATAAAAAAACTAACTAAAATCAAAGTCGTCATTCCGCCATGTTTGAACGCCATTTTCGGTTTGTGCGGCCACTTTTTTTTCTGGGAACATTGGCTTTTTCTTAATCTTTTTTCACAAGGAACACAACGATATGCAATTTATAGGGATGTGGGGGGGGGGTGCACGGTAGGGGGGTCTGGCCCACCGTGTATAATTGCTGGTGAGTTTTTCTTCAATAAGTAGTGGCACCAGGTCCTTAGTGACTCAAATTTTTAATGGAATGTTTGTAGGTAAAATAATTAAAACAAGTAATTATAAAGACTAATATTGCAATACTTACCTTTTTTTGAAACAATAAATTAATTATAAAAAATTACATTTAATATTCTTAAAAACATTAAAAACAAATACTTTTGCAATGAGGCAAAGGAAAGAGACTGAATAAATAAAAAATATGGTAAGGTACACATATCACACAACTTTCACTTACCACCCCCCTTTCTTTAACTAAAAATAGACATTATTTTTTTTAAATGGTGTAGTTAAGTGCTATCGACAAGGAGAAAAAAAAATCTTTTCCCTCAATGACAATGGTTTTTGTTTATTCTATTGGAAAGTGGGTACTGTCATATGAACTAGATACAGTGGTATACCAAGAATAATTTTTTCCCCACTTACTAATGGGACTCCGTACTTTCCTTAGATTCATTTGAATTTTATTATAAAGTTTTTTGGGGGGATTATAGAAAAAACAATCAAGTTTTAGAATGAAAAATGGAATTTTTTGACGATATATCATTCATAGGAATCGATATAAAATGCTCATAATGATGGCCGCTTAAAAAAAATGGGAACTATATTTTAAAAATTTGAACACATGAGTATTTTTCAGAAAATGACGGCAACATTGTATTCTTCTTATGAAGGGAGAGTTAATATTTCTTTATATAAATCAATAGTCAAGGAAATTGTGATTATACTAAATTTTATTCATGAAAGGTTACAAATTGTATATGTTTTATCTGATCAAGAAACATTTTGAGCAGCAGGCATTTTGCTTTCTGTTACAACAATCCTCCCGCCTTCTGTCTAAATAGTTTTAATTATTTTTTCTATTGTAAACCAAAATTAAAAAGTTTATTTATAATTCTTTAAGTTTTGATTTAGTTTTAAGACAGTTGGTATCAATTTCCAGCATAACCAACAGTTTTTGTTAAATAATCTGAAAGTAGAAATTATCATTTTCTTGCTACCTCAATATTTCGTTTCAGTGACCTTCTATTACTTTATGTCAATATTATTATTCTTAAATTCTAAGCTTTCCAATGATATATTATACATACATATTATTCTTACTTTATACATATTATTATTATACACAAACACCATATCGTTGGACTTGGTTTTTTGGAGTCAGGGGATCCCAAAAATGGAAGTCGAAATTTTTCACGATCAAAATACTTTGCCTTGCTATATATTTCATATATAGGCAAGTGAAAGTAAAAAACTGATCAATATGGCCCGATGCCAGTAATTGAGGGTTAATAAACTAAAATTAATAAATTGAACTTCAAGAAGATGGAATTACAGACTTTAATAATAGGTTCAGTAATAAATTAACAAGTCTTTTAAATTTAGTAATTTACTTGTTATAATAAGTATTTGTTTATGTATTTTATTTTTATCATCCTTTTCCAAATATCTCCCGAAACATGAATCTGGCAAAAAATTTAACATTTTCTTTTTTCTTGAGGTAAATAAAGTCAACTGCGAATTTTCTGAACAGATTGGAAGGAATATGATCTCTAAATGATGGTAACAACTTTAAAACCTATCACCATTTGGTTATAATAACAAATTTATCAGCATATTTTTTGGAAAGTGCCGAATTTCGTAATACGGTAGAAAATTAATAATTTGGACTAATCAATGCCATCCCTAGTCCAGATCATCAACAAATTAACATTAAAGTAAAATAAAACTAGAAAGAATAACAATGCAGAGTATAAATAATATAATTTCATGGAAATTTATTTTAAAGATATTTAAACTTTTTTTTTTTTTTTTTTTTTTTTTTTTTTTTTTTTTTTTTTTTTTTTTTTTTTTTTTTTAGCATTTTACAGTTAATTATGTAAAGTTACATCTACATAATATAAAAAACAGAATTAAGTTTTTCATAGTAGTTTGTAGTTTTAAATTCAGAAATACTTTTGCCTTAAAACTTATAACCAAACCCGATTTTGTAAACAAATCGTCCAGATGGTTAATTTATGTCTGGAATTGACGCTCTACTGTAAAGCAACATGATTCCAAATTTAATTTAGCCAAAACAAGATGAACTAAAACATGGACCACTAAGAATTTTGAGTACACGTGTCTGCTCATAACTTCCCCAACCCTATTCTATGTGTAAATTATTTTCAGCAGTTTATAACCCACTTTTGACCAAAATGTACCAAATCATTCTGGTTCAGTAAGACCCACTTTGATATACATAACATTTAAGGTATAGAAAGTAATAAAATGTGGAAACAACTAGGGTATACATAAAGCTTAAGATGTTATGCAATAAAATGGTATAATGTTGGATCCCAATGCTAGACACTTGCCTCAAATCCCTCCTAATGGTAAGAAAAGTAATTATAAGCGGACCCGGTGTGGTAGAGTTTAGGACTGGTAGAATTCCAGCTGCTCCACATCATTAAAAGAATCCACAGAGGATTTCATTTTAAATCAGGCTCATTTTAAATTCCATTCAGCATGAAGGGAGTGGTAGGATGGAGTGATAATCATTGGCCACTTTTAGAGTTAAAGGTTTGTGGCCTCAGAGAAGAAAGCTGACAAGTTCTTGAATAAGAAGATACTCTAAAAGAATAAGGCCAATGGGTGCACTAACATATTCTAAAAATCATAATACTAACAGTTAAATTTATCAAAAGAAGGGAATCAAGGAATGAAAGACTCTACATGTCATCATCGTATGTTAGATATCATGCCTTATTCCTGAGTTAACACATTCAACGCCAAGAAAAGAAGAAAAGAAGGGAATCAAAGAATGAAAGACTCTACATGCCATCATCGTATGTTAGATATCATGCCTTATTCCTGAGTTAACACATTCAACGCCAAGTACGTCCCAGGGAAGTACCATTCGGCGAGTCCAGGTAGCCAACTACGTCTCAGGGACGTACTCAGGTATCTTCTATCCTATCCACTTAAAAGCATTGACCATGTAGGAAAGTTTTGAATTTAGTTAGTCAGCCACCTGCACTGGTTCATGAGGGTCATTTCGGCATTTTTGGTTTCCTCTTAGCTGCTTATATCCAAAGTTGTGGATTTTTAAAGTTTTCACTCAATTTTTGTCTAATTTTAAAATTATTCTCACTACTTATCTTATATTTTATTATTACATTACATTACCCAGTTACAGTGGATTAGAGTTAAAGAACAAAGAACTATATATACAAATTTTTAGGGACAAGAACCAGGAGATTTGTCGATGTTGAAACTGCGCTTGGGCAACCACAAACTGAATATTTTTTTTCGTTTTGTATATACTAATTTATTTGAATTTCATGTCACAAACCAATTATAAATAGTGTTAATTATAGTTAGTATTAAAATAATTAGGTTTAGGATTACAATTGTGTAATTAATTAAAATCTTGTAAATAATCTCATTAGTAAATATTATTTTTTTTATACCTAATGCTTTTTAAAAATAAAATTTATAAAGAAAAAAAATAATAATGTATTACAGTAATTTGATGATGATTTTTTAACTGAAAATTCCCATACCCACAATTAGTTTCACTTTCAAAGGAATTACTCTTCATTTTTTTATACTTCAAATTCATTCAGTATTGTTAAATTATAAATTTACTAGATCATTCTAACAAATTCTTAATTTATTTTTATAGCAGTAATATGAAACATAATAACGAAAATGAAAGGTAACAGCGCTTTTTACTGGTGTATTGCGGATTAACAATCTCTTTGGCGACTCTGATGGCCAACAACGTCCTGGGGACGTACTGGCTCGCTGGTGACCCAAGACCCTCCGGCTCCCTCGCTCACCTAGATAATATGGAGCCAGCGTTGAATGTGTTAAAAAAGATCTGCTTATAATACTGGATATAGGAAATTTTTAAATGTTTAGATTGTAATGTTATTTTATTTGTTTTTATATTTTTAATATTTTTTAACTAAATCTATTGAAACCATTCCTGAGAGATTAAAATGACAAAGTTATTTATATATAAATACAATAATTCTTAACAAGTTTGGATAATAATTTTTAAAATGATTTCATCAGTATTAAAATTGTTATTATTATAACAGATCCAGTGATGCATTTTCATGATGATTGAGTAGCTGTAGTATTGTTTCAAATGAAATTTGTATTTGTTAATTAAGATTGAAAATTAATTTTCCTATCCCTCATTTGTAAGTAATCTGTATAAATAAAGATGAAATTCTGTTTGTTTGTTTGTTCTTTATAGAAATCCATACCGCTTGTCCTAAATTCTCCAAATTTCGCTAAGTGGTTCTTTCATACCAGGTGCGAACACCTGTCCATATTAAAATTGCATAACTTCAGCCAATCTCTGGGTATATTCTCTATTCTGATAAAAATCGTTATGACCTTATGTTGGTTTTTTTACGAAATCGACCGTTTGAGTTGAAAAAAGTCTCATTTTATAGATTTTGAAGATAGAAAAATGAAATTCCCCGGGTGAAACCGGGATATACAGCTAGTATGTAATAATAAGAATAATAAAGCTATTTAAAAAGATCAATAATTATTACATCATATGCTGAAACTTACTTTTGTTCTCCTTGGAATACTAAAGTAATAGCATGATCTTTGGTATAAAGATTCCAAATTTTCTCTATCCCAATAAAAATCAGGTGTATCAAGAAGGTCAGTAGATAAATTAATTGAATGCCTTAAAGCAAATAATTCACCGGATTTCCGTAGAATACCTCTTTGGTCTAGTCGTACAGGATTACCAATTTTTAAATCCTAGGAAGAACATAATTGTTGGATGATTCAGGACATAATTGTTGAAGTAAATATACAGTCATTACCATATTTGCAATTTTTATATATATAAAAAATAAAAAAGAATAATAAAACTAAAAGGTGTTATATTTTAATTTTAGTCATTATTTTTAATCTCATAACTAAAAAATAATGATGAGACATTACTTCCTAGAGACCTCTACTTTAAAGAGCATTAGAAAAATAAAATTACTTCATAAAAATAAACTCCTTTTTACAACACTATACCAGAAAAGACCTTGAAGTAGTTTTTAAAATTGAACATTTAATACAAATTATGCAAATTTGAGCTGGTTTGGGTTACTGGACATAAGGAAATCAAGGGTAATGAAATACCTTGCCAGAAAAGAAGCTGTGACAGCTTTGCCTAAACCATAATCAGTAATAGGCATACCAAAGAAACATCAATGCAAACAGGTCCTTCACTGGGCATGAAAAAAACAACAGATAAATAGTGGAGGAATAGCATGGACCTCTAAGAAAAGCTTAGCTATTTATAAGAAATTCCTATCCCTCTAAAACCAAGTGATTGCTGAAAATCAGATTAATCAATGGAATCCTGTCAGGCCACAAAAACTGAAGACATTTGAATATTTGCGGTTTAGTTGAAGATAGAAAGATTGATCAATCTGTCATATGAGCAGACAAGCACCAGAAACGGATTTACATTATATAACAGAATATCAACGGTTTACGTCACTGAGATACAGACTCCTGGGCTAGGATAGAATCCCCATATCGAAAGCTTTCTCCATCAATTAGCCGCCCTAAGAGTTCATTAGACAAACTAAAAGGCTTGAGATAGAGAAAAATAATCCACTATTGGTATAAATTCTGGGGTTGGCAAAAAGGACCTACAGATTAGAATTAATACATATAGTCAGGATATTAAATTTTAAACTTCATTAAATATTAGATTAGAATTAAAGTATATGAACATATATATTTATAAGTGCGGTGAAAGTGGGTCTGTGGTCTAGAGAAAATGCAAGGGAACTTAAAAATTAGATTAAAAGTAATTTTTATTTACATCAGATTCAAGGAAATCAAAAAGACAATGCCAATAATCCACCTTTAACAGGAAAGAAAAATAGTCTCTATTCACAGATTAAATTGTTTTAACTTCCAGGTATTCTGAGAGAGCTGCAAGAATAAGTGAATTTCACAATGTGATTTCAGGAAAAGAGTTGTTTCCAACAAATAATTCATCCCCCACCCCAAATATAGACTATTTCTAATTTGGAGTGGGTTACCTCAATGAGTAAAGCACTGAACTACAATATTCAAAGTTGGAGCCTGAATGTGGCTGGGTACTTTTTATTCTGTTGTGGAACAAACCTGAGGTCATGTGACCCTCCTGGTGCCACCTCCAATCTCTATTAAGAAGGTACTCTTAATTAAATTCCCTAGTTAAGGGAAAAAAACTAGGAGTTTGAGCATGACCTTAGTCCAAACACTTCCTTACACAGCTGACCAAGAGACACTATTTCCATACAGAAAACCTATAACCCCCCATGGGTTGTAGTGGTACAGGTATTATTAATCTCTTGTGAATAAAAGAAGAGTCAAAACCGGACCTCTTTTGTACTAAGAATTTTACTGGTAAGGATAGCAAGCAGTAACAGCAAAAAGAAAAAACTGTGTAGAACTGCCCAAATATTTTTATAAGTAGTTATGTCTTTACCAATAGTAAAATAAAAAATATATATACACATTAGACAAAATATAAATTATTTTATGGGTTTGGAAAACCCATAATAGATAGTTTTAAAAAAGCTATATTACAGAATACTACAGAAAACATAGTCTGTAGAGGACACCTACTACTAAAATGATCTTTTCAGTTAGCACAAATACCTACTCCAAGGTAGTGCACTTGCCAAACCACAACACGAATAACAATTTTTTTTTGTTAACTAAAATGGTTATTTTATTATCCAGATACACCACACATTTTTTGTTAAAAAATTGAATTATTCTTTAAGCACAAGATTTTATAGTTCAATAATTGACTACAATAGCTTACCTCACTCAGACATTCAGTATCACAGATATACATGTCCAATAGAACTTCTAAAACGCCCAATTTAACAGATAAAGACATTGCATTAGACAATGTGTATCTATCAGATGCTATGCTTTCTAAATCTTTATCTATAATACCAATATACATAATTCCATCATGAATATATGTTCTTTTGCTGGAAAAAAAAAAGAAGAAAACATTGATAATTTTGATGGTGGAAGATAGTTGACCGTAGATATAATAAACAGGAAATGGTTGGGGGTGCGGCAAAATAAGTAGCACAAATATGTGTGATTTACATATTTTATTGTAGCCAATGTTTCGACCCAAATTTTAGGTCATCATCAGGGCTAAATGAGAAAAACCAAAAATACAACAAATCAGAGAAATTCACATACATTTAATAATTGTTTTTATAATTTCTCTGATTGGTTGTTTTTTCGGTTTTTCTCATTTAGCCCTGATGATGACCTAAATTTTGGGTCGAAAATGAGTAAATCTCACATATTTTTGCTACTTAGTTTGACTGCACCACCAACCATTTCCAATTCATTGATAATGTTGTAGTTAATGGACAAGAAAATAACATATAATGGATGGAAAAGTAAATCAGTATCAAAGCTAAGTTTTTTTTATAGAAAGCAGAAACTATTAGTAAAGGAAAATAGAACATGATGACAAATTGTTACTTTAGAAAGTAACTCTACTCTAAAACAAATTTTTTTTTTCATATTTCCTGATTTTGTAAAATTGACAGGAAAATCTGCCAACCTTTGCTGTTTTAATGCTACAATTGTGATTGAATTAAGTTAATTCCCTATTCACAACTTAAAAAAAAAAATTTTTTTTTTATAAAAATGTAAATTAAAGAAGGATATAACCAATAGAATGCAATAATTTCAAGGCAACAAAAGACTAATCCAATTAGTATCTGATAATATTAGAAGAACTTACCTCAGAGTCTTATTGTAAAATGTAGATTTCCCACAAGGGAACCTGCACAACATATAACCTGACTGACCACAAGAAAACGACTTAAAGAGTGTTATAAGAATCTATAAATAGCCACCTAGAACATATTAGCCCTCGATAGACAGGAGCCTTAGACAGGCTCATAACTCAATTGGATACTTGTAATATTGACATAGCTGCTATCCAGGAAATAAGATGGACTGGATAAGCGTAGTCAGTAAATTTGAGTAAAAAAAGGCACACAATTTACTATAGCTGTGGCAACAGACATCATATTTATGGCACAGACTTTATTGTAAATAAGAAAATGTCCCAGCTCATCATTGGTTTCAAACCTATGAGTTCACGAATATGTTACTTCAGAATAAAAAAAATATTCTACAATAATAGTATAGTGAGCATACATTTACCCTCGTAACGATTTCATGATGAGGACAATGAACTATTTTACAGGGACTTGGAAAGATGTATAGATGATCACCAGCAATCGAATATAAAATTAGTAATTGGTGACTGCAAAGCTTAAATAGGCAAGAAACAAATATTCAGACCTACCATAGAAAATCATAGTATCCATGATGTTACAAATGGTAATGCCTGTAAAGATAGGAATGGTTCACTTATCATGGAGAGAGGTGAAATTCTCAGCAGATGGAGGAACCACTTTGACACCCTACTGAATGATAGGGAGATCCAGGAAGGAGTGCACAAGATTATCCAAGAGGGAGACCCGCAGCCACCCGATGTAGCAACTGATAAGTTAAAAATCAAGATCCCAGGTGACAATGGACTGTCAACAGAGCTGTTCAAGCATGGCGGAAATCATCTTAGATTAGTCCACAATCTTATTCTTGACATGTTGGAAGCTGAGGAAATTCCTGAAGATTGGTACCAAACAGTCATCGCCCACTAGTGGCTCAAACTGAGTGCTACCCAAATTTAGCAGGTGTTTCACCTTCACGGAGGAGGGGGAATGGTCTTAGAATCCATTATGGTCTCTAGAGAAATCACCTTGTTCCGTAGTTCCTGGTGCAAGCACTTGGTGACACACCGGTGGGTTGCTTCGTAATGAAAATGTTAAACTACATAACAATAGTCATAGGAATATTAATAATAATTTAAAGTAAATTACTTGTTACAACTCAAAATTACTTATTTACGATTCTTGATTTTAATTCAATTTTACTTCATCAGTGTTTTAAATGGAAAGTTAAATCCTGTTAAACATTTTGTTTTCTCAAAGAAAATCATAGCTAGGAAAAGTCGTGGAATATGTGACAAAGAATGGCAGGATACAAACTAAGTCATCAGAGAGGATTAATTCCATGCATCTGAGGGACTATTCACTACAAATAATTGAAAATCTTGGTAAAGATTACTTTTTACAGAGGTCACCTCATCAGCCTTGATTTAGAAGCAGCCCATTCAGTTTGGAATTAATTTAGTGATGGACCCACTGAATAAATATTCACCTTTCCAAACAGGCTAGAATAGATTGGTTACCTGAAGAATAAAACCAACCTAGATTGCCAGAAATGGCAGAGTAGTCAGTAAAAAAATAAATGAACCTGCATAGAAAACTTCAAACTACATTTAGAATTTTTATCGGTGTGAGTTTATATGTCTCTTGATATTCAAATATTAACTACCTTTGATTATAAGTATAAAACATTAGCTCCATTTCTTCCTGGACAATAGCAGAATTGTAACTCTTTACTTCATAAGGCTTCAGAAATTGAATGATGGAATTTTGTTCTACAGTACTGACATTCCACATAACAACTGATCCTTCTTCAAAGCAGTATATATGTCTATTCTCTGGAGTAACTTGGTATTTTGCCACGGCGTGAAGAGCACAACCCACACCTATTCATTTAAAAATAATAATAAGTATACAATTATTGGGTTTATTTGATTATTGGCATATTTGAACTGAATGAGGAAATTGCAACCTGACTGCAGTGGTTCATTACTAGTAAGTTCACTTGGTATGTACAAAGCTTGCTCAGCAAGAGCCTTTCTGAGTGAATGCAAATCATAACCCTCTGCTGTGGCATAAGCTACTACATTCCAATGCTAGAAGAATACATTTAAATAAAAATAACAGTAATTGAATAAATAAATTCAACAAAAAAAATTAATGAATGGTATTAACCAAAAGTAAAAATAATAAAATTTAACAGGAAATAAGAATCTAAAAAAATAATGTTTTGTCAATTATTAGTAAAGTTTGACAATAAAAGAAAAAAAAAAAAAAAGCTAGTTTATTTTTTATTATGAAGTAGCTATTAATAAGATGCACAATAAAAACAGTTCTTAGATCATATTAGAAAATGAGTAGTAATATGACAGGTACAAGGTATGAATCGTTCATACATAGAATGCTCCCAAATTACCTGCAAAGAAAGAATGCTGAGGCTTGTTTCAGGACAATCTTAGGGCACCACTATTTGCAGACAGGCTTATGGGATAAACGAACATGAAATGTGCACGCTCTGCAACCACGTGGACATGAATAGGGACTGCCTAAACACATGTCCTGCCTTGGCAGACATATGAGACAAACTTGGCTGCATCATAGGCTAATAGCCAATAAAGCTGAATAGGAATACGAAACAATTATTATTTAATAAGTTATTACTTTGCTTTTTACAACCGCTTATAGTTTCTTTTGTTTGTTTTTAAATACTGAACTTATTTATTACTTAATATTAATTCCAAAACTTAATACCAATTCCATGAAGGAAACTTTTATTAGTAGAGAAGGAAATTTGATTTTGACAGGGGGGATTCGATGGCTATACTTGCTACACCAGCCACAGAATACAGAATAACTAGAGATGCCTTCTCTCTATCCAAGATCTGGAGGGGGTATGCATTTACCCCTCCCCCCCCCCAACAATTGGGATCATTCTTCTCTCCTCAATCATACATTTTTAAGGTATTTTCAATTACTAGTCATCAGATAAAATAAGTTATAAATGAAAAATTGTATCTATCGTTCCTTTTAAAAGTATTCAAAGAGGCAGAGGGTCCTCCTTCATCTTCATAGGTAAAAATCAATAATTCATTTTATTACAAATTAAAAAAAAATATTAATATTATAAAAATAAAAACGCTGCCTAACTTAAAAAGTGTGGAGATGAAATAATAATCTTGTTTTTGTATGTTTTGCTGAGAATTATTATTACTAATTATACATTTCCAGTTAATACACGATGATAGCTTGATCGAGCCTACACTATTTTAAATAAAAAACAAAGAGACTCTGTAGAACTGCGGGGATTAATAGATCACTTGATTAAAACATTATTAAAGAGTGGGATATAAGTTAAAATGTTTATAAATAATTTAATGATAGCAATTCGATTGTAAAAAAATATCCAAGAATAGAGACCTTGTATAAAATTATTTTTCCGGGTGTTACAACCAAATACTAGATTATTATTTATATGATATGTAATCAACTAACACTATCTACTAATTATAACTAAAGTAGTAAAAAAATAGGAAGTAATCGGCTTCTTGGAACACAACATACCCGTTTGAGTAAAAAAGGCTCTCCCATGCCCAGACGATAAAAATTGCCACAAGTAGGGTGTCAGACCTCACATATTTCAGGGGGGGGGGGGATATTTTGGTCTATGTAACATGGTATAACTACTGCTATATCTCTTTTAGATGTGAAAGTGACACTATTTGGAGCTGTTTAGTGTGGCCCTAATCTCAAATGAAAAGGACTCATTGAAGGTTTGATTATTCGTTGTGAGCAAGTCGAAATCTGTGATCTAATATAGCTAATCAAGGTCCTTTTTATGTGAAATGGACACACATGGAAATAGGACGTGCCCAAAAGTGACATACCAATAGTATAACCCAATAATGTTCCCAAATGGATGCTCATGCATCAA
Source organism: Aelia acuminata (assembly GCA_911387785.2). Taxonomy (NCBI): domain Eukaryota; kingdom Metazoa; phylum Arthropoda; class Insecta; order Hemiptera; family Pentatomidae; genus Aelia; species Aelia acuminata. The sequence continues at coordinate 116,459,782 of OU426980.1, read as the reverse complement.
AGTATCCATGACTTTTGATTAACTTTAATTACCGATTACAAGTATCCAGGGCACTCTATTATCCTGGCATAGATAAGTGTTATATGTATAGAACATGTGTCATTAGTAGGTTGCATTAATTAAACAATACAAATCTATAACAATAGTTTTATTTGAATGAACATAACTTTACCTACAAGGAACACCCATAAAATAAACTAATATAGTAAAAAGGTTTGAACAGGTGAAGATAGACCAAAAATATGATGAACACAGATAGATGAACACAGAAAATTATTAAAGGGAAGAAATGACTGACTACAATACCCTAGGTTTATTAAGGGAAGATCCTTCAACATATTTCCTCAATCTCGTTCTTTTCTTGATGTTATCACCATTATCACTACATTTGAGAAATCTAGAAATGTGAAAATCTTTTCTACTCAATCTATTACAAAAAATTAAAGGAATCACAGATGTGAATGTTTCTCTTTTGTAAAACAAATTTTTAAATGATAAAACCCTACACGTCATAGCAAATTTATTAATACTCAAAGTTATATATTAAAACAAATAAATTAATAAAAAAACAATTTAATACTATTATAACCATAAAATATAGTTTTCATAATTCAAATTTGTTTAATCCACTGAATACATTACTAACGAGTCGTTCAAATGAGGTAGAATGTGATTGAAAAACTATTTCTTAAGGGTCTATAAATTGAAATGCCGTTAGCATAAATATGTACTTCTAAAACACGAAGTTAAAAGTTAAAAGTTTTTTTAAAATTAAGTTACGGAGAATGATTTTGGCTCTAAATATTTTTTCTTTACTAAAAGAAACAATTGGGTTGATAGTTAATCTTTGAATATCAAGTAGAGGATGGTCCGGGTCGTAGTCAAGGGAGGAGAAATAAAGAAATAACATAAATTATTTATAACCAACGTTTCGAACCCCAATGTAAGTCATCTTATGGGCTATAAACTATAAACTTGGTTTTACTGTTTATTTTGTGTATCCCTCTTGGTTAATATTTATTTAATTTTCCTACCTTGGCCGCAACCCGTACAATTCTCTGCTTGATTACTTAATATTTTATAATTTGAGAGCTTAACAAATATCTGATGAATTTTCAAAGTTTCTTTCTCCTACAATTGAAATATTTTCGAAGCATTTGTTAATTTGACTGGGCGGGTCATAGGAATACTAGTAATTTTGACTTTTTTTCATTACCCATCTTGCATACATACTTATCCCACTTGCAGGGGATCTCATCTCCCTCAGGGTAATGGCTCATGGTTACATGTTTTCTGTTTGGTGAACTCTGATTCATAAGTTCCTTTAAATTGAGAAACTAAAAATGCAGTTCCTACCAAAATTTAAACATGAACTCCATTAAAAATTTCATTAATCCGATAAATTTCCCCCTCAAACATTGCGCTCAGCTAGAGCACAATGCAAACCCCTCCTCTGCATTCCTCTCCACTTCAGTTACCTTCCTTCCACAATACTTCAATTAGATACTAATCTTGATGTCAATCTCATGGTTTCTTTGAGCTTCCTTTTACTCCCAGCTGTTCCAACTATCACAGGAACCTCATTTACCAATATGATTTTGTAGTATGTTTTTAGAAGGCAAGTATACTATTTGGTACGGAGGGAGCGGAAATTGTTATTTAAGCACTGGATTTCTTATTAGAAATAGGTTAGTATCAAGATTAAGGGAAATTCAATTTTTTGGTATACGATTATATATAGGTAAATAGATATAGATAGATAGATATAGCCCGAATTTTAGGATAAACTACATTGGGATTACGATAAATTACTGCGATACTACATGAGATAATTTAAAGAGATACAAAAGCAAAGGGAGGTGAAGAAAAAGTATATCATCTCCGCCTATTGGTCAAGAACGTTTAGGCGAATTTAATAATGATAAAGGAATCCGACTGATTAGCTTGCTATATCCAAAAACCTGATAATCAAAAGTACAACGTTTACACATAAAGATATTCATTAATACAATTATCACCTAGTTCACAAACCAAATAGATCATGTTTTGGTACAGCATAGATGGCAAATTATTAACGTTAGGTATTATTGTGGTGCCGAATGCGGGCCGGATCACGCAAAAGTTCGGCAAAAACCTTCAATCAAAAATAGGTTAGAAACTGGATTTTATCAATAATTGGAAAAAAAAAAAAAAAAATGGGTCTTGTATAGAATATTTTAAACTGAAAAAAATTCCCTCGAAAAGGAAACGAACTTAAAGTCAAGAATAGGTTTATAGTTTTAGAACCATCTGACGAGGATGGTAAAGATATCAATAAGTTGTGGGTTGTGATTAAGGATAATATTAAAGAGGTCAGTAATTTATTTCTGGGAAAAAAGGGGCAAATCGTAACACTAAACCGTAATTCGATGGATAATTTTTTTTTTTAAATGTGTGGAAACAGAAAAATTGACCAATTTAAAGCGTTAAATAATCCGAACGACGTCAATTTGCTAACTTTCGAGTCTTAAGGAAAGAGACGACTAAATTTCTCAAATGTAAAAAATGAAAGTATCTAAAAAAATATCAGAAATTAAAGGTGGCAAAATCGAAAATAACTCTAGAACCATGTACGAAGGTATGAATAAAATCCATAAATGGTCGGAATCCATAAAATGAGCGATGGAAATAATATCTTGGACGATCCAGTAGACCTAGATTACAAGTAGACAAATAGAATTATTCAAGAGTTAAAATATTTTAAATCCGGAAAATAATAATATTAATATTAATATTTCTAATTAATATTTCTTCGGGATACCAGAGATCTGAACCTTTGATAGCAGAATCGAGTAAAGAGGAAGTTGAAATAGGCATTGGAAAATTAAAATCGCATTAGGCAGCGGGAACAGATAATATTCCTAGTGGACTAACCAAGGCATGCTGGGAAGCTTGGATTCCTATAATACACATCTTAATTATTAATAATTAATATTAATTATTAATCTTAATGTCCGGGAACAGGAGAAAATACCCGAAGAATGTAAAATAATTGTTCTCATTCCGATTTACAAAAAAAGATCAAAGAATGATAGCAATAACTATCGAGGATTCTTACTCCTTCCGGTATGTTATAAAATATTTACGCTGATCCTGACTAAACGAATCACTGAATGAACCAAAGTAGTAGAAACGACGGATTGTGCAATTGTGAACAAGGTCACGCCGTCTGGCAGGGCGAGGGGGGGTGTATAACTAGGGTGAGGGGGGGGGGGTTGGTTGCACAATCCGGCAACGTCGCATGGAATGTGTGAGATGTGGCAACATCGCTTTGTTTACATTCGATACAGCGTGCAGTAGTAGGGCTATATGTGACCTTGAGGGTCATTGACCGACCTTGTGAAGGCGAGGGGGGTGGTTGGTTTAGCGGTAAGGCTATATGTTTATCGGTATATTGGTCGACCTTGTGAGGGCGAGGGGGGGTTTAGCGGCCTTTGTTTACATTATGCCTGTGACGTCATCCTCTGAGTGGGAGTTTTGTTTGTTTACATTTAACGGGTTGACCCAGTTCACAACCCGGCCAGGTGTGTGTGTAGGAGCATGACCCAGCCGATTCATTGACCCTTTGTTTACATTATACCTGTGACGTCATCCTCTGAGTGGGAGTTTTGTTTGTTTACATTTAACGGGTTGACCCAGTGCACAACCCGGCCAGGTGTAATGCATAGGTGCATGACTCAGCTGTAATGCATAGGTGCATGACTCAGCTGTTTCATTCAAGTTCATTCATAATTGTCGTTACGAAGCAATGATGTTGGAGGAATAACGGTGGCTCCACTCTTATATAGCCCGCTTGCAGTGGCGGGGGAGAGATGCGCATTCAGCACTGATTACGATGCCTTGAGCGGGTCGAGGGGTCTGTTATCTGTTTAAAAGGATGCCGCCCACATATCAGCCTCCGATATCAAGACGACAAAGAACCATTCATTCGCTTATCGATGGTCAGTCAGCGTTTTGTAAGCCCAGTCAGCGCGAGCTCTGCACTATGAAGTATTATTTTATCAATGTCAGCAGATGAATCGCTATCTATTTGAAAGGATGCCGCGCTGACTATTTTATTTATGTCCAGTCAGCGGATGTATCGCACTACGTGTACGCCGCCCAGACATGAAAGAGCGGTTTCTCTGTAAATCGCTGCAGATGCATTTCCTACTGCAGGTGGAGACAAGGCGATAAAGAACTATTTATTCATAGCGCTCAGTCAGCACTACTGCGCATATATACCCCCATCTTCACACGTGACGAGAGCCATTGATTGCCCTACACCTACATTGAGGATATAAGGAGTAAAAGCGAGAGGTTCCTGCCCCCACTACCCCTCACCACATACATAAGCCTTCGTCATAGTCCTAGTACTGATAAACCAGTCTATTATGGGACGACTAACAAGTAAGAATATGAGGTATGAGGCCGACAGACTGTCCACATTCGTCGGTTGGAATTCACCAGTGAGTGCATTAAAACTAGCAGCAGCCGGATTTTATTATTTGAATAAATCAGATCGGACAAGGTGTCCTTTTTGTGGGGTAATATTACATGAATGGTTGGCACATGACGATCCTCTTGTAGATCACAAGAAATGGTCTAAATATTGTCCTTTTATTGGATTTAAATATTGGAACAACTAGAGATGCTACCAATGATGATAGATGACGTATGTGATAAAAAAGAAGAGGGAAACTGTTGGGGATGTTGCTGATGTCCGCAAGAGACTTAGAAATTTTCTGCAACAGATAAACGACTTGAAAAACCAGATATCGATGTATGAAATAAAGAGAGACAAAATAACTCAACTATAAAAAAAATAGAAAAACTTCATCTTTCTTCCCTCCTCTATATTGAACCTTTTAGTCTCAACGTTGAAGCCTTGGAAGATGGTTGTGCCGCGTCGATTGGAACTGGTGACCGACTACTCCATCACCACTAGCAAAGCAGTGCGAGTCGGTCTTTGCGATTTTGTGCCCACTGTCGCGGTCATCGACAAGAAAACTACAGTGTATATGAATACGGAAGAATGGAGATTCATCGCCGATCAGATTCCAAGGATGTTATCTCTTTTGCAAAGCAGGCCCAAGAAAGTGGAGGTTGAAGACCGAGTAAGGTGTAAAAATGTGTATTGTACACTTTCCAAGAGGGGAAGGAACAGAGTTATGAAAATAGAACAGGTTGTTATTTCTTTCGCAATGTTTAATCAGAGTTCGCCAACCCTTCAGCTCGATTCACCTTCGAAATGTTTTAGCAGAAATGAAACGGCAAAGCTTTGTAAAGACGTTAAGAACATCAACAACTCATTGGAATTGATAACCAAAATGGCTGAACTATATAAGAAACATGAAGAAGGTCAACTGACTGAACCTGTGGAACCAACATCAATAGACTTTAATATTAATACTGAGACTCTTTATAATTTATTAAATAAACTCAAGAAAAGACCCTTATGAGTTGTAATTTATGCAATAGGCGGGCGCAATTGACTATAGGGTGCGCTAGTAGCATTTTCAAAATGTCGGAAAGAACGGGGATAGACTTAGTTGATGTAATAGAGATAATGGGTGATTTTAAAAGGCCATTAATTGAAGGACAGGCTATCCTAGGTGCAAACCACATAATTACATGTGGAATAATATCTATAAGTAAAAAAGCAGTCATTTTACAAGCCTTGTGCCTTCAAACAAGCGATCTTAAAGGACTGCCCCATCAAATTAAAGTGGAAATCAAATTTATTAATAATAATAAGCAACTTTCGTGTAAAGCTGGTAGTTCTGGTAAATGCAAACACATCATTGTAACTTTACTCTCCGTTTTTCGGTTAGTAATAACATTAATTACCTATTCATACACTCATTGTTATGACAGCTGTCATTTTCATGACAGCTTAGTTTCTTTGTCATATTATTTATTTATATGTCAAAACTTTCAGGCATGGCATTGAAAACTTGGAACAATTAAGCACAACGGATGTAATACAAAAATGGGGAAATTAAAAAAGAAAAACAAATCTATGACACTATGGTCCCAATGTTATTTGCATAAAACTAGCATTTTGAAATAATAAAATGTCAAATACTAATATTTACTTGAATAAATATAGTCACTTTCTATAAAATGAAGACGTACGTATCAATGTCAGACTACGTATCAATGTTCCCCGACGCCACCAGGAACCACCACCGTCGCCAACTAGTTGTCCCCGCGCTTCAGTTAGCTCTCGCACTCGTTAATTTTCATTAACTAATTACTATGGGTTTTTTTTTCCCCAGCTAATTACCTCTCGCAAAGGTAAATATTCAAAAAGTCCTTATTATGTGGTGAAGCGGCGGGGGAGGGCGGGTGGGGTTTTACCCCCCCCCCTCCTGGCTACCGCGACCAACGTTTTCAATGCGATCTCTTGTCAGTTCTCGCGAACTAAAATTTTAAAAACCGTAATTAATACGGCTTTTTTTTCGCGACTAGTTACCTCTCGCATAGGTAATTAGTCCAAAAATCTTTATTAGGTAAGACTATAGATAAGGGCGGGGGGGAGGGTTTTCCCCGACGCCACCAGGAACCACCACCGTCGCCAACTAGTTGTCCCCGCGCTCCAGTTAGCTCTCGCACTCGTTAATTTTCATTAACTAATTACTATGGGTTTTTTTTTTCTAGCTAATTACCTCTCGCAAAGGCAAATATTCAAAAAGTCCTTATTATGTGGTGAAGCGGCGGGGGAGGGCGGGTGGGGTTTTACCCCCCCCCCTCCTGGCTACCGCGACCAACGTTTTCAATGCGATCTCTTGTCAGTTCTCGCGAACTAAAATTTTAAAAACCGTAATTAATACGGTTTTTTTTTCGCGACTAGTTACCTCTCGCATAGGTAATTAATCCAAAAATCTTTATTAGGTAAGACTATAGATAAGGGCGGGGGGGAGGGTTTTCCCCGACGCCACCAGGAACCACCACCGTCGCCAACTAGTTGTCCCCGCGCTCCAGTTAGCTCTCGCACTCGTTAATTTACATTAACTAATAAATATCGGTTTTTTTTCCTAGCTAATTACCTCTCGCAAAGGTAAATATTCAAAAAGTCCTTATTATGTGGTGAAGCGGCGGGGGAGGGCGGGTGGGGTTTTACCCCCCCCCCCCTCCTGGCTACCGCGACCAACGTTTTCAATGCGATCTGTTGTTAGTTCTCGCGAACTAAAATTTTAAAAACCGTAATTAATACGGCTTTTTTTTTCGCGACTAGTTACCTCTCGCATAGGTAATTAGTCCAAAAATCTTTATTAGGTAAGACTATAGATTGGGGAGGGGGGGCGGGTTTTCCCCGACCCCACCAGGGACCACCACCGTCGCGAGTTAGCTCTCGCACACCTAAATTTTCCTGGCTACCGCGACCAACGTTTTCAATGCGATCTCTTGTCAGTTCTCGCGAACTAAAATTTTAAAAACCGTAATTAATACGGCTTTTTTTTTCGCGACTAGTTACCTCTGGCATAAGTAATTAGTACAAAATCATTATTAGGTAAGACTATAGATAAGGGCGGGGGGGAGGGTTTTCCCCGACGTCACCAGGAACCACCACCGTCGCCAACTAGTTGTCCCCGCGCTCCAGTTAGCTCTCGCACTCGTTAATTTTCATTAACTAATAAATATCGGTTTTTTTTTTCCTAGCTAATTACCTCTCGCAAAGGTAAATATTCAAAAAGTCCTTATTATGTGGTGAAGCGGCGGGGGAGGGCGGGTGGGGTTTTACCCCCCCCCCCCTCCTGGCTACCGCGACCAACGTTTTCAATGCGATCTCTTGTCAGTTCTCGCGAACTAAAATTTTAAAAACCGTAATTAATACGGCTTGTTTTTCGCGACTAGTTACCTAAATAAGTATTTACTAAAAGTATAAAGTACCTTAATAAGTATTTACCCCCCCCCCCTCCTGGCTACCGCGACCAAATGGATTTTTAGACGAATATTTGGTTTATACAATATTTTATGATGAAATGTCATCTGACTATGCATTCACCTACATATTTTGAAATAACTCTAAACAACCTATGATCCAAGAAAATAACATTTCTAGTGTTTCATTAAATCTAAAAAATTCCGCCAATACTCTCTCCTTTGTTAATGCAATACCAATGAAATTCAAAATGCGTTGATCTTACACTTTTTTTTTTTTTTGATTTAAAACATCACATAGCAATAAAATATATTTTATGTTTTAATATTTAGATAAACAGGACCGAATGATCAAACATGTTTTACTTCCTTTGGGGCCACCTACTGGCACAAACCCACGACCTTGAGTTTAGTAGGCCACATAATAAGGACTTTTTGAATATTTACCTTTGCGAGAGGTAATTAGCTTGCGAAAAAAAAACCCATAGTAATTAGTTAATGAAAATTAACGAGTGTATGTTTACATACTTAAATATATTGTATGTATGTTTTATGTGTACATATATGTTTATATGTTTTATTACTATGTTTATTATGTTTATTATTATATGTTTATTAAATAGTTAGCTCTATGTTTATGTTTATTACTATATGTTTATTACTATATTACTATATCTACTATGTTTATGTTTATCATTATATGTTTATTAAATAGTTAGCTCTCGCACACCTAAATTGTCATTAACTAATTACTATGGTTTTTTTTTCCCTAGCTAATTACCTCTCGCAAAGGTAAATATTCAAAAAGTCCTTATTATGTGGTGTAGCGGTGGGGGAGGGTGGGTGGGGCTTCGCCCCACTCCCCCGACTACCGCGACCAGCTTTCTCAATGCGATCTATTGTTAGTTCTCGCGAACTAAAATAAAAAAAAAAACCGTAATTAATACGGCTTTTTTTTCGCGACTAGTTACCTCTCGCATAGGTAATTAGTCCAAAAATCTTTATTACTTTTTTGCTTTTGAAACTTTATTATAACTATCAGATCTTCCGATAGGATAGTCCACTCCCAGATAGTCCACTAAACTGTTCGGTGGAACTTCCTGTTGGTCGGGCAGTGGAATCAAAACTTTGTTGTGAATGATAGATTTTCTGGAGTGTTGAGGACTTTAAAACCCTGCTTTGGTCGACAGGTACCAAGGCATTTTGAAACACGATAACGACCTTGAGCATCGTTCTCGTTTGACTAAGGAAAAAATACTAGAATAAGCGGGTGCAAGCGACGGTGCTGCTTCTTTACAGGAACTAGAGGAACGGGGATAGAAGCCGGGCCAGTACCTGGGATTCATAGGGTTTTTTGGCGTGAATCCTGGCTGTAAGGCGGAATCCACCTTGAGGCAGCTATTTAATTTAAGTTTAGAACCACTGACACTAATAGCATTAGTTTGCAACAACATATTTTCGTTTTTTTTTTTTTTTTTTTTTTTTTTTTACTTTGGCATTTAAATTTTTATAAAGATTTCCAATCAACTAAAACAAACATTAATTATTATATTACCCATTATTATTATTATATTATTATTATTTTTTAATATTACTGTATATTACTGTATATAATTAAGTACTGTAGGGTACTGTGTAATGTCAGTAATTATTATTATTATTTTATTATTATATTATTATTATATTACTCATGGTTAAAATCTTAAATAGAGTATAACACCAGTTTAAGAAAGAATTAAAGCTTTCTTTCTTAAACTGGTGTAGTGATTTTGAAAAAGATCAGTATAAGCTTTACTACAACGCAGTTTTTGGTAAAACTATAGAATCAATAAGAAAAAGATTTGACATGCATTTAATTACAGACCCTAGAAAGCTAGAGAAATCTAAACCAAATTTTAAGGATCGTACAATTTATTCTGAGAATTTGGCTCTCGTTCAGATGGAAAAGACTAAAATAAAATTTGATAAACCGATATACGTGGGAATGTCAATATTAGATATATCAAAAAAACATTATGTATAAATATTATTATGACATAATGTTGAAAAAGTATGGACAAAATGTTAAGCTAATGTATATGGATACTGACTCGTTCGTTTATTCTATATGTACTGAAGACCTCTATGAAGATATGATAAGTATGAATAATTACTTGGATACTTTAGATTATCCTCCAAACCATAAATTATATAATGTTAAGAATAAGAAAGTAATGGGTAAGTTTAAAGATGAGGCAAATGGTGAAATAATTCATAAATTTGTAGCCTTAAGGTCTAAAATGTATGCAATAGACATTAAAAGCAAAATTAGTTATACTTAAATAGTCCAGATTATCTTCCAAACCATAAATTATATAATGTTAAGAATAAGAAAGTAATGGGTAAGTTAAAAGATGAGGCAAATGGTGAAATAATTCATAAATTTGTAGCCTTAAGGTGTAAAATGTATGCAATAGACATTAAAACCAAAATTATAAAAAACAAATAAAAGGAATTAGTAAATCTACTGTTAAAAATAAAATCAAATTTGAACATTATGTTACCTGTTTAAAATAACATATGTACAATGTAAACATGATGTTGCAAACTTCAGATCATTCAACCATAATGTATTTACTATTAAAACAAATAAAATATCATTATAATCTTTCGATGATAAAAGACACATCCTTGGGATGATCCACCTTGGGCCCACGGTCATTATAAGATAAAATAAACTTAATATTTGTTAAATATAATATAGATTTAATAATTTAATGCAATGTTCCATTGGAAAGGCTTTGTAATAATCTAATTATTAGGGCCACCTCTGGGCGCGAACCTGCGACCTTTAGTATTGTAGGCTGCCATGCTAACCACAATACCACACGTAACCCCAACTGTTTTGTAAGAATAACATAACCTTACACCTATTGAATTAAAAAGTAACAAACTGTTGGGATGCTGGAACTGTAAGACTAAAGAAATATCTTAAACAAAATGAAAATAAAATAAATTTTTTCTTTTAAAACCAAATTATAAAAATAAACAATGGGCTTTTTATTTAAAAAATAAAATAATTTCTTCTTTAATTGTCTTTTCTGATTTACCGACTTTCGTTCGTACTAGGTAGTAGCCTTCAATTAATAATAAATTCATGCGATGCTATTCAATGCTGCTAATTATCCACGGATTTCCTTCAATCAATTCTAGGAGGAGAAGTAATGGTGAAACAGACACCAACATCTCTGCTGTTAACCTTACACCTTACCAGTCAGGGAGGTTGCCTCCAAATTGGCCCAGAACACCCCTCCCGTCCTCAGTAAATCGATGATCGCCCGGGGTCGATGGCAGCTCGAATGTAAACAAAGCGATGTTGCCACATCTCACTCATTCCATGCGACATTGCCCGTATTTTTTAATATCGATGTGATTTCTGTAATTTTTATATTTAAAACAATTGAAAACGGTGAAAGTACAGATATCTTGAATTTTGATCGTTAATCCAACATTAAATTCGAAATCGACGACCTTCAAAACCGTATGTTAGATCTCATTATTGTCCAAAACTAAAAAATTTAAAAATAACTCGAAATACGCACGCGCCTTAACACCTCGAGACCGTCCGGTGTTGCCACGGAAAAAAATAAATTTCTCGCTTTTACTAAGCTTTGTCAATGAATTCAAAAGACGACACTTTGCGACTCGTTACATCACATCGAAGAGGAGCTCGAAAGGTATGACGTAATTGCACCCGGGCGGATGATAAATATTGTTATCATTCCTCGACAAACCTACTCGGGGCGGCATCCTTTCAAATAGAAAACACAGATGAGCGAATGAATGGTTCTTTGTCGTCTAGTCTCCACCTGCAGTAGGAAATGCATCTGCAGCGATTTCCGAAACCTCGTGGCAACCTTTCAAATAGATAACAAGTTTAGCGATTCATCTGCTGACATTGATAAAATAATACTTCACGTCTGGGCGGCTTACAAAACGCTGACTGACCATCGATAAGCGAATGAATGGTTCTTTGTCGTCTTAACTCCTCGATTATCATAGTGCAGAGCTCGCGCCGACTGGGCTTACAAAACGCTGACTGACCATCGATTAGCGAATGAATGGTTCTTTGTCGTCTCGTTTATAATCAGCGCGGCTGATATCTGGGCGGCATCCTTTTAAACAGATAACAGACCCGTCGACCCGCTCAAGGCATCGTAATCAGTGCTGAATGCGCATCTCTCCCCCGCCACTGCAAGCGGGCTATATGAGAGCGACCCGGACAGGACGGTAGGGGTTGGAACAGTCCGTTATTCCTCCGACATCATTGCTTCGTAACGACAATTACGAATGAACTTGAATGAAACAGCTGAGTCATGCACCTATGCATTACACCTAGCCGGGTTGTGCACTGGGTCAACCCGTTAAATGTAAACAAACAAAACTCCCACTCAGAGGATGACGTCACAGGCATAATGTAAACAAAGGGTCAATGAACCGGCTGAGTCATGCACCTATGCATTACACCTAGCCGGGTTGTGAACTGGGTCAACCCGTTAAATGTAAACAAACAAAACTCCCACTCAGAGGATCAAATTGTAAACAAAGGCCGCTAAACCCCCCCCCCTCGCCCTTACAAGGTCGGTCAATGACCCTCAAGGTCACATATAGCCTTACCGCTAAACCAACCACCCCCCCTCGCCCTCACAAGGTCGGTCAATGACCCTCAAGGTCACATATAGCCTTACAACTGCACGCTGTATCGAATGTAAACAAAGCGATGTTGCCACATCTCACACATTCCATGCGACGTTGCCGGATTGTGCAACCTACCGCTCCCCCTCACCCTAGTTCTACACCCCCCTCGCTCTGCCAGACGGCGTGACCTAGTTCACAATTGCACAACCGTCGTTTCTACTACTAACCAAGAAAATTATTGGAGACTACTAATGTTATTTTAGACGGAACTGTTTTACCGCCGATCAAATATTAAAGTAAAGCGGTACTGTACATCAGTTTTTTTATTAATTTCAAAGAGGCTTATGATTCGATATCCGACAGAAGTTTCAAAACATTCTTGTCGAACAGAGAACACCAAAAATGTGAGAAAACTTAGGAAACATATATATATCCCATACATTCAATTAAGATAGAATCAATAATATTTTTCCGAGAAATTTGAGGTTCCTTCAGGCTTAAAAATAAGCGACTCCCTCCCAACTGTTTTATTTATTATAAGACTAGAATATCCCATTAGGAAGGTGATACGTTCCGAAAAAGATTTGTTTTTGAGAGGGAATATATAGTTATGCCTGTTATTATTTTATTATTTTATTATTAGTTTTGCTGGGTGTAAGTAGCTTACACACAAAAGCTATAAAACAAAACACGACAACGTTGTTGACAGCCGGAAAAGTACTCGTCTAGAAATAAATAGGGATAAAACAAAACATATGGTTAGTCGCAGAAATAAGAAATTTAGATATTTAGGGGCTATTATAACTAATAAAAACAGAACCAAGGAGGAAATCGATGCTTGATTAAAAGCGAGCGGAAAATGCTTACTGATAATTAGGTAAAACATAATTACTATAACGTAGAATATTTGGACCGAAGGGACGAATCAACCGGAGACTTTAGACCTTTAGAAAACGCCGAATTTAGCGAACCAGTAACCGGTACATGTAATTAACATGGTAGCAGCGAGATGAATAAGTTGAGCGTGTAATATTGCAAAACTTATTAGTGAAAGAATTCCAAAAAGACTGATAAGTGCGGTGCGAAATAGAAAATGTTCGATGGGGAGGACGAAAAGGAGGATCGCGTACAGATCTGTCAAATTTAGGTTTTAACAGCAGTCGGTGGATGGAAGTGTGTAGGGATGGATCGTGGTGTCAGCATCGGACCTTCGGGCTCGGTTAAGCCTTTATTGTTATTCTATACCTTTGACCAGTGCCAGTAACTAATTTCATCCATTGCCTATGGGAAGCAAAACTTGACGGCGGACATTGAATGTACGAATGTATGAAGCGAATGTTGATGTCGTACTTACGACTTAAGGGAAAATAGAATCATTCTTCTATTTATTACAAAATATAGCTTATATTTAAGGTTAAAACTAGATTAAATTGAGCTTTTAAAACTTGAAATAAAGTTTTTACAAATTTGCAGTCTCTACCCTGCCTGTCTAGAGAGGGATGCGAAGATGTCGGATGTGGGTGTGTCTAACTCTGAGCAACTACTAATTTCTGAATCTGTATATTGTGTTCTTTCAACGATACCACTTTGAAGGGCCCATCGTATTTTAGATCCCCTTTTCGACGACTAGATGTTTGTTGAGAGTATGCTGTCATGTCCTCCAATATATGTAAGCCATCCGGTACCAACCCGATTAGCACGACTGATTTTATCTTTCAAAAGTAGTTGTGTACTTGTTGCGATGTGTTGGCGAGTAAGTGTCTACGCAGTTGTGAACGTCTCCCCAGTTCCCTAATGGATGACCAAATACCATCTCTACCGGCGTAAAACCAGTTGCCGAATGAATAGTGTTGTTATATGCCAACACTGCTCGTAGCATTGCTGCGCAGGCTCCTAAACCTCTATGTAACTAGAAGAACCTAAGATGTTCGCCTAGTGTGTTGTGGAGTCGTTGATAGCCCCGCGTCATTTTGGGTTACCTGGTGAATTATAATGCAAATTATTATTTCTATTCTATTATATTATATTCATTCGGCGCAACAAGTAGATGCCGAGTTGTCCTCCTGCACCAGCCTCCAGCAGGTGTTCCTATCCTGTGCAGCCACCATCTAGCTCCTCACTCCCAACTGGACCTGGCATCACCAGCCACACATTTACTCCACCGCGGTGGAGTAAATGTGTGGTCCCAATCCAGCACTCATGGTGCAAAAATTCGAAAAATCACCTTTTTTTTTTTTAAAAATTGATAATTTTACCTATACATCTACAGAATACCTGCTGCTAATAGGTAATAAGTATTGGTTTTGAATAATTTTGATTCGTTTGGCCGCAGTGATTTTTCAAACATTGCCATTCTTAAGTATGCTATTTCAATTGGAAAGTGTGGTGTGCATATGTATGTTATTTTCAATATAAAGAAATTTTTTTTTACAAAATAATTTTATTTCCCTCAAACTACAATATATTCTCTATAAAACGGCATATCAAAGAATACCGAACGATGTTTTGTGTAGACTTGGAGTTTTTCAAACTCGCCATGTTTTTTTTCTTAAAACCTAAAACTTAATATAAATATAAGTTCCAACGAGTTTAATGTAAGCATTTATACCATGACATAGCATATTTAAGTACAAAACTAACCATGTAAATTTTTGCTGCAGCAACTTGCATCCAGAGTCATGAGAGAGGAAATTCCAGGAAAAATCCAGTTTCCAGGTAACAGACTGCTGCATAATTCGATCGGGTTCGATTCCCGGCGGAGCCAAATCTTTTCTCTTCAAAAATAACTTATTTAAAATAATTTAAAAACAAGGGTGGTTATCCACAATAATGATTAAATTAATATAAAATAATTATATTAAACGCGGTCGCGGTTATTTTTCTATAATTTTGTTTATTTAATTTGTACAATCTTTTATAGATTATATAATCCACTTATTTTACAGTATCAAAATATATTTTTTATAGTCATTTTCCAAATGTTTGCATTGACGGCATAAAATAATCTGCATTTTTCATTTTAAAACTATTTTATTTTCATGAATTTCTATTATATTTTCACGTTGTATATGCTACTATTTCTAGATTATCTTGTTTGTTTTTTATTCGGTATTGTAAATAATCATAAAAATAGAGGTACTTTTTTCGTGAATTCGAATAAATAACTAAACCGAAATACCAAGTTTGAAACAAGAATTTAAGAATCTATTTAATTAGTAGTTTGTGTAATTCTATTCCTCTGCATTTTTCTTGTGGGTATATTAATCAAGACTAACAATATAATATATAACTATTATTTATAGCTATATATTATATATATTTATCCTTTTTCTTCTTCTTATTTCTTCTTCTTATTTCTTTGGATGTTCTATATTTTTTCTATTATGTCTATTTTTTCAGGAAAATCTTTATACATCCAACACATTTCCATTCTAATTGTCATCTTTATTTTTTTAACATTTGTACAACGTTTCGGACTTGTTTGTCCATTTTCTAGTACATATCTAAAAACATATTTCATTCCATTAAAACACAAATATATGAACATTATATTACACTCTAAAAAAACAATTTTACCACATACAGAAACTTTTTATTTTCAAATTTAACTTTTAAAACCTTCATTCAGTGTCAAAAAAACATTCTAAAAATAATTTACAAATCATTAGCCAATATCACAAATAAGAGTTATAAAATGGACATACCTTAACTTCCTACTACATTAACACTTTGAAATGTCTCGTCATTATTTTTAAAAAACTACGAGTATCTCCTCACTATTCACTCGCTCATCGCTTTATTGTTGACCAGTCCCCACTATTTTCAACAATAAAGCGATGAGCGAGTGAATAGTGAGGAGATACTCGTAGTTTTTTTAAAAATAATGACGAGACATTTCAAAGTGTTAATGTAGTAGGAAGTTAAGGTATGTCCATTTTATAACTCTTATTTGTGATATTGGCTAATGATTTGTAAATTATTTTTAGAATGTTTTTTTGACACTGAATGAAGGTTTTAAAAGTTAAATTTGAAAATAAAAAGTTTCTGTATGTGGTAAAATTGTTTTTTTAGAGTGTAATATAATGTTCATATATTTGTGTTTTAATGGAATGAAATATGTTTTTAGATATGTACTAGAAAATGGACAAACAAGTCCGAAACGTTGTACAAATGTTAAAAAAATAAAGATGACAATTAGAATGGAAATGTGTTGGATGTATAAAGATTTTCCTGAAAAAATAGACATAATAGAAAAAATATATATTTATATTATACTAGCTGTATGTCCCGGTTTCACCCGGGGAATTTCAATTTTTAAATCTATAAACTGAGACTTTTATCGACTCAAACTGTCGATTTTGTAAAAACCAATGTAAAGCGAGATCAAAACGTTTATTATAACAATAAAGAATATACCCAGAGATCGGCTGAAGTTATGAAATTTTAATATGGACAGGTGTTCGCACCTGGTCTGAAAGAACCACAGAGCGAAATTTAGAGAATTTAGGACAAACGGTATGGATTTCTCTTCTTCTTTCTCTTGGATTTTTCTGGAAGAAAAAACAGAATTTCACCTTTAGGTATATGCATAGATTATAGCTGTATATCCCGGTTCCACGCGGGGAATTTCATTTTTCTAAAGAAACGGTCGATTTCGTAAAAAAAAAAAAAAAAAACATTGTAAAGTGAGATCATTATGATTTTTATAACAATAAAGAATATCAGCTGAAGATCGGCTGAAGTTATGCATTTTTAATATGAACAGGTGTTCGCACCTGGTCTGAAAGAACCACTGAGCGAAATTTGGAGAGTAAAGAATATCAGCTGAAGATCGGCTGAAGTTACGCAATTTTAATATGGACAGGTGTTCGCACCTGGTATCAAAGAACCACTGAGCGAAATTTGGAGAATTTAGGACAAACGGTATGAATTTCTATAAAGAACAAATAAACAAACAGAATTTCAACTTTATTTATATAGATTATACTATATTTATAATTATAGCTAGAGCTAAAAAATTATTAGCTCTACCTAGTCCTATTTTTATGTAACTAATGTTAGACATCTGCTCAAACCTTCAATAAACATAACATCAAGTTTGAACGAAATCCGTCAACGAAAAGTAATTATAAATATAGAATGTAGCCCCCACTATCCCTCTTACCCCCACCCATACTCTTCGCTATTTGTATGTGCCTTTTCATCATTTTCTTCGGAATGTCATTCTCAGCTATTCGAGCAACGTGCCCAGCTCATATCAATCTATTGAGTTTCATGAAATGAACCACATCTGCTTCCTTGAATAAATCTTTGAACTCCTGGTTTGTCTGGCGTCTCCATACCTGATCAACTTTGAGAGCTCCAAAGATTTTAGGATCTTCCTCTCAAAGACCATCAGATTCTGCTCGTCAGTCTTGGAGAGAGTCCGTGTTTCTGAGCCATGAAGGATTATAAGCCGGATAAATGTCTTATATAATAAGATTTTTGTTTCTCTGGACAAAGCACTGCTCTTAAAATGTTGGCCAAGGCCATAGTAACGATTAGGGCACATAGGAATCTTCGCTTAATTTTGAATACACAACATTATCTTGAGTTATAAGGGATCAAAGATAAATTAATTCTGGCACTTCCTCAATTGTGAATCCACCGATGGTAATGCTTTCGCCAGGTCTGGGATTTTCCTTAGTGACCAATTATTTGGTTTTTGCGGCGTTGACTTAAAGGCCCATTTTTCTTGCTGCATCCGCTAGTTCCAATAATCCATCAGACACTGCCTGGAAAGAGCGACCAGCAATGTCGATATCATCGGTGTAAGCAAGAAGCTGCACTGTCCGGCTGAATACAGTTCCGCTTACTTGAATCCCAGAACTCTAACGGAAAGCTCTAAAGCTAAATTAAAGAGGAGACATGCCACCGAATCTCCCTGCCTTAGAAGTGAATTCTGCAGTACTGGCTCCTCCAATCTGCACAGTACATCTCACTTCTCACATGGTGAGTCTTACCAGGGATTCCAAGTTCCATCTTTGCCTCATACAACTGCTCCTCACAGAAGAACACTATCTTCTTTAAAATCAACAAAAAGATATTGCGATTCAAGTTTATATTCACGTCCTTTTTCAAGCATGATGCGCAAGCAAAATATTTGGTCAATGGTAGATCGTCCTTTCCGAAAACCATACATGTATATCCTTAAGATCTTCTCTGCATAGGAAAATAGTCGTTGGAAAAGGGTGTTGGAGAACAGTTTGTACGCACTAGAGAGTAAGGAGATGCCTCTATTATTAGCGCAGACCAGCCGATCACCCTTTTTATGGATTGGACAGGTTATCGATTTATTCCAAGATACAGGCATTACTTCCTCCGTCCAAATCCAAAGCATGATATTCTGAAGGATTTTCAGTAGTTTACTTCATCCAGACTTTAGTAATCCGGCAAGCATTCATTAGGACCCGAAGCCTTATTATTTTTCAAGTTTCGTTAGAGAATTCAAAATCCCCTTTTCGTCCGGCGGTTCCATTGACTGAGATAAAGGTAAATCCACATAACTGTTATTCCTAACTTCTTCCAGAACTTTTTAAGAAGCCGAGATAAATGTCTCTTCCATTCTTCAAGCACATCAATCCTATTGGTAAGAAGCTTACAGTCTTCATTCAAGTAGTAGGTAGATTTGATTTCAAAGGGTTTTCTTTTCTGATTGACTGCTGTAAAGAATTCCGTATAGTGCTAATATACTCCCTATAAATAATTATATAATAATCCCCAATTTATACTCCCTATTAAGATTGGAGAAAGAGCCAGTATTTGTATTCCCAAGCTTTACAAATTTGTTCAATATCACAACGGACGCGATTGAAATATGCGCTGTCCCAGGCGGGTGAGGGAGATACGTCCCGTATCGTATGCCACTAGGCATACTTCTTGAAGCTGCAGCTCATTGAAGCGAAATACAGTGCCTTAGAAATGGAGCTGCTATGCACTGTATCAGTTATAGACCACTTTAGGCCCTACGTGTTTGGTAGGAATTTTCGGGTCCATACCGATCGGGTGGGAAAATGTGTCTACTGCGAGAGTTACATGCTGCAGGGAATTTTTAATCCAATATAATATGTAAATCGTATAAAAACCAGGAAAAGAGATTATAGTCGCTGATTGGCTGTCCAGAGCTATTACAATCGAAACCAAAGAGGAAGAAAGAGAGGAACCATTGAGAGATATGCGACGATTTCTGAGGGAATGGACACCGGAAGGAGAAGGAGAACTGGCTTTTCTTGGAATCGGAAGATGTACAGGGGTCTCAGGAAGAAGAAAGTCAGATTGAGGAGAGAACGGCGAAGATTGAGGAACGGTAAGGAGTTATTGACGACAGACGTCGAGAGATCGTTTGGAAGACCAGGACCGCAGTGTTGATGAAGGTAGAGTATAGCAAATATTGAAATAGTAAAATCATGACCATCTGGTCAGTATCGGGAACGAAAGAAGACCATATTTGTAGGGCGCTAAAAGATGCATTCCAATCGGGGAAAGTTAACCACTTATACGTCGGAAATGCCACAGTATCGGAGAAAAATAAAAGAATGTGGGAGGATAAGCGAATAGGGATGGACAGGACGTTCGTCAGCGATCTCTTGATAGTTTATCAGGAGGAGAATGTGTTGGAGCTAGATGTGGCAATGCGGAAGGCGGAGGCTGCGTTGAATCATTCGATTAATAACACACATGGGATGTTCACCATTTGAAGTCTTTTTAGGTTGTGTGGGCGGTAATGGCCAATCCCAGGTACGGCGGTAGGAGAAGAAACCTCGGAAAATATAATTAGTAATAAAATTGAACTGGGAAAATACAGAAGGGAGTCCGGAGTAATAGAAAAGGAAAAATATAAGAGAGTTGCATCGAAATATTTGAAAGTGAAGGATGTCATAGGGAAAATAAAGTTTTGGTCGATCATCTACCGTAGGATAGGTTCTCCTGGGGATCTGGTCTTACAGGGGTTAGGATCTGGTCTTACAGGGGTTAGGATCTGGTCTTACAGGGCTGAGGAATTTTTGCGCTAAGAGGTGTAATTTAGGGTAATAATGATTAGGAACATAATGTAACAATTGAGAGTACCGAGGAACCGAAGTTAAGAAGGACGGTTCACATGAAACAGTTAAAGCTACCACTAGTTGTTTTTTTTAATAAGTAAGATCATTGTAAATAAGATCTATTTTTTCTTTATTTTGTCTTTCCGTAGAAGTGTGTTTTAAGTTGTTTAGTTTTTTTTCACTTTGTTAAGTTTCCAAGTGTTTGTAAACTGGAGAAAGGTTTGGTCGTGAGTGTGGCAGTATCCGCCTCAATCACTCAGCTAGATGTTCTGGCCGAAGATTTTATTAAGAATATACGATGTAAAAATGGCTGAAACTATTTCGGAATAGATTTCTAGGACGATGATCAAGTAAAAAAACAGACTTTTATGCCCTTTATATGAACTCTAGGTGCAAATAAATTAATTTTCTCTAAAATCAAATATAATTCAAGAATTTTCAATATTATTTATGTCAAAATATACAAACAACAACAACTTGTTTTATAATTTATCTATTTGTAATTTTCAAAATATTATAATAGTTCTGAAATATTATTGTGGCTACCAACTGTTGTTTTCTGTTTATATCAGGATCGAAAGATAAATTATATTAATAATAAGGTCTGTTAAACATAAAATTGATTATGATCCCCAAAACAAAAATTTAAATGATTTTGAATTCAAATAAAATACGGTTACACAGTAGTGAAGTCATGGCATAGAACTTAGAAGAAGAACAATTAATATCATACTGTATATTACTTTGAGATTAAAAAAAACAAAACATTTAGATGATTTATTAGTGCAGCCGGAGGAATAATTTTTATATTTTCAATATATATTCGAAGGACTAAACATAATGTTATAAACATTAAATTTCATGTCTTTCTTTCAAGAATTACATTCACTCTCCACCAGTAACAGCTGGGACGTGAGCCCTACTTTCGGACCTTGGTTACTTGTTGTAGTTTATTATTCGCAACCAGTGACTAGTCTTTTTCTCAGTTTTCGAGAAATTATTATTTATAAGTTGTTTTTTTTTTTTGTTGCTATATGGTTTTTAGTTGAAAAGAGACTAACGATAGTTGGTTTATTAAACAACGCTTAAATTTCCTCGGAGACACTATGACGAGTAAGTTTATTTTGTTTTGGTTTTAAATTACCCTGATGCGAATTTGTATAATTTGATTAATTCTTTTTAACCTGTCGTTTTAATTTAATTTTTGGTAAATTGAATACTGAAGTGATGACGTTATTTATTTTGTAATCAATTTTTCTATTTGTTTTCGAGTTTCAGTCTAGAATTAATGAATATTATTTGGTACAAATGGTTTTTATTTTGTCACACCATTGAGTTGAGACCTTTGATTTTGTATTTCGTTTTAGCAGTATAATTTATTTATTATTTAGTTCCTGAATATCTTTTGAAATGCTAAGTATACTTCCTTTATTTCTTTCAGCTTGGTATATTATTTATAGCTGTTGTGAGAATTTATCCCTCTGAATTTTATGTATATGTGTGCATTCCTCTTTTCTTTGGTTTTGGAATGTTTGTACTGTTTCTTAGTTTGTATCTTATTTTAAGTTAGGAGCTTGTATTCTTACCATTCATTAGATGTCAGTTTTTAGCTATTTATCTTCTAATTTAATGGAATTATTCATTGCAATACAAATTTCTATTTTTGATTTTTGGAGTAGGATTGTAATTAATATGGTAATTACGTTTATGTTACTATTTAATAATTCCAATTCTATTTGTATAGAATAATGCCCATTTTATGTTGTATAGCTAATACTCTTAAAAGTTGTTGCCAATGATTATTGCAGATGTATAGAAGTTTTAGTTGTCTGAATAAGTTTTATAGCTAAGCAAAGCCACATTAACTGTACCCTGCAAATGTTAACACATCAGTGGTCAATCACACTCGGTCATAATGCTCTTAGGTACATGTCGTCAGTGAATTTCTATATATAAATAAACTGACCAGTAGATATCTACAATTTAAAAATATAATTAAATTCATCAAGAATGAACTAAAGCATTTTTTATAAATTAAAAAGTAGATGTTTTACTTGTAAGGTATAGCTGACATTCAACAGTAAAAATAAGTTTTAAAAGAGTTGTGATGATTGTCTGCCTGAAATGTAATAATTGTGCTCATTTCCATATTTAGTGCAAAATATAGAATAAACTAATGTCATTATTGTATATGATTTTTCTCTTGGAGTTGTGATTTTTATTGGTCTGTAATAGGGATTTAGTTATTTCAATATTTGATAGGTAAAATTACTGTTTGAAATATCAAGTCATGCAGTTATGTATTAATTAGAAATTAGTCTATATTTTTCCTTCACTTGGCTTTTTTTTTTTTTTTTTTTTTTTTTATACATTTCTCAAACAGTGTGGTTGAATTAATCTTGGCTTAATTGCCATCTAGACATGAAACTAATCTAGATTTTCGTAAGTTATTAAATAATTCTAGTCTCTGTTTATTCTCGTTATGCCATGCCCTCAGGCATGCTGTAAAGAAAATATGAAAATTCACAGTACTGCTGTTTCACTTTTCGACTTGCTCTATTTTGATAGGTCAGGTGAAGCTTATTTTAGCGAACTCCCGTCGTGTCCTTTTCAGTTTCAAAGGGCCTTGCTTAGCTTTATTAGATCGTAGATTTTGACTTCCACTCGCGACACTCACTGAAAAGCTATGAACGATACCCCAGCTTTTTCCGTTTGCAGAAGTTGTACCAAAAAAACTAGGCTAGGAAAATGTTTGAGGGTGTGGTCATATAAGTACTCATAATATGTTTGATGAGCTGATGTTTTGACCCAAGTTTTAGGTTTAGGACCCAGTACAATTAAGTTTAAAAAAAATAAATAAAGATTTTAATACACTGAATATGGTAATGATAAGTTGATTATGAATTTTGGAATACTATTATATAATCAGAAAAAAATTCAAACAATATAATTTTTCTTTTGGAAGAAAAATTATGTACTGTAAGATGTAATATTTAATTATGAATGTGCTTTATGGTATTATTATTTATATTATTCTGCTATATTTTAGCTGTGAGAGATTGAAATATAATAATAGGTGAATTATGAAAAACATATCATAGGTGTTGATGACTTTAAATGTTTTACGCCTTAAAGCAAAAACCAACAAACAAACAAAAACATATCTTAAATGCAAAATTTAAATAATAGGTGATTTTAAATTAATGAAGTATAAATTAAGTTATATAAACTGGAAGAGTATAGTAAAAACAATATCTAGTGCGATGCACGCAACACGCAATTTTCACTTACCAACCTACGTAGATTAGAAATCGATGGTTTTTAATATAACTTCATTCCATATTTATTTACTTATTTTTGTTTGTCTCCATAAGTTATAGAGTATTATCATTTTTTCTGCAAAACTTGAATATTCTCAGTACTTTTGATTCATTAATGTTTATTTCTTTTACTGCTTGCTTGTTTTTTACTGTGAGTTGCTTTTTGTAAATATATTGTGAAGTTGAAAAGATTGTAGATGTATTTACCGCTCATAGTAAATAACAATTAAAATTAGCAAATTAACTGCTTGATAATAATCTCTCTATTATATAAAAACGTTTTTAGTGACAGTGAAATATTTTACATTGCATGCCTGTACACAAGCACGTTACTAGCTGAGCTTTTTTATGTTAGTTTGCTACCACTTCCTGGCTATGTTAGGCAGAGGGAGTGTTGCTTTGGAGGTGTAATGTAACCATCCTATTCTAATCATGGTAGGAAGGTCGAGATTTATCACGAGTAACATGCTCAGCTATCCCAGCTCGGTACTAGCTGAGCTATAGTATGCTTTGCGTTAGGCCAGTGGTTCTAAAACGCTTTTTATACAGTGCACCCCCCATGATGCTATAAAAGCCTATCCCCCTCTCCTCCCGATATGACATGAAAGCTTTCCATGTAAATTAAAACTTGACAAAATCAAAGGTGCTTAAAACTAAAAGCAGCTAGTAGGAAAACTATTAATTTTCCTTCGTCATTTAAGCCCCCTCTGAACATATATATGATAGTAAAAGCTACCTGATATTAATGAAGAGTTGATTTTCATTAAACACGACGTCCGCACGCACGTGCGCGCGCGCGCACACACACACACACACACACACACACACACACACACTCACTCACACACATACACACACACATCCACACGCACTATTTTGTGGGACTTGGTTATTTGAAGTCAGGGAACCCCAAAACGTGTATTTCCGTTTAAAACCGGAGGTCGAAATTTTTCTAGATGGCAATACTGTCTTTTAATATATATTTCATATATGGGTAAATAAAATCTAAATGTGGTGTTATCTATTAGTTAAATGATAATAGATGGGAATATACGAGTATATTTAATCAAAAGAAAAAAACATAAAATATTAATGGAACCATAGAAATGTAATGAGAAAAGTTATATAAAATACTTAGGTGGCGTTGGTGTAACCGGGATCAGGAAGACAGACCTCTTCCTCCATTGCACTTCACTTTGCCAGAGATGTTCTCTAGCTGATCTGCAAAATGGAGTAACACTGATTTAATAATCCCTGGTTCAGCTGAGTACCTGGCTGGCTCTGGTATACCTTAGACAGTAGTAAATATGACCCCAGACCCTGAAAAATGTCTTCTTTTATAATTTCCTACATTTCAATACTAAGCCATTTTCAAGTAAGTCTACGTGGGTTAACACATTCAAATAATGCCTGAAAATCTTTTAGTTTCTTAATAATTCTTCTTAATGACTTCTTGGATATGCATAAGATTCTTATAATCAATGTCTCTTTTATTTTTGACGTCACAGTTGATTTCTTAAGTTTCGGCACTTAGTCATTTTCAAGGTAAGTCTACATGGGTTAATACATTCAAAAGTTGCCGGAAAATCTTCTTTAAGTTTCTTAGTAACGTAAGAAACTTAAAGAAGAATATCCACTCTAACATGTGGCCTCAACTAAATAAAAGAGAGACTTGTTTTAAGTATCTGATGTGGATCCGAGATAACTTGATTAAGAAGAAATACTAAGAAACTTAAAGAAGATTTTCAGGCATCTTTTGTATGTGTTAGCTCTGGTAGCTATCAAGCTATGGTATAGTATTAGTTATGGTATATTGAATATGGCTAATGCCAAAACATAATAAATTATTAAAAAAAATGATGATCTGAGTGGATCCAAGATTACTTGATTAATAAGAATTACTAAGAAACTTAAAGATGATTTGGCCATCTTTTGAATGTTTTAACCCAGGTAGACTTACCTTGAAAATGTCGTAGACGAAACTTAGGAGATCATAAATAAAAAGTGAGGTCAAGAAATGGATCTATTTGTGTATACTTAAATATAACCTGTGGCTTTAAAAAATTAAAGAGATGTATTTAATAATATTCAAGTTAAATTTTCTCAATTAACAACTAACAGGAAAAAAAAGTTGGAAATTTATACCTCTTTATTAAACAAAATTTTGTTATTGACTTTTTTATGATTGATCATTCAAAAGATTGTTAATTTTTTTTCTGGAGTGAAATGGGAAACCCGTATTTATATTTTAATAATATTTTATAGGGTATTAATGAAATATAAAACTATTATTAATTACTATGTCTGTCAGCAATGACTTTAATATAATATATTGCATATTATAATATAAGTGTAAGGATCTTTAAAAAGGTTTAAATGCAAGAATAACTGTTTAAAGCGGCCCCTAGACAATCAATATATTAAATCAATGAAAAACAGTTTGATTTTTATTAAGCAATCTAGGAAATACTGCGTCATCTGTTGGAAATATTGCGCAATACTTTACAGCGCAAGAATGGTACTCTAAAAAAGAAGGCAAAGAAACTTAATAAGTCCAAAGAATTAATATCGATAGCACGATGAGCAGCTTCAACAACCTGAAACTGACTTAGAAAAAATTACTTCAGCTTGGGCTGTAGAGCTCGAGAAAATGACAATGCAGCAACAAATGTTTGCTAAAAAGGCTATCAATGATATAATTCTTTGAGCGCCAATTGGGCACTTTGCGCAGGGATTCCGTACAGAAGCGTCTATAAATTCTAGTCTTCTTCTAGTCGCAAAAAATTTTGAATGTCATTAGGTTATTCTTAGTTCACTTAACAGATTTTCATGAGTGTACCTATTTCTTTTTTGAAACCATTCCTTCATTCACCTGCGCTTCTCATTCCTTTTTCTTATTATTTTGACTGCACAATAATATTGAGCATTAATATTGCACCGTGTGGGTTGGCCAAAATTAATTTTGTACAAAATATTGTTCAATGTATTTATGTTAATATTGATCGTCTAGGGGCCGCTTTCAGTAAATATTGAGCGTCCAGGGGCGGCTTAAAAAGATATTTTTTTAAGAAAATGTATATTTCTTTTATATGGCATAATTGAATGTCATTACTTTTATTAGTTTCTTTGAACTTTGTTACTATTGATTCCTTAAATTTCCTAAATTATATTTTTATGGGAATTTTCGATTGGAGGAAATAGTTATTTTAAAATTTCATAAGTTAATTAGATAATTATTATGTGTGAATTTAGCAATCTAGAGATCTATAAAAGGAATATAATTTGTGTTTAAAGGAGGTAATCAGCGTGACCTTGCTCGTGAAAAAAACCAAAAACGGCAGCTAGAATTGCAAAAGAAAAAAGCAGCAAATGATAAATCGTCAAACAAAGGAATGACTCTAGAACAGAGGAAACAGAGGTAATGTTTTATTTTCACAGTATTGTTTTATTTATTTATTAATGAGAAGTTATGTGGTGCCCTAAGCTTGTAATAAGTTTACCCTATTACAGTAATTTATTAATGATTCTAATCTTTAAATGAAGAAAAACTTATACTCCTTTTACATTTATAAGTTTGGTTTTAGTAGTGCTTTAAAAAAAGCCAAACCTCATATAAAAGGATTTGATGTAATAAATGGTTTTTGGAAACTCAGACATACTCAAGTTTTTTCTGATACCATAGTGTTCTTGAATACTTAATTTAATAAATATAAAATATTGATCAATACTTCAGTGATTTTTATGTGCAACTATTCCTTATTAGTTTCGCGGAGTGAGGAAGACTGGTTCTCTTCCTGGCTTAGAATTATTTTTTACTTACTCATGGTATATACTCATCATCTTATTTCTCCAGTAGACCCCATCTAAGCTGTCCTCCTCAGTGAGACCTGGAGCACTATCGTTTGCTATACTTTTTTCTACCAATTGAAAATGGAAATTTCTTTTGACAAAAATAGATTATCTTCAAAATAGTGAGAACTATATTATAGTATGGATTTCACCAAATGGAACTGCAACGCAGATCGATAACGTTCTGGTCTCTAGTAGACATTTTAATGTATTTAATGATGTGAGATCTTATAGAGGACCAGACATCTCTTCTGATCATTATCTGGCAGTTGCAAGGCTCAAACATGCGTACAAGTTAAGGATGTTTGAAAGGAGCAAACTTCAGATCACCTGGGCAAGAGAAAAGTTAAAAGAAGAGGAAATAAGGTATGCTTTCCAGAGAGACGTTGAAAGAAGTATAGGTAATATCCCAGCTGTAATTGGAGGAAGAGATGTGAATGAGGAGTGGAACCATATTAGAAAAGCTCTATCTGATGCAGCTGGCCAACATTGTAAGAGGGATGGCAACAGAAAGATTAAAAATGCCTGGTTCGACCTCAAGTGTGAAGAAGCGATTAATGTGCGGAACGAAAAGAGGAAAAAACTTCTGAACAGGGATACTAGACAGAACAGAAAGGAGTACCAGGAAGCCAGATCTAATGCAAAAAAAGTTCTAAGGCAAAAGAAAAGATATGCACTACAGGAAAACTGGTGTAAGGTGGAGGAGTACGGCAGGAACAATGAGGCAAGAAAGTTTTTTGGTGAAATAAAGAAAATAAAATCAGGTTTTATAAATAATTGTCCAATGATAAAGCGTTCTGATGGGAAAATGGTCTTCATGGATGAGGATGTGCAAGGTAGATGGATGGAACATTTTCAAGAACTGCTAAACCACCACGACAATGACGAGTATCCTGATAAGGATTTTCGAGACATGGAGAATGACCATGAAGTTAGCCCACCAGATTCAGAAGAGGTTAGACTGATTATGGACAATTTCAAGAATAACAAGGCTCCCGGTTCAGATGGCATACCAGCGGAGTTTTTGAAGATTGGTGGGTCAGCACTGGTTGAACAGTTGACTCATCTGATAGTTAATATATGGGAGAGAAAAGAGTCTGTCATTATTCCCTTGCTTAAAAAGAAAGGTGTTCCCACAGATTGCAACAGTTATCGAGGAATTAGCCTCCTGAATACGGCTTATAAAAAATTTTCTGTTGTTTTATATAACCGAATTGTGGATTTTGTGGAGCCTCGTTTGGGTGACTACCAGGGGGGTTTCAGGAAGAATCGATCAACTATTGACCAGATATTTTCTTTGAGACAGATAATGGAAAAAATGAAAGAATTCAACAAGTCTATATGGATACTTTTCATAGACTTTAAAGCAGCTTATGATTCCATTATTAGGAAAGAGCTCTACCTGGCAATGGAAGAGATGGGAGTTCCACCAAAGCTAATCCGACTTGTAGCTTGTACTTTGAATGAGAGCGCGAGTCGAGTGAAAATAAATGGTAAGCTGGGCCAAGCTTTTGCAGTGAAGTCAGGAGTTAGACAGGGTGACCCCCTTTCCCCACTTCTATTTAACATCGCCCTCCAAGTTATAATGAATCGGGTAGAGCTTAATCAGTCGGGCACCATTTTCAGCAAGGCGACTCAAGTACTTGGATATGCTGATGATGTAGCATTGATTGGATTATCCCTGAAGGGTCAAGGAGGCCTGTGAAGGGTTGCAAAGAGAAACTGAAAGAATGGGACTATCCATAAATGAGGAAAAAACAAAAATAATGGTGCTCAGGAAGAAAACACCTATAAATCCTCCAAGGCATTATGTAGTGGGACGATATTCGTTTCAATGCGTATCCAGTTTTAAGTACCTCGGCTCCATCGTTAACGACCGGTTGGACGAGCAAGAAGAAATACGTAGCCGTATAATGGGGGCTAACAAAGCATATTTCGCCCTTAGCCTATTTCGCGAGTAAGCTACTTAGTGTACGTACTAAAATGATCGTATACAAAACAATTATCCGTCCTACACTGACCTATGCCTGTGCAACTTGGATCCTAAGCAAAAACCTAGCCGAAAAGATTGACAGGTTTGAAAGGAAAGTATTGAGGCGTATCATGGGGCCAGTTAGAGAGAACAAAGAGCATCGCATATTATTTAAGGAAGAACAAAGAGATCTACGACCTTTTCGACGATCTCCGAGTCTCATTTTGTGCGAATTCAGCGCTTAAAATGGCTTGGACATGTTATCAGAATGGACGAAGGTAGAGCCGCGAGGAAACTATATTATGGGACCCCGGATGGAGCCAGACCACATGGAAGACCGAAGGGAAGGTGGAAGGACTCCGTGGCTGAGGACTTGAGGAAAGTTGGACTATCCATGAGACATGCTGCTGACCGAAATGTTTGGGAAGGGGCAGTTGAGAGGGCCAAGGGCAGCTTCAGGCGCCTGTCGAGCCGATAATAAAAAAAAAAAAATCTGGTGCGTGCGCGCAACACACAACTTTCACTTACCAACTTACTTAGATAAGAAATTAATGCGTTTTGTTAATGCCACTTCTCAAAGTTACACATTTTCCACATTCATTTCTTATTTTTGTTTTCATTTGCTCTATAAACCCCTCAGAACATTTTAATAATGATAACGCTTACCTGATATTAAATAACACTCAATTTTCATTAAACATGACTAAATCTAAAAATTAGAAAAAAAGTTATGAAATAAAGTGTCCCCTTCGGTTGATCAATCTTGATGAAATGTTGGCTATCACATCTTTGGCATATACATACATAAATACCCAGTTTGATCAGAATCGTGAAAGCCGTTTTTGAGTAAATTAAAAAAACACGTGAAATTGATACAAAATTTATTAAGTAAAGTCCCCCCTCCGGTTGATCAATTTTGATGAAATGTTGGCTATCACATCTTTGGCATATACATACATCAAATACCCAGTTTGATCAAAATCGTGAAAACCGTTTTTGAGTAAATAAAAAAAACACGTGAAAATAATACAAAATTTATTCAGTAAAGTCCCCCCTCTGGTTGATCAATTTTGATGAAATGTTGGCTATCACATCTTTGGCATATACATACATCAAATACCCAGTTTGATCAAAATCGTGAAAACCGTTTTTGATTAAATAAAAAAAAACACGTGAAAATGATACAAAATTTATTAAGTAAAGTCCCCCCTCCGGTTGATCAATTTTGATGAAATGTTGGCTATCACATCTTTGGCATATACCTACATAAAATACCCAGTTTGATCAAAATCATGAAAGCCGTTTTTGAGTAAATAAAAAAAAACACTTGAAAATGATACAAAATTTATTAAGTAAAGTCCCCCCTCCGGTTGATCAATTTTGATGAAATTTTTACAGTCATATCTCGGGCATATAAATAGATCAAATACTCAGTTTAATCAAAATCGTTAGAGCCGTTTTTGAGAAAATCGAAAAAAACTTAAAAAGTTATTAAACAAAGTACCCCCTCCCTTTGAGCAATTTTGATGAAATTTTTGCTGTCACATCGCGGGCATATACATACACTAAATACCCAATCTCAGGTTCGCACGGTTTATAGTTTTTGAGCTAGTCTGTTCACACACAGACACACACACACACAGACCATTTCGCGGGACTTGGTTAATTGGACTCAGGGGACCCCAAAACGTGTATTTCCGTTGAAAACCGGAAGTCGAAATTTTTCACGATCGCAATACTTCCACTTACTATATATTTCATATATAGGTAAGTGAAAGTAAAAAAATCTGGTGCGTGCGCGCAACACACAACTTTCACTTACCAACTTACTTAGATAATTGACGTGTTTTGTTAAATATCATTTCCCAAAGTCACACATTTTTCTACATTCATATCTTATTTTTATTAATCGTTAAAGCCGTTTTTGAGTAAATAAAAAACCCCGTGAAAATGATACAAAATTTATTAAGTAAAGTCCCCCCTTCGGTTGATCAATTTTGATGAAATGTTCGCTATCACATATTTGGCATATACATACATCAAATACCCAGATTGGTCACAATCGTGTAAGCCGTTTTGGAGTGAATAAAAAAAACACGTAAAAATGTTACAAAATTTATTAAGTAAAGTCCCCCCTCCGGTTAATCAATTTTGATGAAATTTTTACAGTCATATCTCGGGCATATAAATAAATTAAATACTAAGTTTAATCAAAATCGTTAAAGCCGTTTTTGAGAAAATCAAAAAAACACGTGAAAATGTTACAAAATTTATTAAGTAAAGTCCCCCCCTCCGGTTAATCAATTTTGATGAAATTTTTACAGTCATATCTCGGGCATATAAATACATCAAATACCCAGTTTGATCAAAATCGTTAAAGCCGATTTAGAGTAAATAAAAAAAACACGTGAAAATGTTACAAAATTTATTAAGTAAAGTCCCCCCTCCGGTTAATCAATTTTGATGAAATTTTTACAGTCATATTTTGGGTATATAAATAGATCAAATACTGAGTTTAATCAAAATCGTTAGAGCCGTTTTTGAGAAAATCGAAAAAAACATAAAAAGTTATTCAATAAAGTACCCCCTCCCTTTGAGCAATTTTGATGAAATTTATGCTGACACATCGCGGGCATATACCTACACTAGATACCCAATTTCAGGATCGCACGGTTTATAGTTTTTGAGCTAGTCTGTTCACACACACACACACACACACACACACACACACACACACAGACACACACACACACAGACCATTTCGCGGGACTTGGTTATTTGGACTCAGGGGACCCCAAAACGTGTATTTCTGTTGAAAACCGGAAGTCGAATTTTTTCACGATCGCAATACTTCCACTTACTATATATTTCATATATAGGTAAGTGAAAGTAAAAATATTATAGTATACTGTAGTAAAATGTTGAGAATCAGCTATCTCTATAAGTGCCTATCCTTAGGACCTTATTTATCTGTTCTGGAACTGAGTTTTTTTTTAGTTTATTTTTTAAATTCTTTTCAGACAGTTTTTGTTATGCTTTTCTTTGATGATTGTACTTTGACAGAATTAAACCTCTGTTAAGTCGCTCTGTCTCGTCAATTTATTGAAAAGTACAGGTAGTGTTTCGATTGTTTGTGAATTGTGGGATATTAAGGAGTATGATTTGGATTTTATATGGTTCGTGAATTGTCTTTTGAACTTATATATTTCAGAAAATTTCTTGTGTGAACCCCACAGCAGCAGATTTGGAATGGTTGACAAGGTTCATTTTATGTATCACTACACACTTTTGTATTCAAAACCTCTCCTTTCATGAATACCAAACCCTGTCGCGACTTAAATATTGGTTGCCCTTAGAATGATATTACTATATAATATGATATTCCCCTATAAAAGAATGTTGATAGGTTTGCAATAGTTAGACTGTAAAAATTTTTTTTATTTAATTAAAGTAATACACTCTTAAAACAGTCCGTACATTGTAGATATATGAATGTCTGGAAAATATATCCTTTAAGAGAGTATTACTTTAATTGAATGTTGATAGGTTATAGGATGAGTTGAAATTATTGGGCAAATTAACCCTGCGCTAACCACTCCTACACAAAGAGCCATAGTTTTTTGTCAAGTATTCCTTCCCATACTATTGGTGGTTACTAGCACTGGTCAAAGGTTTAAAATTATAATAATAAAGCCTTAAGAGCCCGAAAGTTCAATGCTATCTCTACTTTTCCACATCCATGCACGGACCGCTGTTGAACCTAACTTGATAGATCTACCTTAACGCAATCCTCCCACCTTCGTCTCAGCTTACCCCGTGAAGGATTCCCTGTTAGTACCACGCTTATTAACCCTTTAACCGGGCGGGACGTATACAGGCATCCAACCTAAAAAATATATTGAAATATATGTTGTGCCCTGGAACGGGTGGGACTTATATTTTCGTACAACAGAGGTATAAGTCATCGATACATGTATCGACGTGAATTTATATATAAATATATATATATATATATATATATATATATATGTTTCGTACTCTTTATAATTGGTTAAGACTGTAAAATTTATAATTTCTTAATTCCATATTTCTATATTTTTTGTTGGTATTCTTTTCTACTTGTTTGTCATTTTGTGTTCTCCTTAGTGCTTTATATATAAATAAACGAAAACGAATAAATTTCATAGCCTTTCAATTTATTTTAAGCATAAATAAAAAAATAATTATATGAAGTTACATTTCTCCGGGCATGACGTATATACACGTCCTTGTGAAAGAGCTCGCGCCCGTTATAGGTTGTGTAATTTAAAAGGGAACTCCCCGGTTAAAGGGTTAATAATCTATAATAATAGGGTGTATAAAAAAAAAATGACTGTTTTAGACAAAAAATTAATATATATTTTTTTTATACTTTACAATAAAATTAGTATTCAAAATATAACCCATTGTTATCTAATGTTGCTTGCCATCTTTCCGCCAGTTGCATGATCCCCTGCTGGTACCACTTTAGGATGGCTATCGAAGAATTCCTGCACCGCTGTTTCGACTTCTTCAAAGGTATCAAATTTTTTCCCTTTCAAGAAGTGGGCCATTGACCGAAACAAATAAAAATCTGATGGAGCAAGGTCTGGGCTATATGGTGGGTGAGGAAGAAGTCCATATGTTGCCATAAGAAGACCATCAAGATTTTTTAATTTTCCTTGGTCTGACGGGAAGTATGCGGCCGGGCGTTATCTTGCTGTAACAGAACTCCTTTTCGATTGACCAAAGCTGGATAAAGTTGCGACAGTTTTGCATATACTCTATCTAACTGTATGCAATAGAGGTCAGAGTTAATTGTGGTTCCATGAGGTACAAATTCATGATGGATTACACCTTCATAGTTCCAAAATACGCAAAGCATTGATTTTTTTTCGAATTGTCCTCTTCCAGCAACCGGAAAGGCCGTTTGACCTTGACTTAACCACTGCCCACTAGTATCAGGATTTCGCCAGTAAACCCACTTTTCATCACAAGTAACAATTTTTTTGTAAAATCGCAAATCGTTAGGGTGATTCAAAAGATTTTTGCAAATCTCTACCCTTTTGGCAGATTGCTGGGGCGTCAGTTCGTGCGGGACCAGTCTGCTGCTCCTTTTCACCTTCCCCATGCTGTGCAGATGGCGACACACAGTATCTTTCGACGCTCCGCACTCCCTGGCAAGGTCTCGAGTACTTGTGGCTGGATTTGAGTCTATAGCTTCCTGAAGAGCATCATCTATATCCAACGATGGTCGCCCTGACCCCTTCTTCCGTTCTAAGGTCGTATCTCCACTGTGAAATTTTTGGACCAACGCCGCGTGGTACGCTCGTCAAGGAGACCTTCTCCTTCAATTCTGTTGATTTCACGAGCCGCTTCAGCAGCAGAACACGATTTTTTCCAATAATGTCTCAAAATAACAAGAATTTCGTAAGACACCGTCATGTTGCTTCTCCAGCAAAAACTTGTGAACTGAGGTATTATTGAGTAAGTCCAGTGTTGATAAATAAAGTTGGATTAACATTCTAAAGAGTACAGGACTTGTTGGTAAACAATAAATAGGATTAACTACTTTACAGTCCTTGGAATTCATGCATTTGACGAAACGGTCATTTTTTTTGATACACCCTATTATTATATCTATAAGATAATCCGAGTTTAGCAATTTTACATGCAACTTTCTTTGTCGTGATGATATGGCCTCGATTATGTTTTATCAGGTAAAATTCTCTCAGTTTGGGGTTTTGTAAAGGTCTAAACTCATACATCTGTCCCTCTTCGGTCCAAATATTCTACAAAGTACTTTATTTCAAAAACCCTCAGCCTTTGCTCATCCATCTATGTTAGAGGCCACGTTTCACATCCGCATAAGATCACAAGAAGAATAATAGTTTTGTAACTCCTAATTTTTACGTTAGCTAATTTTTATTTTAAGGCGTGAGCTAAGCAATTTCGCGACTGAAAATTATTTTCCGCTTTTAATTTAGATTAAAATCTAGATTAGAGATAACCTTGATTTTCTCTTAAATATTGTTTTTCCTAGTTATCTTCACTGATAAATATCTAAATTTCTCTATGTGTTCAAGCATATTCCCCTCTACATCAATATTATGATAATTGTCTTTCCTGCAACTCATCTACAAAGTTTTCTCATCATCACCATCATTGTACCAAATCATCAGCATAACCGAGCTCAGATATATTTCCACCCAAGATTCAAATATTATATGGATCATATCACCTCCCGTTTGGCACATTCTAGTGCTATATTAAATAAAACTTGTGAAAGTTAAGCGCCTTGTTTTAAGCCTGAACAAACCTCAAATTTCTCGGGAAAATATTACTGATTCTAATTTTATTAAATGTTTCGGTCATGTTTATTTTTACTAAGTTTACTAACTTTTTTGTCTGTTCTGCTTATATATTATATATATTATCTGCTCGACAAATTTTATAAATTATTATAGTGTTACAATATTTATAACAAAATATTATTCAATTTTTGGTGGTTAATCGAATCATATGCCTTTTTGAAATCGATAAGAAGCTGATATACAGCACCGTTATATTCTAATTTTTTCTCTAATATTCGACGGAGAGTGAATATTCGGTAGACGGTTGAGTGGTTCCTTCTGCAAAATCTTAGAATAATATTTAAATGTAAATACTGTGTAATCTTAACTGAACCGTGTAATGTCATTAATTTAAACTTTAGTAGTCCACACTCGAGTTATCAAAACAGATAAAAAATATATATACCTATTATAAATTAGTGGAAAAAATTAAAGAAACACTTAAATATTCTTTAAAAACAATATTTATATTTATCAGATAAACTTTAAATGTTTATATATCTTCTATTTAAATTTATATTTATTTTTAATTTTCATTTTACTCCTTCTGCTCAGTTCTGTTATTCAAAAGTTTTCATTTCATGTTGTTTTTTTTCTATTTGAGTTAGAAATTGGATCAAAGTAGTGCAGTTTAGGAAGAAGAGGTGATAAGATCAGTGATGTTAAACGAAGAGGGGTTCACTCAATGGCAAATGATCTTACGGTCATGACCCTTCTGTTATTTCCAGAATGCTGATGCGATGCCAGGAACCTGGAAATTATTTATGGGATTATAAACTTGGTAGAAATAAAACTAGGAAGCGCGTTGAGAAAGGAAACGGACATTGATTCATCAAAAGAGGAAGATGATAATGATTGTGCTTGCATCTGCTGTAGTTGCTTATAATCGCAGTCAACTGAGGGATGGGTAACCTGTCCTTGTTTCTCGGTATGGCTGAAGACGATACTGGAAGTAGTGACTGCTGCCAGCCAACTACAAAATTTGCTTGTTTTATTTATCAAATAATTAAGAAATTAAGCCTATTAATCAACAGTTTTCTTTATATGATTTTTTTTTTCTTAACCCTTTCATGGCTTCAGATGATATATCTCGCGAAAAAAAGTCGGTCCCCTCAAGCTAACGATGGGATAACTCGTTGCGGGTCGCCTTTCCCCATTAGGTAATGATGATATATCTTGCAATCAGTTTTTCAGTCATTTAACATCCTCAGCTTCACACGAAATAAGTTGTGGTGGCTGAGGCACATCCTAGCAGATCCGCCCATACCAATAAGTACATCTATCGGCTGGTAGGCTGGAGGGGTGTCTCTATTGCGGAAATATTTGTTTCGGCCCAGTAGCTGCCTATCATCTGGGTCGTCCGTTCGGGTAAGCCTGTCTCACCCCTTTTTTACCTGTTAAATTTTTTTTTTCTGTCCCTTATCCCTCCCCGGGCTACCGTCAGGGGTCTTGAAGGAAATATTTACCATTATTCATTTCGAGTTCTAGACGCTCTGAGCGATAGTCCTCTGTATTTTTTGTGATATTCACTGTTTTATTTCGCTATCATTTCTCCAGTTTTGGTGTTAGTATATCGCGAAAAGTGTTCACTGATAAGGAGATTTGGGAGATTTTGAACGAAAGTTCGGAAGAGGGCAGTATTTCCCCGGAGCACATTGATGTTTTTCATCCATCTAAACATTACTAAACTATAAAAATATTACTTCAAATAAAAAATTATTACTTATTAAAAAAAATATATGCATATAAAGTAAGAACATTATTATAATCTTGTTCATTAATACTTTCTTAAATCACGTAATTTTTCATTACAATCGATAATATAGCATTTTTATTCAATGAGACAGCGGCGGCGGCGGCTTTTGCGCTTCACGACTTCGAAGGCGGCCGTACCTGGCCGGACGACCTACACTGACCGCCTCCCTATCATGAAGGCAAGAAAAGAGAGGAAGGGGACAGAACCTGCTAACCAGCCTGACCCCAACAAACACTCATGACCTGTACAGGTCGGCGTTTGGTGGTCCCAGTAACCACGACCACCACGTCTGCACCAGGCACCCCTAGAGGTCCTGGCACCACCCAACGACGACGCCCGGGAGAGCGTCGTCCACGTGGTACCATTTGGCATCACCGCCTTAAATCCCGAATGGATAGCGGGCCGGACAGGTAGTTTTTGACTAAGCCTGTCCTACGGATTCTCCTACTTAGGGCATGATGGCGGGGGCTTACCACCATGGCCTAAGGAGGACTGGTCCCGTGCCAGCGCCTCTGTCGTTCGCGAGTTGTAACAACTCCCCAGGGGGCACCACAAGGAGGTGACAGTAGGCGTTGCAGGGGATCGGGCAAGCGGGGAACAACAGACAGTGAGTGGGGCACTATAGCCTGATGTTCCCACATGAGGGTAGGAAGACTCCCGCACCCGTCTTCCGCCTCAGCCCCCCTTTACCCCTGCCATTTGCCCCCCTATTCAATGGGACAATGATAAAGTATAGAATCATAAAAAGTAAATAAAACATTAAGAAATAGTCGGAGAAGGTTATGAGTAGTTGAAGAATTTGAGGCAGCTAGCGGCGGATGGTGGCCTGCACACCTTAGCTTGGGGAGTGTAAAAGCCAGCAGACCCGCTTAGCTTCTCAGTGCAACTTTCGTTCCGAGTGCTTAGCTGTTAAGGGGTTAAGTGTCCCATTTTGCCCCTATCTCCCCTACCAATTGTAAAATATTGGTACTAGTATCAGTAGTAGTATAATTCTCGAAATTAATCCCCCGTCTCCCCTGGCCCGGGAAAACCCCAGTCTATAAAGTGAGGAAGGGACGAACCAAAAAAAAGAAAGTCCAGGATCAGACATCAGGCAATTGATTGAAGGTATGACAAGCACTAAACAAAGCTAGAGGGTACAATACAAAGCAAAAGGGGGCGGGCATGAAATATTGAGCTAAATGAAGGATAAAGTAATTTGATTTGTTTTTTGGTTTAACTTCGACAAAAACATTAATTTATTGTATAATTAACCTTATAATTATTTATGATTTATTCATTACTTATTACCTTAATAAATTATAGAAAAGCACTATATTTTTTTAAAAATTATATTCATAGTTTTATATTAAAAAGCCAAGGTGTTACTTTAATATTGTGTGCGAGTGTATTAGTAC
Source organism: Aelia acuminata (assembly GCA_911387785.2). NCBI lineage: Eukaryota > Metazoa > Arthropoda > Insecta > Hemiptera > Pentatomidae > Aelia > Aelia acuminata. The sequence goes on along the minus strand of OU426980.1, from coordinate 116,420,454 downwards.
TACAGTAAAGTTGAATTTTTATAATATAATATAATTATGTTAACTAAAGTAACATAATTAACTTAACAAATTTTAATGATATTCTAAAAACTGATTTTATGTATGGATGATTGTAGAGATGCAGAGTTAATGCGTGAAAAACAACGTAAAGCCATGGCTAGACAGGGCCAAGGGCAGGCTATTTCCACATAACCATCACATCAGTGGATTTATGAACAACTTATAGAAGGTGTCTTCTGTTTAATTTTACAGTTATTTTTATTCTTCAGTTCCTCTTCTTCTATTTATTTTTTTTTATTTATATTTTGTCATCTATTCAAGTTATAAAAGTTTTCTTACTTAAAGGGGCCTTTTCTGATTGATATAGTGAGACATTTTTTAGTAGCATTATTCTCTGACCACAAAATTACAATTTTTAATTTGCTTTATTAAATACTCTTTGTTTGTGTATCCTCGTAATTATGGAGGTATGATTTAAATTTAATTATTGGCAGCACTTTGTTCTGCTTCTTGCTCATTAAATACTCTGTTTTTTAATGAAAGTTAATAAGTTCAATATTTTTTTTATCACTGATCGCTGTTTAAATTTAAATATATTAATTCAAAACATAATTCCATTTTTAAACTGTTGAAAGTACTTTTAAATTTGTGCTACAATCCTGACTATTACTTTTCATATCAACTATAAGGTTCATTTAAAAATTTAAATCAAAATACCTCTCGATCCTTATGGCTATTGTTAATAACTGCCAGTGAGAATGCATGTCTGAGATTTATATTTTCCATTTTTAAGTTTACCCTCAAATTTGTAAAAAAATTAGTTATTACAATTAAAATTATTTTCTGATAAATAATTAAAATGCTCAGTTGTTAATTATTATGGAATTTTCCGTGATTCAGTTTAAAAATGGGAAAATACTCAAACATTTCTTTGAACATGTCTCCTTTTTGTTTATTTATGAATTTATAAAATGTTATGCTTATGCATTCAGTAATATTTACACCTATTTATATGTCTCAGTCATATTCATATGACTAAACAAAAAAAAAAAAAAAAAAAAAAAAAAAGAATGGAGTTATTTATATTTAGATTTAAATGAAGTATTCAACTTTTACACATATATTTAAAAGTTTTTTTTTTCAATAAAACATGTTATTTCTGTTAAAAGAATAGTGACTTATACTCTTGTTTGAAATATATTTATAGATCATAAATAGCATAATTTTTCAAGTCAATACTTCTAAGAAATAATTCATCCAATTGTTTATATGATGTGTTGAGTGTAAATTGTATTTTTTATTCAAATGACTATGATATTCCTCTGAAGCAATGATTATACTTATTTGATTATATGGTTTACTATTTTTATGGTTTAAGATTTTGTTAATTTTATAAGGATTAAAATTAATAAATAATTGTATTTAGGACTTGTAAATAAATAATTTTCTTAGTATAATGTAATTAAACTAAAATCATTGCTTTTCATTTCTGTTTCTTAATGTTCTTCCCTGCTCTTTCCCTCTACTTTAATTTCACTATCCTATGTATGAAATATATATTAAGAGTAAGTATTGTAATCATAAACGATTTCAACTTTGATTTTCAATGGAAATCAACATTTTAGGCCCGGTGCACAACATTTTAGGAAGGCAGTTTTCTGCGGTGCGGCCTGACTTGAGGTCAGGACCGACCGGATGCCGCAAGTCAGGCCGCACTGCAGAAAACTGCCGTCCGTGAGCACCGGGCCTTAGGGTCCCCTGAGCCCATATGACCAAGTATCACAAAATTGTGTGTGCGCGAGTGTGCGTTTGTGTTTTACTGGGCAAGACAAGTGGAGCTACCGAGGTATATAAGCTGTCCTTTGTCAGGTCAGCAACTCACAATCTGTAACCAGACCCTTTAAATGTAACCTTAACTCTCTTGCATTATGTCAAAGAACATATGTATTATGAAATCATTATTGGTATATCTGAAAATATTAATTATGTTGTTAATTTATCTTTCCCTGTTCTTACTGTCTACATCTTCCTCCACTATTGAGATAGTTTAATCTCACCTCTGTAATTTTTATGTATGTCTTCTATAAATGTCTCTATATGTCCCTGTGAGTTCAGGTTCTATTGAAAAGAAAATCAATGACTTAGCATATTTGAGAATAAAGAAGAATGTAATTTCCTTACATGCTTTATTGATGTGATCAAAGTATGCATATGATAAAAAAAAAAACCTTAGGGAAAGAGCTAATTCAAAAGGGAGTTCAGATAGTGCTCCCTAGGGCCATGGAGGGACTATGTGATCCAGAGAAAAAATCAAGAATTATTACATCTTGATCAGCAGTTTCAGCTAGTACTTTCTTCGCCCTATCATCATCAGGTGAACGGAAAGGCTGAATCTGCAGTTAAGATATTTAAAAATTTGCTTAAGAAAGTACGCAAAGACAAATGGGACTTTCAAAAAGCATTGCTTGAACTGAGGAATACACCACTACAAGGAATACTATTGACCATAGTCCAGCACAACTGCTAACGGCTAGGAGAACAAAGACCTGCCTGCCCATCAACCCAAAACTATTGAACCCCAAGCTTCCGGAAGGAGTGGGACAAGAAGAGGACATATTACAATAAGCTATATGATCGTGGAACCAAAGAGTTGCCAAGGCTCTCATCCGGCAAGTAGTCTGGATAAAGAAGAAGCCACAAGACAAGCTTTTGGTGTTGCTTTCGTCATATCGCGAAAGTTGTTCACTGAGCAGTAATAAAATTATTGTAATCTTGTTCATTATTACCTTCATAAATCACGTAATCTTTCATTACAATCGATAATCTAGCATTTTAATTTATTGAAATAATGATAAAGGATAGAATCAGAAAAAGTAAATAAAACATTAAGAAATAGTCGGAAAAGGTAATGAGGAGTTGAAGAAGTAGATGCAGTCAGCGGCGGAGAGTGGCCTACACGCCTTAGCTTGTGGAGGGTAAAAGCCGGCCGACCCGCCTAGGTTCTCAGTGCAACTTTCGTCCAGAGTCTTTAGCTGCTAAAGGGTCAACATTTAAATTTAATCCAGTATGTGATATTAGAAAAAAAAAAAGTTTCTTTATGTCGTCTGTGCTTCACAAAGATGGGTGGCACGAACGAAAAACAATCTTTCAAAGGCGGCGGTTCTACGGAAAGAGATATACAAATAAATCTTTACTCTACTTTATCAGACAGCTCTCCTTACACTAAGCATCCTTAATAAAATTGGGGAAGGATAAGAGAGGAACTAGAAGATGACGAGTACTTTGCGGGAACGAGTCACGGAATCTTAGAAGCTGTTTAAGAACTGCGATGGATTTGGGAAAGTTGGTGATTTCCAGATTTTTTATGAATTGAAAAATAATTTTAATATCCTAGGACTGATGTCCCTTTAGAATAAATTATAGATACATAATAAGGAGATCTAGCCAGTGTGACCGTATATGAATAATATTAAATATTTACAGCTAGAGTTTAAAAAATATTTAAAAAAAAAATTTCTACATAACAAAGTAATCTATAAGTATAATAGAGAAGGGAGAATAAAGTATAAGGGAAGAAAGAAGACCAATACATGGAGACTAAAAAATAAAATAAAATAATTTGAATAAATAGATAAGATATTATCTGATACAGATAATAGGTAATAAACAGAATTACTTCTAAAGCTCCATTGTGTACAAATTGGTGACTTGACATTTCTGTTTCAACGGAGACTTACATGAACTGATTTATTCAGGATGATGACTAAAATGCAATTGAGTTGGACGAATTTGATTTAAATGAACTTTCCTAACAATCTCATTGACTTTGACAAGATAGACTAAACGACTTAATTTTGCACAAATTCTACCTGGTATCCATCATTTTGCATTAGGATGATGTAAATTGACTAACACTTTATCATTTACTTAAAATGTCTGATTAAGGACAACTTGTTGACATTTCGATTTAGGCTTATCTAAATATAGTATACTCCTTTTGACTTGTAATTTTTGTTTTTGACTGAGTGGTCTTCAAATTTGAATTCTCAATAACACTTTGCTTTGGATTAAGTTTAGACAAAGATGTACGCAGTGTATAATTTAATATTGCTGACATAGGTGATATACCTGTTGTTTGGGTTAGGAAATGATTGACTGGTAGTTAATTTTAATGAAAATGCCTCTACTTTGGTATAAATAAACAATTTTGTTCTTTATTTAAAATGAATTTTACAATTGTTGGTTCGTAGTTGAGTTTAATACAAAATTAAATGATTAAATGAGCTCATTTTTTTTGTTTTATCGATGGATTTGAGGTACCTTATTGTTGTCTTCTCTTTACTGGTTCGCCGTCGCCTCCTCGCTCTGGGCAACTCCTGTCTTCTACTCGGACATGAGGAGATTATTTCCGGAATCCATTTGGCAATAAATTAGAACAAGTTCATCCATGCACATGGCCACCAATGAATCACTTATTAGAGCCTGGGCACAAGTGTGATGTGACAGGCCGGATCAGTTCTAATTGAGCCCGGAGATAGCGCCAGTGTGTGATCATTTCGTTCCGAACGGAACAAACCACCCATCTAGACGTTGTTCAGCAACGTCTACAAGATCAAAGGAGCCAGGCAGTAAAGACGCGTTTGTCGCTGCGAGATGCTGGTGATGTGCAGGGTCGCTGAGGCAGAAAGGATGATTGATGGACTTATACTAAACAACAGTCGAGTGTTCACGTGTAAGTAAAATAAAACATAGAACTTTCTTGGAGATAGCTAAGTGCAATATAATAGAATGCGTATATAAACAATTATTCTTCGATATAAAAAAGGAAGAAAAAGAAAGGAAATAAAAAAAAAAAGGTAATAAGTAAACGAAAAGGAAACTCTTTACAAACTATAACACAAATAAAATTCACCTCAAGAATAATAATATGTATGTATACGCATGATAATATCTCATGGACCAGGATAAAAAAGAGGGGCGAGAGTACTAACAGCTCTAACTATGACCTTGCCCGATGAAATTTTAACAGATACCGTTGTAACTCCGTCCCTACCTGGATGGGTTTCTGCAATCCTATCCACCGGCCATTGCCCAAGAAGAGGTTTTTTCTCAAGGAGAATCACGAGGTCACCTTCCTTGAGATTTGGCTTTCGTGTGAACCATTGATGTCTCTGTTGAAGGGTATGCAGGTAATCTCTTTGCCATCTCCACCAAATAGTTTTTACGCTGGTCTGCTCAGCGCGCCAATGCCGGAGAAGTGATCCTTCCATAGACCAATCATTAGCGTCGGGGAGAATAACTGCAGCTGAACCAACTAAAAAATGCCCAGGAGTTAAAAATTGAAAATCTTCAACATCCTCAGTCAATGCGCAGAGCGGGCGAGAATTGAGTAGACCTTCAATTTGTGTGAATACAGTGTTCAGTTCTTCAAAAGTCATGGGCCTGGTACCTAGCGTAACCGTCTAAAGTCCCTTAACCGATTCGACCCCAGCTTCCCATAGACCGCCAAAATGGGGCGCTCGTGGAGGAATGAATTTCCAAGAAATACCCTTAGAAGACAGCGAACTATGGTCTTTTATTTCTTCATAATATATATTCTATTTTATTAGATTGAGAAGTAATTACTTTGAACTCGTGTGGTTTATCTATATCTATTTATTTAGAACTTCCAATATTTGCTTCCTCGATGACCAGAAATGAAAATAGGTCCTTTAAAAAACGGGAGGCTCTAATGAAATTGGTGCCATGATCAGACCATATTATGTCAGGTCTGCCACAGCGAGCGATAAATCTGTAAATAAATAATTAAATAAATCACCGCCCTAGAGAAAAGCAGTGGTGGTCAATGAAGAGACGGTCTCCAAATGAAGGGCCTTAGTTGCCATACAAAAAAATAAGCATAAATATGCTTTGAAGCTATTTGCTTTTTGACGATTGGATTGCTTGATGGTGAAAGGTCCGGCGTAGTCGACACCAACTTGGGCGAACAACTCGACCACCTTTTACAAATTTCAGACCTCCGGGTATCCAGAATTCTTGTTTGGTGAGCGCAAGTGTGAGCGTAGAGCCTGCGTGAAATGCTCTGGCGTGGATTTCATCGACTATGAGCCTGGTATTTCGGCCGTAGAGTCGTACAATCTACCGCCCACCCGGACAATACCTAGTCCATTAGTGAAGGGCTGCAATGAACGGAGGTCCTTAGGTACATCAACAGCACCAGTGCACAATCCATTGGGAAGGTATTTTCGCTGAGAGAGGCCTACACAGCGCATCTTGGCCTCTTGAATCTCTTTAGCAGTGATGAAAGTGGAAACCGGGTGCTGTTTGTGGCGTGCGACCCATCTCAATAAAAGAGCGCTTACACGGATAAGGGCTGTCCATGATGAGAAGTTGTCCATCCACTCGATATCTACTTCCGATGGCTCTTTGCCTTTACTACCACTTTGAGTCGAGAGGGCAATCGATATTTTCTCAGTGTTCGTCGCAGACGCTGGCCAGGAAGACATTTCTTGGAGGAGCCACTTCGGTCCATTTCACCAAGAATCGTTTTTAAAATAGCTGAGGCCATGCAGCCGCGAGAGGCGAGATCAGCAGGATTATCGTCAGACTTAACATGCCGCCAAGAGGTATCAGGAAGCGTCTCCAAAATGGCTGATAGCCTGTTTGCTTCAAAGGTTGTCAGCTTGTAGGAAGGCACCCGCAACCACGCCAAGACGACGGCAGAGTCAGTGAAGCATATTGGAGGATCTTCCTGTAAAGTTTTATTGAGAGAACTTATAGCCCTGGGGAGAAGTAGAGCACCACATAACTCCAACCTGGCTACCGACATGTATTTTAAAGGAGCGACTTTGGTTTTTGCCTTGATTGAAGAACACTTAACTTGACCATCCTTCATGCTTCGCAAATAAATGGCCGCTGAGTAGCCTTTGCTGGATGCATCGCAAAATCCTATTACCCTGATAGGCGCCTTCATATCGGTAATTTGCCGGGGTACGGGTAATTCCGACAATCTCGGAAGATCATTCAGCAATATCTGCCATCTGATCTCGAAGTCAGCAGGTGGCAATTCGTCCCAGCCTAGACGATGCTTCCACAGATCTTGCAAGAAGTTCTTGGCCAATAATGTAGCCGGAGAGAGGAAGCCCAGTGGATCGAAGATTCTTGCTATAGTAGACAACACCGATCTTTTAGAGAACGTAGTGGGTATGGAGAGCCTCCCTCACGTCGTAAAGAAAAGCGTCTTCGGTCGTGCTCCACCTCATACCAAGAATCTTTAAATATTCAGGTTCATCACCCTTTATGTTTACATTTGGGATGATGTCCGAAGGGTTAGAAACTAGTTCTGGAAGGGTGCTAGCCCATTTTCCGAGTTCAAATCCTCCTTTAGAAAACAGAGCTGAGAGTTGCTGCTTCACAGCCAAAGCTTCATCGAAGGTGTCTGCACCTGTGACTAAGTCGTCCACATAAATAGAAGAGATGACGCGGTCCACAGCAAAAGGACATCGTGAGTCCTCGTCAAGTACCAACTGCTTGACGGCGCGCATGGCTAGAAAAGCGCCAGGCTTCAAACCATAAGTCACGGTGTTCAGCTGATACTCTTGAAGTGCTTCCTCAGGACATTTTCTCCAGAATATATGTTGGAAACTACGGTCGTCCTTGTCATGTACCAAAATCTGCCGATACATTTTAACAATGTCCGCGCATAGCGGTATCGCAAACATCCTGAAATTTATTAGTACCTGGCAGATGTCTGCTTGAAGCTTGGCACCTGGTAGAATTAAATCGTTGAGACTACCTGAAGTAGAAGGACACGATGCATCAAAACCCACTCGAAATTTAGTACCTCTAGAGGAATGCTGCCACACTCCGTGATGGGGAATGACATGCCCAGAATCACTGCGAGACATACAGTCGTGGTCATAGAAATTGCATCACCTATAATTATTATCTTTTCAATCCTATATGAGTATACAAAAAATACAACAACAAAGGGATTTCATTTGTTTACCTACTAGCATTAGAGATGGATGTAATCAGTGACTTATAGTGTAGTTGCTTCCAGCGTGGCTAATATTAAACACGTTATTTCCTTTTATTATGTCCGATAGAAGGAGTTTCAAACAAATGTCCAAGGAGGAAAAAGTTTAAATAGTGGCATTTTATGAAGCTGGACTTTCTTCGCGGGAGATAAAAAAGAAAGTGAGGTGCAACCGGTCCACTGTGGTGAGAATAATAAAAAAAAAATACCTTATCAGGGATCAACCGAGCGAAAGAAAGGGACTGGAAGGAAAAGGAAGACAGGTGAACGTTTAGATCGCACGATGATGAGATTATCATTAGAAAATCGCTTCAAAACTGCAAAGGAAATATCTAGAGATCTAGCAGATAGCAATTTAGCAGAATTAAGTTGAGAAACAGTAGGCAGAAGATTAAGAGAAAAAGGTTTATGGGCAAGAAAACCAGCCAATAATTCATTTCTTAACAAAAAAAAATGAAAAAATCTCGCCTAAATTGGGCACGGAATTTTGAAAACTGGACGACTAATGATTGGGGGAAAGTGATGTTTCTGGATGAAAGTAATTTCAACATCTTCAGTTCAGACAGTGATCCATACGTAAGACTTCGGTCAAATGAAAGATTTGACGAATCTTGTATGCTAGAAACATCCGGCAAGTGTGATGGTCTGGGGATGTTTTCCTTACTTGGGAATTGGCCATATAAACTTTATAGAGGGACGGTTAATGCCAAAAAATATTTTAAAAATTTGGAATTGAGTTTATTTTCCTCAATGAATTCCTACCTTACACACTGCGGAGACTTAATTTTTCAAGATGATTGTGCTCCGTGCCATAGAGCCAAATCGGTAAGCTAATTATTTATTTATTTAAAAAAAATGTCTTAGCTGTAAGATGCATATTTCTTTATTACCTTTACCATTGTTTTTTTTTTTTTGATAGGTAAAGCAGTTTTTAACAGATAACGGGATCTCCACGCTGCCATGGCCAGACAATAGCCTGTTTCTCGACTTACTTCTGCTAAATTTCTATATCCTAGATCTCTAGATATTTCCTTTTCTTTCGCTCGGTAGATCCCTGAGAAGGATTTTTTTTTTTTTTATTATTCTCACCACAGTGGACCGGTTGCACCTCACTCTCTTTGGTATCTCCCGCGAAGAAAGTCCAGCTTCAGAAAATGCAACTATTTTAACTTTTTCCTCATTGGACATTTGTTTGAAACTCCTTCTATCGGGCATAATAATAGGAAATAACGTGTTTAATATTAGTTAATAATAGCCGCGCTGGAAGCAACTACACTATAAGTCACTGATTACATCCATCTCTAATGCTAGTAGGTAAACAAATGAAATCCCTTACTTGTATACTCATATAGGATTGAAAAGATAATAATCATAGGTGATGCAATTTCTATGACCACGACTGTATGCCCGAGCGCCTCATATTCCATCATGAAATCGCGGTATGCGGACGCAAACGCTTCATGTTTGACAAACTTCTTCTCAAGGCTGCTGAACCGTCTGGAAGCAATGTCCCGATTATCGCCGATGTATGTAGAGTCATTTTTGAAGGGAAGTCGAACAACGTAGCGACCATCAGGAGTGCGACTATGTGTTTTTGAAAATTGGATTTCGCAGAATTCATGTTCTGGGTCATTTCGGGTAACTGGAGCTGGCTCTTCTATCTCCCAGAAGATCTTCAAATGTTTCTCTATCAGGGATTCCTGTAGAGAAAATAATACAAATTCGTCAGGACCACACGAAGTATTGGTCTGACCCAGTACTGCTAGACCAAAAACGCTGGGTAGGAAGAATAAGCCTTCAATGCCAGAATGTATCGGGGCTCCTTTGATGATGTGAGGATAAAGATCGCTGCCGATGAGCAGATCGATGGGTCATGGATGCCCGAAGTCAATATCAGAAACGGGATGCCGCAAGACAGCGTATAGTTTGAGGAAGCTGCTGATTCGGAGGTAAGAACAAATCCTGTCGACGAGGAGGCACTGTGGGTCGAAAGTTTGGCTGTAGAAATATCCATCGGCAACATCAGTAGCTTTTCTTTGTTCAGGATTTACAGTGATGTAGATTTTCCGGGGAAAGGTTACTGGCCCAACGCCCAACCCCCGACCTGGAGGCCAGGAGATTTTTCATCAGGCTTCTCTTGCCCTAGGGAGACTGCCTTCACCACGGCTTGGAGACCTCCCTTCCCCCCAAAAAGCCCAAGAAAATCAACTCCTCCGATTTGAAAAGAAGGTCCTCAGAAGAATTTTCGGAGCGATTTTCGATGCCAACGAGCAAGCCTGGCGAATCAGGACAAATGCCGAGATATCAGATATGTACAGTGACTGCGATGTGGTGAGATTCATCAGGGTTGGTCGGCTCAGGTGGGCTGGCCATGTAGCAAGAATGAGTGCTAACTCGGTGCCCAGGAGGCTCTTAGAAGAGGAAATTCACTCAACCAGAAGACGTGGGCGATCCAGGCTTCGCTGGGTGGACGGGGTGACTAGTGATGCACGCAGCCTTCTGGGGATCCGGAACTGGAGATCGGCTGCACAAAATCGGAACGAGCGGCGGACCTTAGTTCAGGCGGCCTTGATACTTCGCGGGTTGTAGAGCCAAGGAAGAAGAAGAACATCAGTAGCGGATCCAGAAAATTCTTGAGGGGGTGCGCACTTTTTTATTTTTAAATTTTTGAAATTTCATGAAGGTCCTAATTAAAAATATTAGTGCCTAGTTACATTGTATAGTTTTATTAAATGTTTAAATACAACCCATTGTTTATTTAAGGAGTTTAAAAATAGCCCTTTTTATACAGAAATAGTAATAGTTTATTGGTGTCCTCACCTTTCAGCCCCCCCGCCCCCCGCGCCCCTCCCCTGGATCCGCCACTGAGCAACATTGGCATGATTATGAGAATAATATAGTCTCGAAATGCCGTCGTAATATATTTGTTTATTATTGACTGAACCTCAAGAACCCTGTTATATATATATATATATATATATATATATATATATATATATATATATATATTTATATATATATATTTATATATATATATATTTATATATATATATTTATATATATGTATATATATTGTTGTTCCATTTGGCAATAAATTAGAAAAAGTTCATCCATGTACATGGCCACCAATGAATCACTTATAAGAGCCTGGGCACAAGTGGGATGAGACAGGCCGGCCGCATCAGTTCTAATTGAGCCCGGAGATAGCGCCAGTGTGTGATCATTTCGTTCGAACGGAACACCTGTAACTGACGATGGTACTGACCTATCTATACTTATATAAAGTTGTGGGGGCCCCACTATCCAACATACTCAATATATCGCTAGGCGGACAACACTGTAAAAATAGATAGAGTGAAGGTTAGGATATAAACATTGTTACCAAAAGTGATTTATAAGATTTGAATTTGAATGTTAGTTTATAGTATTATTTTGTCGTGTTAAATAAATAATCATTACTTATACAGTGTGTTTAATCACTTAACATTAAAACCCCATAGTGGTGACCCCGATTAAAAATGTCTTCAGAAGAAAGAATTTCCAAATTGGAAAATCAACTCAAACTTCTTCGTTCTCAACTGCTTGCACAACCAGACTCGCAAGAGTGGCTCACGTAAGTGTCAAATTACCACCCTTTTGGTCCAACGACCCCGTTTTATGGTTTAAGCAAATCGAGGCAAATTTGAGTTAGCAAATATAACCCGCGAAAGTACTAAATACAATTAGTACCTCTTATCAGCTATTGACTCCTCCGTGCTGTGCACGATCAGCGATATTTGGCATGCAACCGAACCCCCTACTTATAATCAGATGAAAAAGGCAATAATTGAACGCTGTGGTGAGACTTCGGAACAAAAAATAAACAAATTATTAAAAGATTTAGAATTAGGTAACAGGCTTCCTTCTGAATTGCTCAGAGAAATTAAGTCATTAGCAGTAACCTCTCTATCCCATAATATTATTAAACAATTTGGATTCAGCGTTTACCTATCGCAATCCAGGCGATATTGCAAGTTAGCTCAGATGAAATGGAAAAATTAGGAGAAATGGCAGATAAAATAGCACTATTGACCCAGCCTACATGTAGCTCCCATGTAAACGATGCATCGCCGACTACAATGGTTAATCCGTCCCACATTGACGAGCTAAGACGTGAGGTAGCTACACTCTCGAAAAAATTCGATCAACTTTAAAATCGAGGAAGAAGCAGAAGTAAATCTACTTCCAGGCGACCGGCTTTTAGGAACCGATCTTCCTCCAACGACAGTGAAGGCCCTGATCTCTGCTGGTATCATAGTACTTATGGATCCAAAGCTAGGCAATGTCGCTCTCCTTGTAATTATACATTTTCAAAAAACGTTTAAATTGGCAAGCAGGTGTGGCAATCTGTTCTTCCCATAATTACTCGTGTCGCCTATTTATAACTGATAAGATTAATAAATTAACCTTCTTATTAGATACCGGATCCAATATTTCCCTCATTCCCCCAAGACTATCTGACAGAAAGGACTTTTCTCGCTATTTGTACGCTGCGAACAACTCGAAAATATCAGCATATGGAGACTGGACCCTAACATTAGATTTGGGCTTAAACCGTAACTTCACATATACTTTCACTATAGCTGATGTCCAAACACCAATCATCGGATCAGATTTCTTAATCCACTTCGGCTTACTATTGGATATTTCTTCAAAGCGCTTGTTGACAGACGAACACTCAAGTCCTCGACTGCCCACAGTCTTGACAAGTTAGTACTCGACCATTTATCAGTCAGTACGGTCGACCCGAATACACCGGTTGGGAAACTTTCATATGGTTATAAAGAAATTTATCATCCCACATCTGTTTATCCCGTGGTCAGGCATTCCACTCGTCATATCATCACAACAGAAGGTCAACCAGTTTTTGCTCGACCTCGGCATTTGGCACCTGAGAAGTTGCAAGCAGCAAAGGCGGTTTTTCGTTCAATGGAAGAAATGGGGTTATGTAGACCGCCCAGCAGCCCGTGGTCGAGTCCTATTCACCTGGTACGCAAAGCGAATGGCGAGTGGCGTCCTTGTGGTGATTATCGACGTCTAAACGCGATCACGGTTCCTGACAGGTACTGCATACCGAACATTAAAGACTTCACGAGTTTTTTACACGGAAAAAACATATACACAAAACTCGATTTTACAAGGGCTTATCAGCAAATACCCGTACACCCGGACGACATCAAGAAGACTGCAGTATGCACGAGTTCTTTTTATGCCCTACGGATTGAGCAATGCAGCTAAAACCTTCCAAAGGTTCATTAACGAGGTCTTGTCCTCTGCTGATAATTGCTACGCCTATATTGACGACATTCTAGTTGCATCTGATTACATGGAAAAGCCCATTGCTGACTTACGGGGAGTCCTAGAACGTTTAAAAAGCTACGGAGTTATCATAAATTTCTCCAAATGCGTTTTTGCCACAGAGTCGATCGACTTCCTCGGGTACAACGTTTCGGTGGAAGGCATCAAACCGTGTGGGGACAAAGTAGAGGCCATAATCAACTTCCAACGGCCGACTATTGTAAAACAGTTGAAGAGATTCTTAGGAATGGTAAATTTTTACAGGCGTCTGTTGCCACATGCAGCTAAAATCCAAGCTCCCTTACATTCCCTAAGCAATATGAAACAGACAGCTACTATAGAGTGGACTCCAACACCAGTAGCAGCCTTCGAGAAAACGAAACAACTATTAGCCAACGCGGCTACATTGGCTCACCCACAATCGAACATGCCTTTAATTGTTTGTTCCGACGCGTCCGATCACGCCATTGGAGGAGTCATCCACCAACAAGACGTCAATAGCCTACGACCGCTTGGGTTTTTTTCACGCAAATTACAACTACCGGAAACCAAGTATTCGGCGTACGACAGGGAACTTCTTGCATTATATAGTACAATAAAACATTTCAGTTATCTTTTAGATGGCCAACAGTTCACCTGCCTGACAGACCACAAGCCTTTAGTTTACGCATTCACACAAACCCGAGACAAAGCGAAACCAAGACAGGCGAGACAGCTTTCGTATATCTCACAGCTTACCACTGATATCCGCCACGTTAAAGGCTCCGACAACGTCACTGCGGACGTTCTGTCCAGAATAGAGGCCGTAAGACAACCGGTACCAAGCGCCATCGACATCGCAAACGCACAACGCTCTGACCCAGAACTCCAGCACTTATTAGCTTCGGCAAAACCCCAATAAACTTCAGTTGCATCCGATATCATTTGACGGAGCACATCACATATACAGTGACAATTACAAAGGCTTAAACCGGCCAATATCCCTGCTAAATTCCGCAAGCAAATTTGCGAACACTTCCACTCCCTTTCTAACCCTGGGGGACGTGGAACGTTGGCTCTACTGCAAACAAGATTTATCTTGCCCCACATGAATAAGTTCGTGAAAACATTTGTGAGGAACTGCATCCCGTGCCAGACAGCCAAAATTCAAAAACACGAGAAGGCACCACTGGCCACATTCCGAGCACCAGATAGTCGCTTTGCAATGGTGCACATAGATATTGTCGGACCACTCCCTTTGTCTCACGAATGCGGCTACCTTCTCACTTGTGTGGATAGATTCACCAGATGGCCAGAAGCAGTACCAATGGTTGACCAAACAGCAGAGACGAGGGCACGAAAGTTTTTGGAATGTTGGGTCAGCCGTTTCGTGGTCCCTGTTCAGATTACCACGGACCAAGGCAGGAATTTTGAGAGCAACCTGTTTCAATACATCACTAATTTAAGAGGAGCTCGCATCCAGCATACAACAGCTTACCATCCGCAGGCGAACGCCATGGTTGAACGATGGCACCGATCTCTCAAGGCCTCCCTCATGTGTCGTTTGAAGCACGCTCGTGAGCGATGGACCGAAGAGCTTCCTTTTGTTATGTTAGGTCTTCGCTCAGCTTTGAAAACCGACTTAGGAGCTTCAGCAGCCTAACTGGTATACGGCACCCGTTTCAGGTTACCAGGAGAGTTTTTCCTACAACCGGTGACATCAATTACTCCTTTCAATTATGCAGAGAGGCTAGTCTCACAGCTAAGAGCATTTAAACCACCACCGGCGGCATGGCACAGTATGCAATCAATCTTTTCACACCCAGCACTATCCTCATGTTCTCACGTCTTTCTAAGGGATGATTCGGTAAAACCACCACTGACGCCGCCATATACAGGCCCTTATAGAGTATTGGCACGCCCAGACAAAACGTTCACTATACTTCAGTACGGATGATAAAAAACTGTCACACGGGACAGGCTTAAGCCAGCTTTCCTAGACACAAACCATCTTTCGGAGGGAAATGTTTTACCACCAGTCAGTGTAGCAAGAAAACGGAGCGACATTCCTTCAACATCAGCGTCCAACCAAAAGGACACATCAACGTCACCAATGCCGAACTTTCTCAAGAGCTTGCTGCCAGCAAAAACTGTATCCTTTGCGAAACCGCTAGTCATGGCGACGCCAGTAGAGAATAGGCGTACTACCAGGCATGGTCGGGTGATTAACGTTCCTCAACGCTTCAGGTAGACCTCTGCTGGAAGGGGAGTGATGTGGGGGCCCCCTCTCCAACATATTCAATATATCGCTAGGCGGGCAACACTGTAAAAATAGATAGAGTGAAGGTTAGGATATAAACATTGTTACCAAAAGTAATTTATAAGATTTGAATTGGAATGTTAGTTTATAGTATTATTTTGTCGAGTTAAATAAATAATCATTACTTATACAGTGTGTTTAATCACTAAACATTAAAACCTTTCTCCAACATACTCAATATATCGCTAGCCGGGCAACACTGTAAAAATAGATAGAGGTTAGGATATAAACATTGTTACCTCTCTATCTAATGTTACAGTGTTGCCCGCCTAGCGATATATTGAGTATGTTGGAGAGTATAGGCGAGCGCAAGCGACGGTGCTGCTACTTTGAGGACCTAGAAGGAACTAGAGAAACGGGGATAGAAGCCGTGCAATAGACTGGAATTCATAGGTTTTTTGCCGTTTTTAATTTATTTTTCCATTATTAAAACCCGATTGAGCAAAAAATTGTTGGAAAAATGTCTAAAAGGTATTGCTCGGTCCCTCAGTGTTCTTCAAAAAAATCTAAAGATGTGTCATTCCATTTGTTTCCAAAAAATAAAAAGCTTCTTAAAAGAGTGGATTGTAAAATTAAGAATAGATAAGCCTGTTTCGAAACATATGACGATATGTAGTCTTTATTTTAAAGAGAGAGACTATATTTATCCTAGTAAATATTAGTATTTGACATTTTATTATTCCAAAATCCTAGTTTTATGCAAATAACATTGAGACCATAGTGTCATAGATTTGTTTTTCTTTTTTAATTTTCCCCATTTTTCTATTACATCCGCTGTGCTTAATTGTTCCATGTTTTCAATGCGAAGCCTGAAAGTTTTGACAAATAAATAAATAATATGACAAAGAATCTAAGCTGTCATAACAATGATTGTGTAAATAGGTAATTAATGTTATTACTAACCGAAAAACGTCGAGTAAAGTTACAATGATGTGTTTGCATTTACCAGAATTACCAGCTTTACATGTACAATGACAAGAAAATTGCTTATTATTATTAATAAATTTGATTTCCACTTTTATTTGATGGGGCAGTCCTTTAAGATTGCTAGTTTAAAGGCACGAGGCTTGTAAAATAACTGTTTTTTTATTTTTAGATATTACTCCACATGTAAATATGTGGTTTGCATCAAGAATAGCCTGCCCATCAATTAATGGTCTTTTAAAATTACCAATTATCTCTATCACATCAACTAGGTCTTACACCGTTCTTTCCGACATTTTGAAAATGCTACTAGCGCACCCTATAGTCGATTGCGCCCGCCTATGGCTATTGAGTATATTGAGTATGGCCCCCACAAAGTAGATGATAAAATTTCGGAAATGCCATTGTTTCTTGACGAATTTTTTCTACTATGTCTTTAACTAAAAGACACTTAATTGTCTGCACTGCACATTCAGCTAATCCATTTTATTCTGGATTATACGGAGGACTAAAAATATGGTTAAATGACATAAGATGACTAAAACATTTCAAACATCTTTAAATTAAATGGTGGACCATTATCTGATACTAACAACTTTGGTAATGAGAATCTAGGAATTACGTCTTGCAATTTTGATATTACCGGATTTGTATCCGTTGATGACAAGACGCATTCGATCCACTTGGAATAAGTATAATAATAAGTAATAAGTAAGTCTACTATAATGAGAAAATTCTTCCCCTTGAAATGAAATAAATCTACATGAACTCTTTCCCATGGCAAAGCTGCACCTTCAAAAGTACAACGCACCTTTTTATAACTATCACTCTGATTTTGCTAACATTTGAGACATCATTTTACTGACCGCTATATGTCTTGATCCATATTTTCCAATATACGTATGACCTAACAAAAAATTTTGATCTGACTATTCCAATATGAGATTCATGGATCATCTTTAAAAAAATATTTAATAATGATGATGAAATAACATCTATATCTCCAAACATAAGATAACCTTGATTTACTGATAAATGATAACGAATTGCAAAGTAAGATTTAATTGACTCAACCATTTGATTTTTCCAGTTAGACTGGACACACGATATAACTCCATTTAAAACGTTTTCCACTTTGGTATCCTCTGCGATCGTGACACGTGGAATTAAAGGCGAAGACAAATAGAAATAATTACAATCAAAATCTGGTATTGGATTTTGACTTGGAAAACGAGATATTACATCTGCCTGAGAAATATGTTTTCCTTTCTTGACAACCATGGTATAATTATACGCTGATAACATAATTGACCATCTAATCAATCTCGATTGAGCTTGTACCCGAAGAGATTTCGTTTCTGAAAACAATGACCTAAGTGCTTCATGATCGGTGTACAAAGTAAAATGTCGACCATACAAAAACTGATGAATTTTTAGGATACCATTCCCTATTGTTAATGCATCCTTATGTAACTGACTATAATTCCGTTGCGTAGAATTTATTGTAGCTGATTCAAATGCTAGAGGTTGCTTGACCCAATTAACATTGTGACTTAAAACCGCACCTACTCCATATTGTGAAGCATCGACAGATAAACTCAACGGTTCTGTAGGATCAAATAACACTAAACGCGACTGTGCTTCTGACAGAGCACATTTACTTTTTGGGAATGCAAGTTTACATTCAGCCGACCATATGAACCGTTCCTCTTTCTTTAAAAGATTATATGAAGGTTGCAATAAATCTGGACACGTAGGAATAAATTATCTATAAAATGACAACATTGATAAATATGTCTTATAAAATGACTTAGGTTCAATAACGTTAACTGGAACAGGACAATTTAATATTTTAATTATCTTTTGTTTAGAGGGATGTTTACCAGCTGCTGAAATTCTAAATCCCAAAAAATCCAATGACTCGACTAAAAATTGACTTTTGCCTATATTTATTTTTTCATTATATTCTTCTAACGTAGATAAGACTAACATTAATTGACCTACCAGTTGACCTTCCACGCAATATATCATCCAGATAAACTGAACAGTTTTTTATACAATCTATGCTCCATAAGCATCTGGAATATTGCCGAACTAGACGCTAATCCAAACATCAATATATTATCAGCAAAAATACCATGAATGGTATTGTTACCAAATGTCTACTACCCTCACTAACTTCCAAATAGAGGTGTGCACTGGTAAGATCTAAGCAACAGAAAAATTTACAACCATTAAAATTATTAAAAAACTCGTGAATCATATTGATGGATATTCATTAACTTCTATCTGCGGATTAACCGACTTCTTTAGATCCACACATAAACGAATATTACCATCCTTTTTTAGTACGATCACAACTTGGGAAGCCCACTGACTTGACTTGACTCTAGAAATTATTCTGGAAGACTCTAATTTTTCTAATTCCTTTTTACTTGATCTCTTAACGCACAGTATACGCTTCTTGGATGACTTGACATGCATTTTATTTTAATTTTATATCGACTTGGAAACCTTTAATGGAAGCATAACTTTTTTTTTTTTTTTTTTTTTTTTTTTTTTTCTTTTTTTTTTTTTTTCGCAAACACTCTAGGAAATTTCTGTTCTAAATTTTTAATAGATATTGACAAAGAATTTTCCTTTGATCTATATTCACTCTCTCTCAAAGACTCAGAATGACCCATAGACTCAATCCTTGATTCAACATTCAAAATGTCACATATCCAGCTAGGATTTATCACATCCAACCAAGACCTTCCAATAATTGCAGGACAAGACAAATTACCCACAACAACAAGCGGCAAATAAAAGAACTCATTGCGATACCATACCTCCGAAAATACCCCTTAACCTTAAGACTTTTTCCATCGGCAGCTGTCAGTTTAAGAAGTCTAAGAAAGTCCTCAGACTCGTAATAGAGAAATATTTTGTATACATATTCCATGAGATAAGACTAGCCAAATCCAAATCAGTCATGTTTACATTTAACAATAAGGAGTATAAATTATTAATATGGGTATATTACGGTACTTAACAAAATTTGCGTGTTCAAAAAAAAATATTTAAATGGCAAAATTCAGGAACTTATAGGGGACCGAAAAACTAAGACAAAAAGTCCTTTAGAGATTTTCTCGTTTTTGCTTAGTTTTAGAGAAAATCGCAAATAAAGAGCAACAAGTTTTCATTTTTATACTTGTTTATTTACATTTATATTTATGTTATACCCCTGCACTGGGCCAGCTCCCCAGTCAGGGGATAAATGTCAACTGCTAAAAGACCTAATAAACAGCCTCGAAAAATCGGACTGAATAAACGGATACGACAAAGGAATCGGAAATGGATATTAAATTTTGGATGCTGGAACGTACAGGGGATGAACAATAAGAAAGATATAATATTGGATGAATTACAAAAATGTAATGTGGATGTGGTGGTGCTGACGGAAACGAAGAAAAAAGGTACTGGGGATGAAGATGTCGGAGATCATATACATATATGGAGTGGCGTGGATAAAAGTAAAAGAGCTAAAGCAGGTGTAAGTATATTGATTAAAAAAAAGGCTTAGAAAGTATGTTACTAACTGGGACTGTGTTAATGAACGCATCCTTACTTTGGATCTTACTGTATACGGGAGAGAAATTTGTGTTATAGGAGCTTATGCTCCAACTGATAACACCTCTGACGATGAAAAGGATGTATTTTGGGAAACAGTGGAGGATACAATCGAGAAAATTCCGAAGAGAAAAGAATTAATACTCATGGGTGATCTTAACAGCAGAGTTGGAAAAGAAAGTAATAGTAAAATTATTGGAAGATATAGAGAGGATGCAGTCAATGATAATGGGGAAAGACTAATCCAAATATGTGACAATTTTGATCTAAAAATAAATAATACATTCTTCCAACATCGCAATATTCATAAATATACATGGCACCAACCAACCAGGAACCTTTATTCAATCATAGATTATGTCATAACAAAGCAAAGGATCTCAATGATGGTGCATGACACAAGAGCTTACAGAGGAATAGAATGTGGCACAGATCACTACTTTCTAAAAGCAAAAATGGGCTTTCCTTGGAAAAAGTTAAATACGTTAAAGGTAAATGACCCAGAGGAAAGGTTGGAGGATGAACCAGTAGAAATTTTGCTGCTACAGGATACAAGTATAAGAGGACTGTATCAAAGAAGATTAGATCAAAGTTTGGAAGAAACATTTGAGGGGAATTCTGAGGAAACGTTTGAATACTTAAAAAGAACATTAAAAACGATTAGTGCAGAAGTGTTAGGACCAAAAAAAAAATATAGAAGTAGAAATAATAAATGGATGAGTAATAACCTTCTGAAACTGATAAAAAAGAAGAAAGAAGCGTACCACTCCTGGTTAAACAAGAAGGATAGTAACACACTGGCCACCTATAAAAGGATGAAAAAACTTGTATTTCAAGAAGTGAGGCATGCTCGAAATGAAGAATGGGACAAACTCTGTGCGGACATAAATAGCCAAGTGGGATATAAAAGATCAGCAGCTGCATGGGCTGCACTCAAGAGTATGAGGACTCAGGTGACACATAAATCATACCTCAACCTCATCAACTTACCTGAATGGAAGAATTACTTCAAAGATTTGATGAATGAAGACAGAGACCCATTCAGAGAAGATAATAATTGGCAATACGAAGGGACAGAAATGACAGTAGATCAAGAAGAAGTCGAAAAGGAACTGAACTTGGAAAAAATAATAAAGCACCAGGTCCAGGTGGAATCAACTTCGAGCTATTAAAATACGGAGGAAAAAAAGTTGCGACACTTCTAACAAAACTGTATAATAGAATACTAGAGGGTGATCCAATACCAAAAGAAATGAAGATTGGTTACCTTAGCCCAATATATAAAAAGGGGGACAGAAAACAATGCAAAAACTACAGGGGAATCTGTGTTACACATCCCTTTATGAAAATACTAGGGAAAATCATAAGGAACCGATTAGAAGATAAATTCAAAGGATCGGATGACCAATGCGGATTTACAGCTGGAAGATCATGCATTGACCATATTTTCACCCTGAGGCAACTGTTGGAGAAACATCAAACCGTTGCTCGTGACATTGAATTAGTATTTATTGACTTAGAGAAAGCGTATGATAGTGTCCCACAAAAATTATGGCAAGCTCTCCAAAATTAAGGCATTAATACAGATCTAAAAGACATTATAAAAGAAATGTATAAAGAAAACACCTGCCAAGTCAAAATTGGACCTTACCTTTCTGAGCCTTTCTTAACAAGTAAAGGGTTACTCCAGGGATGCTGTGCATCTCCCTCCCTATTCAAGATTTTTATTGAAATATGTCTGAAAGGGTGGAGGGAAAAATGTAAACCGATGGGGCTCCAGTTGAAAGAAGATGTATCCCTCTATAATTTATCCTTTGCGGACGACCAAGTCATCATTGCTCAGGATACAGAAGATGCTGGATACATGTTAAGAAAGCTTAATGAAGAACATAAAAAATGGGGACTAACCATTAATGCTGAGAAGACAGAATTCATGTCATCCAGTAATGAGGACATAGAACTGCACCCAGAACAGGCTCTGAAAAGAATCAAACATTTTAAATATCTTGGGTCTATGATTGAATTGGACGGCTCGTGTGATAAAGAAATCAAAAGGAGAATTTCGGATGGGAAAAGGACCATCGATGCTTAATTCAATATTGTGGAACAAAAATATCATCCCTAAAACAAAAAAAAATATTTATAAAAGTATTGTATTAAGTATAATGACATATGGAGCAGAAACCTGGACCATAAAGGGCGGTCTTCGGAAGAAACTCCTGGCCACCGAAATGGACTACTGGCGCCGAGCGGCAGGAATATCCAGGATGGAAAAGGTGAGAAACGAAACCATTAGAGAAAAAAAGGAAGTTGAAAAAAACATTCTGGAAGAAATAGAAAAAAAAAATGGCTGAAATGGTTTGGTCATCTGAAAAGGATGCCCGAGGAAAGAATGCCAAAAGTTGTCCATTCCTGGAAAATAGATGGAAAGAGAAGACGAGGTAGACCAAGGAAAACATGGAATAACGAAGTAGAAGATTCCTTGATGGGGCATGGTCTACGAGAAGAATGGGCCTTTGACCGAAAAGTCTGGAAGGAGGAAATAGACAATATATAGGTTAAGGAAACCCACCATTGGTGGAAACTCCTATGAAAAAAAAAATAAAAAAAAATTTATGTTATGTTCTTTTTAATGTAAATATTGCTCAAAATGTTGTCCTCTTGCACCAATTCAAGCATTACATCTAGCACTCACTAGATAAATTGCAGCTAAACATTGTTCTGATGATATTTGGTGCACTGCATCTATGATTCGGTCTCTTAATTGCTCTCTTGAGTTGATTGAAACCGAATAAACTTCCTGCTTCAAGGTTCCCCATACGAAGAAATCCATGGGTGTCATATCAGGTGATCTGGGTGGCCAAGATACTACTCCTCCACGTCCAATCCATCGTTGTGGATAATTTATATCCAGCCAAGCTCGAGCAGCTCTGCTATAATGAGCTGGACATCCATCGAGATGGAACCACATTTCAATCCGCTGTTGTAAGGGAATGTCATCTAAATAATTAGAAAAGTCGTTCTCCAAAAAATGTGTAAATGTGATTCGATTCAATCTTTCAGGTAAAAAATATGGTCCCACCAGTAATCCGTTCCAAATTCCAAGCCAATAGTTAATAGCGAATTCATGCTGAAACCTATTCTCTCTAATAGCTCTGGGATTTTCAAGAGCCCATACATGATAATTTCTTTGATTAACAATTCCTCCTCTTGTAAAGGTAGCTTCATCGGTCCATATAATTTTTAATGGAAATAAATTTCCATCGCGAATTTTTTCAAGAAACCAGTTACTAAAATTCAATCTCTTGACACATGGGCGGACCCAGCCGATCGTAAAGGGGGGGCTGCAGCCGCACAGCCCTTCATTTGGATCTGCTAATCAGCTTTTTTACCTTTATTTTCCTTTCTAACAACTAAAATTCTACTTTTTCTGCACATTATATGTTCTTTAACTTGTTTCCTTACATTAAGGAAAGTCAAATTCTATCATTAAATGACCAAAAATTTTCCAAAGGGAGGGGCTGCAGCCCCCACAGCCCCCCCCCCCCTGGATCCGCCAATGTCTTGACATAATCTTGAGTTAATAAATTCTGAACTTTTTGAAGATGGTATGGGTAGCGATTATCACCTTTCAAAGTACGCCATATTGCTTGCCGCGATATTCCTAATGCAGCAGATGCTCTTCGGATGCTAGTCTCAGGATTGTTATCGAAGTGGCGTTGGACACAATTTCTTATCCGATAATCTGCTCTTATTGCTGCCTGGAATTGGTCGCCTTCATTGCGTATTAAGAATGACCCAGTCTCTCGTAGTCTTTTAAAAGTTAACGAAAAGACTCGTCGATTAGGCACTCTTCTATTTGGAAATCGGCGCACATGCTCCCGCACCGCTTCTAAAGCATTACCGTTACAAAAACCATACACAAAAATCATATGAGCGTATTCAACATTAGAATATGTACGCGGCATTGTGGCTGATGCTATTCACACAAAAATATCTGAGTAACTGACGGAAGACTGATTTAGGAATTATAATCCTAGAAGGAAGCCAAAATGTAAACAAATAAAAGAATGTAAAGTGTTTACATATCTCACTGCCTAGCCTGACGAACTTTGAAAGGTGATAATCGCTATCTATAACATTTTTGTTTTGTTTCTTTTTTTGCGATTTTCTCCAAAACTAAGCAAATCTCTAAAGGACTTTTTGTCTTAGTTTTTCGATCCCCTATAAGTTCCTAAAGTTTTGCCATTTAAATTCGCGACACCCTGTATACATATATTCTCTCAAATAAATAAAACAGATAATGAATAATAATTAAACAAAATAAAGTAGCACTCAAGAAAATAAATAAAGAAAAGTCAACTTGTTAGGAAAATAAATAAAACATACTCGTTGGCTCCGACCTCTATGGAACTTATCGTGAAATGTAGCAGTGAACAGCTGGTAAGGTACACAGTTAATAGAAATACGGTCGAAGCATTCTAGTTAGAGTGGGGATGGTTTCTCTGAAGTCTGTGACGTCATCGCAGACTTCTACTATCGAAGTCGTACTTTCATTACTTGCAAAATATATTGTCTCTTGACTACTAAGTTGTTATTTTACATTTAGAATAAACAAATTACAGCTTTTTGTAATACACTCTGTTAATTTATTGTTCTAATTGTGACGCGAAGAAGTTAGACTAACATGTTTTACTTAGGTAGAAAATAGTCCGGGGAGGCGGTCAATAAAATACAAAATAGTATAAAACTATTTTATTGTTGCCGACGTTTCAACCCAACTATGCAGGTCTTCGTCAGGGCTAAATAAACAAGACACAGACAACAACATGAGTAATTAGGACAGAGAATATGAACTGGCTAGATAAAATATAAAAAATATGAAAACAAAAAAAAAAAAATAATATGTACTGACTATCTTATAAATAAAGTTGAAATTCTGTTTGTTTGTTCTTTATAGAAATCCATACCGTTTGTCCTAAATTCTCCAAATTTCGCTTAGTGGTTCTTTGATACCAGGTGCGAACACCTGTCCATATTAAAATTGCATAACTTCAGCCAATCTCATGGTATATTCTTTATTGTTAAAAAAATCGTCATGATCTCGCTTTACAATGGGTTTTTTTTACGAAATCGACCGTTTGAGTCGAAAAACAGCCTAAAATATCATTTTATACATTTTGAAGAGGCCAACAAGGCCCGGTAAGACCGTCCCTTGGTAGGCGTCGAGTTCTGGGATTTTTAAACCATAAGTTTTTTTTTTTTTTTTTAAATTACAATACGTTTATTTACATGTATGGTGAATTTATTTTTTATAAATGCCTCCTAAGAAGCGAGCTTCAATAGGAGTAGTGAGCTCAAAAGCTAAAAACAACGTCAAATACGAGCAGCTGAAACTCTCGACGAACATCAAATTAGGATTGAACAACAGAGGCTTAGACAGGCAGAATCGCGGGAAACTGAGTCTGCCCAGGAATACGAGGCCCGCTTTGCGCCACAAATGCTTAGGCAAGCCGATTTGCGAGAAGCTGAAACTGCAGGCCAATATTTCTGTTTGTTTGTTTGTTTTTTATAGAAATCCATACCGTTTATCCTAAATTCTCCAAATTTCGCCAGTAGTTCTTTCATACCAGGTGCGAACACCTGTCCATATTAAAATTGCATAACTTCGGCCGATCTTCAGCTGATAGTCTTTATTGTTATAGAAATCGTAATGAACTCACTTTACAATGTTTTTTTACGAAATCAACCGTTTCATTAGAAAAATCAAATTCCCCGATCAAACCGGGTTATACAGCTCAGAGATGAATTTCTGTTAGTTTGTTTTTTCTTAATAAAACTCCATACCGTTTGTCCTAAATTCCCCAAATTTCGCTCAGTGGATCTTTCTTACTAGGTGCAAACACCTGTCCATATTAAAATTTCGTAACTTCAGCCAGTCTCTGGGTATATTCTTTATTGTTATAAAAATCGTTATGATTTCACTTTAAATTTGTTCACGTTTATTAGAAAAATGAAATTCCCCGGGTGAAACCGGGATATACAGCTAGTATAAGATATAAATAACTGTAAACTATAAGGTTAAGCATATAATTTATATACACATGGTGTAATATGGTTATTGACACTGGTATTGTTAACACTGATGCTGTTGATAGTGATAATATAGGTGGTGTGATAAGATGGGGTAAGGCGCATAGTAGTGGATAAGTGATGAGAGTGGTGTACTATGGGTAGATATGGTGGCAAAATGGGGCAGAGTAGAAGAGGGATTAATATATGATGGATTATAAATATAGTAAATGAAGGAGCTTACCTTATGACAGGGATGGATGTCACGGCCAAAGTGAGGGCTGGAAGGGTTGGAACAAGGTAAGATTTGTAGGAGTGGGGATGTCAGCAAAAAAGTGTGGGCCGCAAGGAGGGTTAGTATTTGTTTACTTAAACTAACTTTACACAAATACATAGCATTGGTTACAATAATAAATAGTGGCATATTTAACAGCATAACAAAATTGAGAAAACTTATAACTAGCTGACTATATATGTATGTAATTAATATTATGTGAAAACATTAAAATTAGATTAAACAGAAATTTAAAATAAAGAATTACATTACTGTTGTTATAAATAGGCTATTTCTGTATTAGATAGGAACATATTAATTATCTATGTAGCCTTAAGTGTTAGAAATTGTACAATTGTGGAACTTGACATATTTTTATAGGTTCGGTACAAATAATAATTGTTGTTTCATATAATAATATGTTCATTTTATTAAATGAATAGTAGTAGATGTGGTCTATTGCATGAATTAATCTGGTTCTATTGCATAAAATGGGTATATAATATGAATAGGTGGATATGTTAAGTGAGGAGTGAGAATGGGGAGGTTATACAACAAGTACTGAAAAGAATTTATATGTTTATGTAATATATACGTGTTATGTGTCAGGAAATGGTGGCGGGGAAGGAAATTTTGTGAATAGCATAGGAGCTACTGGGAGGGCGGTAGTGTGAAGGTGGTGACGGAGGGATATTATAGGTTATTGTTGTTTGATGAGGTTTAAAATGTGTCTGTAAGTATGTGAGATACAATTCTTGTCTATCTTGTGGTTGACAGGGTTGGGTTCGAGATGGATGTATATGGATTCGGATATCGAATATCCTACCTATAATATCCCTCCGTCACCACCTTCACACTACCGCCCTCCCAATAGCTCCTATGTCTTCTTCGTCTTCTTCGATGGCACTACAACTCATGAAGAGTCAGGGCCTCCCGTAGTCGGAGCCGCCAGTCTTCTCTGTTTTGTGCAGCTGCTCTCCAATTTCTAATTCCGAGCATTTTTTGGGCATCTACCGCCACACAATCTATCCAGCGCAGGCGAGGTCTACCAACCTTTCTTCGTCCAAAGATTTTTTCCTCCAAGAGCATCTTTGGGACCTCGTTATTGCTTAGTCGAGCAATGTGCCCAGCCCGTCTCAAGCGACCAACCTTTATTAATTTAACCACATCAGGCTCATTATACAAGCTCATGATCTCGGCATTTTTTCTTAATCTCCATACGCCGCTGCTACACACAGGTCCCATAATCCTTCTCAGTATTCTCCTTTCAAATCTCAATAGAGATGATTCCATTGCCTTCGTCATGGTCCAACACTCGGATGAATATGTGAGAACTGGCCTCATTAGTGTTTTGTATATTTGTAGCTTAGTGGCCCAGGAGAGAAACTTGCTTCTTAGGTGTTTCCGAAGCCCGAAATAGCATCTATTGGCTGCCATGATCCGGCGCTGAATCTCTGGTTTCATGTCGTTGGTCGAGTTTAGCTGTGTTCCCAGGTAAATAAATTCCTGCACGCTGTCGAATTTAAAATCTCCTATCGTAACTTTCCCTCCTAGAAATCCTGCTGTTGTTCTTTTAGGATTGCAGATCATGTACTTAGTTTTGGATTCGTTAACCACCAATCCAATTTTTGCAGCTGCTCTTTGAAGGTCCAGGAAAGCAGATTTCATGCTAGTAAAATTACGTCCAACGATATCCAGGTCATCGGCATAGGCAAGGATTTGACACGATTTGTTGAAGATGGTACCTCCCACTTGGATTCCCGATCCCCTGATTGCATATTCCAATGCAATATTAAATAAAAGGCATGCCAAACAATCCCCTTGTCTAAGTCCATTGTGGCTATGGAAAAACTCAGATGTATCTCCGAAAACTTTAACTGTGCATTGGGTGGCTTTCATTGTCATTTTGACAAGGCGGACAAGCTTTGGAGGAATGCCTAGAGCGATCATGCCATCATATAATTCCTCTCGAATCACGCAGTCATAGGCAGCGCGGAAATCCACAAAGAGGTGGTGAGTTTCTAAATTGTACTCAGCAGCTCTCTCCAACATCGTTCTCACGGAGAAAATTTGGTCTGTTGTACCTTTGCCTTTCATGAAGCCTGCTTGATACTGACCTATTACTCTTTCAACAAATGGGAGGAGTTTACGGAAGAGAATATTGTAGCTCCTATGCTATTCACAAAATTTCCTTCCCCGCCACCATTTCCTGACACATAACACGTATATATTACATAAACATATAAATTCTTTTCAGTACTTGTTGTATAACCTCCCCATTCTCACTCCTCACTTAACATATCCACCTATTCATATTATATACCCATTTTATGCAATAGAACCAGATTAATTCATGCAATAGACCACATCTACTACTATTCATTTAATAAAATGAACATATTATTATATGAAACAACAATTATTATTTGTACCGAACCTATAAAAATATGTCAAGTTCCACAATTGTACAATTTCTAACACTTAAGGCTACATAGATAATTAATATGTTCCTATCTAATACAGAAATAGCCTATTTATAACAACAGTAATGTAATTCTTTATTTTAAATTTCTGTTTAATCTAATTTTAATGTTTTCACATAATATTAATTACATACATATATAGTCAGCTAGTTATAAGTTTTCTCAATTTTGTTATGCTGTTAAATATGCCACTATTTATTATTGTAACCAATGCTATGTATTTGTGTAAAGTTAGTTTAAGTAAACAAATACTAACCCTCCTTGCGGCCCACACTTTTTTGCTGACATCCCCACTCCTACAAATCTTACCTTGTTCCAACCCTTCCAGCCCTCACTTTGGCCGTGACATCCATCCCTGTCATAAGGTAAGCTCCTTCATTTACTATATTTATAATCCATCATATATTAATCCCTCTTCTACTCTGCCCCATTTTGCCACCATATCTACCCATAGTACACCACTCTCATCACTTATCCACTACTATGCGCCTTACCCCATCTTATCACACCACCTATATTATCACTATCAACAGCATCAGTGTTAACAATACCAGTGTCAATAACCATATTACACCATGTGTATATAAATTATATGCTTAACCTTATAGTTTACAGTTATTTATATCTTATATAGTCAGTACATATTCTTTGTTTTTTGTTTTTTTTTCATATTTTTTATATTTTATCTAGCCAGTTCATATTCTTTGTCCTAATTACTCATGTTGTTGTCTGTGTCTTGTTTATTTAGCCCTGACGAAGACCTGCATAGTTGGGTCGAAACGTCGGCAACAATAAAATAGTTTTATACTATTTTGTATTTTATTGACCGCCTCCCCGGACTATTTTCTACCTAATACTATATCCGGTCAACTATCATCTTTTACAGGTCATAAAAGACAAAAACATCCTAACATCCAAAATAATCCTAACATGTTTTACAGGTCTACTGTGACGTCATAGATCAAAGCCTGGTTTTGATTGGCTAGCGCTATTATGCTTCGACTAGTGGTGTGTTGTTTAGTAACAATCTGTTTATTTGAAACAGTTAATTTCATTAAACAGAAACAGTTAACTGTTTCGGAAAAAAATAAACAGATACAACTGTGTAGTGAGAAAAAAAAGGTAAATAATAATAAAAATTAAACACAAACAATTAGCTTGCAATAGCACGGGCGTGACCTGTTTAATAAACAGTTTCGAGAAGCAGGCAGAATTAGCAGGTTAACAGGCTGTTGACCGAAACAGTTTATGAAACTGTTTCTTTTTCAAGGCCACTGTTTCACGTATCTGTTTCGGTTAACAGGCTGTTGCGAGAATCAACAGGTTAACAGCCTGTTGACGAAACAGTTTATGAATCTGTTTCTTTTTCAAGGCCACTGTTTCACGTATCTGTTTCGGTTAACAGGCTGTTGCGAGAATCAACAGGTTAACAGCCTGTTGACCGAAACAGTTTATGAATCTGTTTCTTTTTCAAGGCCACTGTTTCACGTATCTGTTTTTGTTAACAGGATGTTGCGAGAATCAACAGGTTAACAGCCTGTTGACCGAAACAGTTTATGAATCTGTTTCTTTTTCAAGGCCACTGTTTCACGTATCTGTTTCGGTTAACAGGCTGTTTAATGAAACAGCCTGCCAACCTGCTTATTCTGCCTGCTTCTCGAAACTGTTTCAGTGAAACTGTTTATTAAACAGCTTGCGCCCCTGCTGTATCTGTTTATTTCATTCGCAAATCTGCTACTCTGAGTTATGTGGCTCTTAATTTTTTTAACTATTAAAATATTTTTCTCCAAATAATTTATTCAATTAAACCATAATTTTATAAACAAAAAATCAATTAATGCCTATTACAAGTTTTGATTTATTATTTATTTTTAGTGCTGTTTAATTATTTTACATAAAGCTTTATTTTATATTAAATGTTTTGTGAGAAATTGTCATTCGAACTTGTTAGATATTTCAATAATTAAAACATAATTCAAAAGAATGCTGGATTGCGAAGTGGGACTAGTTTTTTTTCTTTTTTCCCATATAGTATTATTTTAAACAGTTGTATTTGTTTTTTTTTTTTTAACTGTTTAATGAAAGTAGCAGAAACAGTTGCAACTGTTTTTCAAAATTAACAGTTTTGCCCATCACTAGCTTCGACCGTATATCTATTAACCGTGGGTAAGGTAGTGGCTGAAGTCGGGAAACTATCGATAGTTGTGACTATCGATAGTTTCGATATTATCGGGTAAAACTATCGATAGTCGACGAAGAATTGATATCGGATATACAAGGGACTGAGTAAAATCCTAGGTTGCGCCTGCTAATAGCACATTAATTTACTGTTTATTTTAGAATTTATTCAAAACTTAAAATGATATAATAATATAGATTTCATGGGTTTTTTTTTGGGGGGGGGGAGGGTTTCTATTGCAATTATGATGGTTTTTCTGAAGATTTTTTGTCATGCCTTATGTTGTTGTGATTGTAATAATAATAAAAACGATTGTAATAAATTATTTAAGATATTACGGTTCGTTTTAGTAGGAAATTAATCAAACATTGTAGTTGTTAATAAAAAAAACAAAAACAAAAAAAAAGTGTTTAGGATGATTTGCTATTTGGAGGGGGGCTAGGCCACCCTGGGAATCGATATAGTTAAAGCACGACAAGATCAACTTAGTTTCAATCTATTCATAATATTGATAGAGTATAAGTAGTTAAAGTTTATATTTTCGAACTGCTATTTGAAAAACCACTCAAACTATTACATGAATACAGATATCATTCAGTCAATCATATCAACTGCTTGTTTAATTTATTATTTAACCCTAGTCTTTTTTCAGTACTTTGGAAAACAAGTACAGTCCTTCCTATTTTTTAAGGTGGTAATAAAGAATATACTGACAAATGCAGACCAATATCTAAAATATCATCCATCCAAAAAAAAAACTGAAAAACAAATCAGTGACTTAATTACACCATAGTTCAAAAATATTATTATTAATGAGCAGTATGTATTTATTAAAAATAAATCTTCCGTTAAAAAATTAGGGTTATTTAAGTGAATCATTAGAAGCATTTGATAGGAAACATTAAGTTGCTGTAATGATTCCTGAAAGAGTTAGAAAAAGTCAACTTAACATTATTATATTTTCCTTGTCCTCAAGGATGGCATATTTCAAAGGCAATGGTGAAACATAAAATTAAAAAGCGATACGCCTGATCACCGTACTAGTGGTCCTATATATATATATTAAACTATCGTTTAAAACTATCGATAGTATCGATAGTGCTATCGATAGTTTCCCATCCCTAGTAGTGGCTGGTTAGTCTATTGAAATAGGTAGTGTGACTTACAGAGTGTTGTCTTGATGAAATGAAGCGAATGCAGCTGAGTGAAGAACTATTGATTAATTGAACTGTTAAGTGACACTATTACAAACTGTACGATGTGGTCCGAACGATACTAACGAAAGAAATGTGGAAAATATGGAGACTAAGACTGTATGTGCTACACCAGTGATTTTGCCGGGAATACTGATGCAAAACGATAATTTGGTTAAATGCACCGAAACAGTGTGCAACTCAATTATCGATTCGCAAACTATAGGCGGTAAATTAAAATTTTTCAATAGTGTATTATAACCTATCCTGCTGTAGCTACACATATTTACCTTCCTGAATTAGGTAACCTACCACAGGGGCTAGTCTAGTGCAGGGCTAGTGGGGTTTAATAGCCCCCCCGGAACCCGAGTTCAGTACACAGCACATAGTCACTCACAACAGTACACAGCTCACTTACTCTTATATAAGGTCATTAACAGTACATACCCTTGGGCCACCTCTCCTAGGTAGCCGCTCCGGAAGGGGAAGCGCGTCAGGACAATTTGAGGAGGCAACCCCTCCACCTGACTCGGGGTAGTGGGATGATAACCCGCTCCCCCTAAACTAACTTATTACGGAACCTGCAAAACGTATAGCCGGACTGGAAGCGACATAAAACTCAAGGAAGCGACATAACGCGCGTCATAAGGATATTAAAATAGCTACTCGGAACATCTTAACTCTACATAGGCCGGGAGCCTTGCATAAACTTATTACTGAGTTAGAAAAGTACAATATTGACTTAGATGCTACCCAGGAAGTCAGATGGACTGGCCAAGGTACCTTCAGTAAAAGAGGACACTCGATCTACTACAGTTGTGATGACAGGTATCATATCTATGGCACAAGCTTCATTGTTAATAAGAAAATGTCCAAGCTCATCATTGGCTTCAAACCTATCAGCCCAAGAATATGTTACCTAAGAGTAAAAGGAAGATTTTACGTCTATAGTATGCTGAACGTACATGATCCCACGGAACCATCTGACACTGAAGAGAAGGACCTATTTTACAGCGACCTGGAAAGATGCATTGATGACTGTCCGCGAGCGGATATAAAGGTAGTTGTTGGGTTTCCAGGTAAGAAGAGCAACCAAAAAAATAAAATAAAAATACTGCAGTTTATAACAATAAGAGAAAACAAAATAAAATATGGATGCGTAGCTGTTCTTATGCCGCAATCCCGTAGTGACCCCAAGTTGCTGCAATCAAGACAGTTGTAAATCGGCCAGAACTGGGGGAGGCTCCAACACTGTTGCGAACTGTAATAAAATTAATTGTAAGACTGAGCCAAGGGGAGGGGTGACCTAACCTAGGGTTAATGAAAATGGCACTCACCTGACAGATAACCGGATAGTTGCAACTGCACCCCTGACGACTAATTTGATGCTTAGATGAAGCCAGCTGCAGATGCTGTGTCATGCGCTGGAAGGTGCAAACTGCTGATAGAAGACTGGATAACAAATTCTGCGTCACAGCTATCTGCCAGTTCTGCAGGGTTATCCAGCTCCACTTACAATTGTGCATGAAAGTTATAACAAAAAAAAATAAATGTTCCGAACACAAAGACTAGTTGTAGCATACACATAAAATAAATCTAATTACAAAAAAAATCTTAAATCTGAAAGAAAATATAATATAAATTCTAAATTACAATATTTAAATTAGCTGGCCAACAAACAGATGGAATACATAGTAATTTAGTAATACAAGGAACATTAATAGTAGATATAGTTACGATGAGCGATAACAGCACAAGGTTGCCCACTCTGGAAGTGCACTGATCCTGACTGCTGCGAAGTAGATTCACCTGCAGACTAGTAGACAGCGTGAAGAGTAGACAGGAAGGGGCTGCGTCAGCGTCGGACACAGCATTCGCACCAGGTGATTGGAAAATTGCGATTATGGAAGACTTCCTGGTGTTTGAGGAGAAGAGGTCTCCGGAAAAGGCTAGCAGTTTAGCCAAAATGGCGTTGAGCCGGCAGAGGGCGACCGTCTGGAGTCTAGCTAGGAAAAAACGCAAAGAGACGAGGGACTTAATCCGCCGGAGCTTATATAGGGCCTGGGGATTAAGCGCTGACAAAGAGTGGCAATACTCGAAGGCTTCGGAGAACCCAAAATACAAAAATTTAAAATGAAGCAAAATAATAATTATAAGTACTGTTTAAATCAAAAATAGTTAATAGAGCATGGTTTTAGCGGTATTTGAACATAACTAAATAGTTAAAAGTGCTTAAAACGAGGAAAAAAATATATGGAGGAAAAAACTTGGTAAATTAAAATGTTTATAGAGTTTAGCTATTTAGAAATGAATAATTAAGTAAAAGTTATCGTGTTTAAATTTCAAAAACTGATAAAATCGCGGTAAAATAACAAAAGCAAGTCTTGGAGAAATTAACAGTAATAACCTTCCATTCAAAAGTAAAAACATAAACTTCTAGCAAAAAAAAAAAAAAAAAAATGAATAAAACCAATTTTTTATAGTATAAAAATTCTTTAAGTTTTCATAAAAACTTAACAGTAGTAATCGGGGATTGTAATGCTCAAATATGTAAGGAGCAAATATTTAGACCTACAACATGGAAGCATAGTATCCATGATGTGACGGACGATAATGGCCAAAGACTCCTAAACTTCGCTATGTACCAAGGGATTCAGTGGGGGTCCCAGGGGGGGGGGGATATTGGGGATCAATCCCCCCGAAATTTCGACGAAAAAAATTAGTGGGATGAATTAAAAAAATTAATTACGCATCTAACTTTTACGAGTTTTCTAGGGAAGTGTAGTTTAATTTTGACTAGAATTTTTTTTACAGAATTTTGTATATGAATTTAATGTATAAGCATAAGCAAATAACGTGTACTAGTTTTACGCTGTTTTTTTTCCTACCGAGCAATCCCCCCCCCCCCGAAATTTTTTTCTGGAACCTCTCCTGAAGGGATTGGTAGTCGGAAGCACACTCTTCCCTCACCGAAGGATTCACCAGGCAACATGGCGCTCTAACGATGGTATTACCACAAACCAGATCGATCATGTTCTAATGAATGTCAGACACATATGTATCTAGTCTAATGGATGTTAGAGTGTACAGAGGAGCGAACATGGATTCCGACCATTGAGGTAGCCCGCATAAGAGCCAGAATCTCTGTAGTAAGAAGCCATCAGAGAACCCGTGGAAACAAGTTCAATATCCAAAATCTCAAGGATAATGATGCCAGGGCAGAATATGAGGCACGCATGAATGCAACCATAAGGGAAATGGACCAGATTGGCGAGATTGACTGCTTGCAGGGAGTCAGAGATGGGCTGCTTGCAGGGAAGCCATGTCAACAGTGAGCAGTGAGGTTCTTGGACAAGTAAATACGACTAGAAATCAGCCATGGTTTGACAATGAATGTCAGGAGGTGACAGAGCAAAAGAACAATGCATACCGTCTTATGGTGCAACGGAGACACACGCGAAACTCTGTGGAGGAGGAAAGGGGAAGGCCACCACCGACCAGATCTTTTCTCTGCGGACTATTCTTGAAAAAACGAGGGAATACTCAATCCCAACCTACCACCTTTTCATTGGCTTTAAGGGAGCCAATGACAGCGTGCTCAGAGACGAACTATTTAAGGCTATGATAGAGCTGGGTGTTCCTGTAAAATTAGTTCGCCCCGTTAAAGCATCAGTGAGAAGAGTTCAATGCTTAGTAAAGATTCAGAGGGATGTATCTGAGTGCTTCACAACACATAGGTGACTTAGACAGGGTGATTGCCTGGCATGCATCCTGTTTAATTTTGCCCTGGAGAGTGCAGTGAGGTCTGGAGTGTAGATGGGAGGCACCATCATCAATAAGACTACACAAATCTTGGGCTATGCTGACAATGTAGATATTATAGGCAGGTCATTAGTAGCCATGAGGGATGCTTTGATTGCCCTTAAAGAAGCCGCAGCAAAGATTGGTCTGGTTTTAAACCAGGATAAAACAAAATATATGATAGCGGGGTGTAGAGGTGCAGTGGGAAGACGAGCTGAAGTCCGAATTGGAGAATTCACATTTGAACGGCTGAATGAATTTGTCTACCTAGGTACACTGGTGAATGCAAACAATGATGTGCAGCCTGAGATAGACAGAAGATTGGCAGCTGCTAACAGGTGTTATTTTGGTCTGCAGCGGCACATGAAGAGCAAATCTCTGTTCAGAAGGACTAAATTGCAGCTCTACAAGATCCTAATAAGGCCTGTCGTCACCTATGGCTCCGAATGTTGGACACTGTCGAAGAATCAAGAGATGGCCTTACTGAGGTTCGAGCGGCGCATCCATCGAAGAATATTTGGTCCAGTGTGTATTAATCAGGAACGGAGACTAAGGACAAATGCGAAACTACAGAGGTTACACCAAGAAGCCGACCTGGTCAGATTTATAAAAGTGAGGAGATTGCGTTGGGCAGGACACGTGGCGGGGATGACGACCAATGAATGAAGACCGAATTCCAAAGAATATCCTCAACGAACAAATCCATGGAACAAGACCTGTTGGACGTCCGAAATTGCGTTGGGGTGACGGCGTTGCCGCCGATGCAAGGTCCATCCTGGGGATAAGGAATTGGAAGGCAGCTGCTCTGAACAGGGATGACTGGTGGCGTCTTTTGCAGGAGGCCTTGACCCCCCGCGGGTTGTAGAGCCACTAAATAAAAAAAAGAAGAATTAGGTGACCCACAGACCAATGTGTATCTAAATTTATTTGTGTGAAATATGGACATCGCAGAAAAATTTCTTCCTTCTTGATGACTTCCTTGAGGGGTGACCGCTGACTTTCCCTGGTGACAGACTCGACTGGTGTGGCCTGGTTTACCACAGTTGAAACAGTTCCATTTCTTCGCTGGACAGAATTCCAAAGGATAGTTGATGGTGCTCATATAACAACACTTTTAGACCTGATTAGCCTTCCTTGGAACCAGAACAGGCGTTGTCACGACCGTAGGGCTGACGAGATCCTTTAATTGCTTTATTTGAAAACGTTGTTGAGGGTTTAACAAAATTTTTGTTGTAATAATTTACATTGCGGACGGACGAATTTGACATGACTTGTGATTGCTCTATTGTTTTGAATTCCAAGACTAGTTTGTAGCCTCCCAGGCGAGATCATCCGGTAGCGCCAATAATTTGTTTAACAAAACCTAATCCGTAATACCTGATATTAGGGGATCTCTCAACACTTGATCCAAAAATTCTCCAAACTCATATGACGCTGACCAATTTCTGAGCACCTTTATGTATGCCGTGAGGGATTTCGCCTGGTCCTGATTTATGGAGTAGAATTCAAATCAGTTAGTTACCTGACCTTGCTTCGGCGCGTAATAACCTTGAAGACATTTGACACAGTCGTCATGAGATGCCTGTTTTAAAGATTTTGGAAGTAGGCCATCCTTCATTATTTTAAAAATCTCCGTGGGTAGAACGACATCTAGGAAGTCCACTTTCTGTTCTTCCGGGACTTTCGTCAACCGAAAACAGCCTTACGTCATCCGAATTTCCCAAGGTAGGGCATTTGACATTAATTGGTGACAACTTCGAAGCGTCGATGGCCTTCTCTTTTTCGATCGACTCGACCGCATTTTCTTTTTCTGCCTTTCATTTTGACAAATTTGAGTTACGATTACTGACACTTTTAACACACAAATTTTAATTACTCACCACGTTTTGATTTTCCTTTCGGCCTCGCCAACAGGAGTGAACGAACTGGTAGACAAAACGACGTAATTGTGGTTAATGTGCCATGTGACTCATTAACCTCGAAGTTGATAATTTTCTATCCTCGTCGCCAAAAATTGTGTTCCTGAAGGAATTAAAAGTGAGGTGCATGGATGTGTTATCAATAAGACATCTGAGTATGACACACAGTTTATTGAAATAAATGCATCATCCAGGCTAACACACAGAGACACAAATACCAAACAATGTGGAAGCATTCTACGATGGTAATTGGCAGGTTACCAATGGATTGGCAACTGGGACATGATCATATTTTATTTTTAACCTTGGCTTATGTTATTCCACCGCATTTATTGTGGAATAAGTTTTTGCATGAGACGCAGGCGTTTTTGTCCTCTCTGGTGACGGGTTGTTTGTAAGCAGTACATATCGACGGTTGGTACTTAAATGACGAACGAGACTTGTGGTGTGTTAATCAGCAATCTTTTAATTTGTAACAGTTTCATTCATTAAACAGAACCAGTTGACTGTTACGGACGAAAATAAACAGTCTAGTGGGGAAAATATTAATAAAACGGAAAACTTTTTAAATATTAAACAGAAACAGTTAGAATGCAACAGTAAGGGCGCGACCTGTTTAATAACAACCAGCTTCACTGAAACACATTGGAGGAGCAGGCTGAATTAGCAGGTTAGCAAACTCTTCCAATTAACAGCCGCTAACCGAAACAGGTACGAGAAGCAGATTAGCAGAGTTTCGTTTTCAAAGCAACTATTTCAGCTGCTTCTCGTACCTGTTAATCAAAAGAGTCTGCTAACCTGCTAATGCAGCCTACTTCTCGAACCTGTTTCATTTTGGCTGTTTATTAAATAGCTTTCGCCCTTACTGTTTCTGTTTAATTCATTCGTTAATCTGCTACTCTGTGTGATATGGTCAGTGGTGATGTCACCTGTCTCGCCATGCAGAAACATCCAATATCAAAGGGATAGTTGCAACGTTTGCTATATTCGATTTGCTTTTTCATGTTATGCATTAACTTCAAGTCTTGGCTACAACTATTACAACATAAATAATTTAAATCATATAACCTTATATTTGTGCTCTCTGGATTACACGGAACATCCACATACCTAAGTTTCTTCAGACGGTTTAACTTACTTAAAGGTGTGATTCCAGCTTAAGAAAGCTATTAACATCGCTGTGTTTCGAAATACCTAGATCCTTATGCTATCCGGCGATATCTTAAGTGTTTCTTCATTGGATTGTGACTCTTCCTCTTGTCATGAAAAAATGTCAATACCACTTCGGAGGCTTAATATTATTTATGCAGCAGTTTCGCAACACATGGTTTAAATAATGATGTTCATAAAACTGGTTTGTGTTCCAGAACAAGTCACATACTTGCCAAGAGACTAAAGTTGGTGCGCAATACACTTATGGTATTTGCCGGCTAGAAACTATCATAGAATGAGGCAGGGTGCAGCCTATAAGAAAATGTAATTGTGAATACGCTACGATGAGATTCATATTAGGTTTTATCATGTTCTGTTAATATCTTTTTTGGTACTACTTTGGGACAGCGGTTCCTACGAGTGGTCTATTTTTAACGGTTATGTGACCGTGATAATATCGAGCTTCCATTGCGTCTTTTTAAGTTAAAAAGGGCCTTGGTTAGCTTTATTTAATCTCTGCTTTCGACTCCCACTCGCTCTTAGGAGATAAATATGTAAATCCCTTAAGAGTCCTTTTCAGAAGAGATCGGGCTCCGGAATCCACTGTACCAAAGTAGTACCAAAAAATATATTAACAGAACACGATAAAACCTAATATGAATCTCATCGTAGCATATGCGCACACACACACACGCACATATTTTTATTTAATCATTTATTCGTTTATTATCTATTATTAAAATATCTAAGTTTTAAGCAGCCTACTTTGTAGTAGCAAATGTCGTTAAGCTTTTGTTGATTTTCTATTGAAAGCATGTTTCCTAAAATTGAATTATTTTGTA
The DNA here is from genome assembly GCA_911387785.2 of Aelia acuminata. Classification (NCBI taxonomy): domain Eukaryota; kingdom Metazoa; phylum Arthropoda; class Insecta; order Hemiptera; family Pentatomidae; genus Aelia; species Aelia acuminata. Next base: position 116,380,329 of record OU426980.1, on the reverse strand, counting down.
AATTAATATAATTAGCTATGCAACGGCTTCTTAATTCTTTATACATTGGGGATTCTCTTAAAAAATGGTTCAAATTTTCGGGTTTTTGGAGGTTGCTAATAGTACAATTTTCTTCTCCTTCTAATTTCAATGCAGTTCCTTTATAATAAAATGTTGGTTTGTTCAATTTAGCTAATCTAAGCTGACGAACAATTCTCTGTTTATTTATGTTTGTTCTTAGGTTTAAGTATAGTTCTGGCCGGCTTAAACTGCTAATATTTCGATATTCTTCGTTATACTTAGAGTTGAGGACTAAGTTTATGTCGGAACTGATGGAGTGATTTTGGAATCTGTTTATTATATCTTTAAGTTGTAGTTGGACAGCTTCAGGACTGGGATCGTTGCGTTCTAGAACGATTGACGAACCTACTTTAGCTAGTTTAATTTTTAGCTCTGTATACCAGTTGAAAGAAGTTTTGTTATTTAAAATTACTTTATGTATGATTATTGATTATCCAATGTGAATATAGAAGTGTAATATAAGAAAATTCTTTATATTATTGACGTCACCTTTTAAGAGTTAATTTTTTATTTATTCACCATATTTATGTAGAATTTATGTTTAAAGTGTTTAATTATAAGTACTTCTTTGAGTAGATTTAATGTAAACATTTTCATTCCGCCATAAAAAGAAATACCAATTGTTCTAAAAATATTTTTAGAATAATATATAAAAACGAGTTTTCTTAAACACCAAAATATAAAAATTTAAAATATTTGAAAAAAAAAAATGGATATCACAAATGGATAAAGAAATAAAATTTGAAGAAAGTCAAATTAAATATTTGCCATCAATCATAATCAACATACATGTGTGAAAATTGAGGGGTCCAAATTTCTAAAGCACAGCCTGCATTTCACGCTTTTTCTTCTTAAGTTACCCAGGACCTCTTTGCTCTATTAACGCAAAAGGGGATCAAAAACTTGATGACCAAATTAGTAATTTGGTGATTTTCGAATATTTTTTTTTACATTAATATCTTTGTGATTTTGTTTCATTTCAATCCATATATGATATGTAGTGCAATTTTTTAATATGTTTATATTTTTATCATCAATGAAAATCGCTTCTATTCGAGGGCGCCAGCGACGGTGCTGCTTCTTGACTGGAACTAGAGGAACGGGGATAGAAGCCGGGCCAGACCTGGAATTCATAGGGTTTTTTGGCGTTTTTAATTTATTTTTCCATAATTAAAACCTGATTAATCAAAATATTATTTGAAAAATGTCTAATAGGTATTGCTCGGTCCCTCAGTGTTCAATTAGAAAATCAAAAGACGTGTCATTTCATTTATTTTCAAAAAATAAAAAGCTTCTTAACGAGTGTATTGTAAAATTAAGAATAGATAAGCCTGTTTCGAAACATATGACGATATGTAGTCTTCATTTTTAAGGAATTGACTATATTTATTTATCCAGGTAAATATTAGTATTTGACATTTCATTATTCCAAAATATTAGTTTTATGCAAATAACATTGGGACCATAGCATCATAGATTTGTTTTTCTTTTTTAATTTTCCCCATTTTTGTCTTACATCCGTTGTGCTCAATTGTTCCATGTTTTCAATGTGATGCCTGAAAGTTTTGACAAATAAATAAATAGTATGACAAAGAAACTAAGCTGTCATGAAAATGACATTTGTCATAACAATGATTGTATGAATAGATAATTACAATGGCGTACCCAGGATCAAAACTAGGGGGGGCAAGCTAAGGTCGTTCAGGTTGTAACATCTTACCGCGGAAAAGGCGAATGAAACCAAAATTATATTTAATTATAGCAGTGCTTTATCAACTAAGTTATTACAATTATTTGCTTGAAAAATTTTATTCTATTAGCTTCCTACCTTAAAAGCTTACAAAATTATTGCATCCAGCATTCCAGGGGGGGGGCAGCTGCCCCCCGCTGGGTACGCCCATGGGTAATTAATGTTATTACTAACCGAAAAACGTAGAGTAAAGTTACAATGATGTTTTTGCATTTACCAGAACAACCAGCTTTACACGTACGATGACAAGAAAATTGCTTATTATTATGAATAAATTTGATTTCCGCTTTTATTTGATGAGGCAGTCCTTTAAGATCGCTTGTTTGAAGGCACAAGGCTTGTAAAATAAATGTTTTTTTACTTCCAGATATTATTCCACATGTAATTATGTGGTTTGCACCTAGGATAGCCTGTCCTTCAATTAATGGTCTTTTAAAATCACCCATTATCTCTATCACATCGACTATGCCTATCCCCGTTCCTTCTGGCATTTTGCAAAACTACTAGCGCACCCTATAGTCGATTGCGCCCGCGAATAGTATTTTTCCTGTCCTGTAAAATTGCAACCAGAGAAAGCGTGGCGATATCGATCTATTGAAGAAATCCTAGTAGAACAAAATGAAAATAAAATCCCTTTGATCTCTTTAAAGTCATCTTATTTTATCATGTCATATCTCTGTAATCTGGTTGGAAATGTCAAAGAACCTATTTATAATCAATATAAAAGCATTGTGTGAAAAGTGGGGGGTCCAAATTCCGAAAGCGCAGCCTGCATTTCACGATTTCTCTGGTTGAAGTTAAAGCTGCCTTTACACTTTACGAACCTCACCTTCGAACAGGTTCTCCCCCGAACCTTGCCCTACTGGCGTTCACGAACAGCCATTTATACTTCACGTGACGTTAAGCGAACAAATATGACTGATGAACCAAAAGCTTTTGATGAAGAAAAAAATCTCCATTATCAATATTGTCACCCCTATTATTAAAATCCACCAGTCCAAAGTGACACAGGGATCTTTGGGCAAGGGTTGTGAGGTAATTAAGCAACTACGTACAATTTACGCTATTTATTATTTACAATAATCTCTTACAAGTCCCAACTACACAAGGGGGAGGGTACCATGACTCATAAATTACTTAGGGCTACTTTACTACTTCGAATCCCACTATGCCCCAGCCTCACTCTGCCTGTCCCAGACTTCCACAGCTCTTCTCAGACCCAGCCACCGCTCCAGACTCTCCCCGACTGCCTGACCGTGTCTAACTGCTCCTCTCAGACTGCCTGACTCAGACTCTCCCAGACTGCCTCACTCTCTCCTGGGCCAGCCTCTTCTAGGAGTTCCCCCTCTCTCTCTCAGGGTCTCCTAGGTTCAATGGACATCTTAGGTTTTCCACTTGACAATATATTTTATATTATCTCAAAAGTAAAAAATAGGAGACGAATTATAAAGGCGCACTAGTATCACAAGCAACTCCTGTCACTTGGGAAAAACCAAATCAAAAGTGACACTAGCGCTACCCCCGAACACAGCCTAACAGATAAAGTACCTAGAATACCCGAACAGTCGACATGAAGGCTGTTCAATGGGTAAAGTTCGTAGAGTGTAAAGGCACCTTAACAGGAATGAAAAAAGACTAAACCAGTATATTTTTAGGATTTGCAAGAAAAACAAAAACTACCTACTACTTAGTGTATAAGAAACGATTTTCATTGATCATCAAAATATAAACATATTAAAAAACTATTGCATATCACATATGGATTGAAATGAAACGAAATCACAAAGAAATGAATGTCAGAATGAATATTCGAAAACTTCATCACCCCATTACCGATTTGGTCATCAAGTTCTTGATCCACTTTTGGGTCAGTAGGATTATAAGCAAAGAGGTTCTGGATATCTTGAGAAGAAAAAGCTTGAAATGCAGGGTGCGCTTCAGAAATTTGAACCCCTTACTTTTCACACATTTATGTTGATTACGATTGATGGCGAATATTTATTTTGACTTTTAGCCTTCTAATTTCATTTCTGTATCCTTTTGTGATAAGCAGGGCAATATTTTAATATGCCTAAGTCCTCAGTGTTTTGTTGAGGGGAAAGCGCCTTATTGGCGTTGCACCAAACTTTTCAACCTACAGTTTTCATTTGATTTCTTTGAGAAGAACTGAGTAACAATAGGGGTACGCTGATATATCAACTTTAATGATGAAAACTCTCCTTTCAATTCATAACCTGTTTTGTATAATAATATTGCTTAATCAAAAGAGTAGCAGTTCACAACATATAAAGGGCAGACAAACTGTTCTATACCTTTTCGATCAATTAAAGATAGTCTATTCGTTCAACACGATGTAGGAAATTCCTTTGGATTTTTAAATAACAAATTCCTGTCCTGTAAAATTGCAACCAGAGAAAGCGTAAAACGCAGGTCGCGCTTTAGAAATTTGGTCCCCCACATTTTTCTCACAATGCATTTATGTTGATTACGATAGATGGCGAATATTTAATTTGACTTTCTTCTAATTTCATTTCTATATCCATTTGTGATATCCAATTTTTTAATATGTTTATCTTTTGGTGTTTAATAAAACTCGTTTCGTATATAGATAACGTATATGGTTTTTATTTTCCTACAAAGATTGTTGTTTTATTTTAATTCTTGGTATTTCATAATATAGTTTGCATAATAATAAGGTAAATGATTCCGCTTTTTCATATTTCATAATAAAATAGATTTTAATAATATTTTTAGAACAAAATGTATTTCTTTTTATGGCGGAATGAAAATTATCACATTAAATCTTCTAAAAGAAGTACTTATAATTAAACATAAATTCTACATAAACATGGTGAATCAATAAAAAATTAACTCTTAAATGGTGGCGTAAGTACAATTAATAATTTTCTTACAACATTACACTTATATATTCACATTAACTAATCAATAATCATACATGAAGTAATTTTTGGGCGAAAAAAAAATACATTGACTGGAAAATAACTCCTCGTCGTCCGAAGAAATAATGCTTGGTATTATGTATTTGCTGCTTTTAAACTCCGATATAAATAATTAGCATCGATAATAATTATTATTTTTGCTAAATATGAATTTTACGACCCTAAAAATAATTTCTAATAACATTTAGAAATGCGGATAAATAAAATTAAATGGAAAAATAATGCGAATAATCACCTGGATCGGAACGATTTTTTTACCTGTTAACGCGTCTGGCGGGTATTCGTAAGAATTTTTGACCAGCCCGACGACTGAATTTCGTATTTAGGAACCTTTTTGAATCGATTAGCACAAGAATGAATCGTATGTTTCATGGATGAGTTTTGTGATTTTCGCGCACCGCTCGCGCGCGTCTGGCGGGTACTCGTAAGAGTTTTATCGTTGCCAGACGATTTTTTCCTTCCTATAGAAATATAAACCAAACAATTTAGCCATATTCTAGCCGTATGTTTTATGGGTGAATTTTCGTAAAAAATTAATTATACAAATTAATTTTTAAGACATTAGTAAGAATTTTATCACTGCCAAACGGACGACTTTGCACTTAACTCTGTTGTTTCTAACTATGCTGAAATTTGTAGGTGTATGTTCTACGGGTGAGATTTTTTGCATTGGGCTCCTGTACTATATCTAACTGATGTGAAACTAGGCCACCTCCACCGACAAATCAGAAGTCACCTAATGCAGAAGTAACGAAACCTCTTTGGCATGAACTGAACGTGTCGTATGTAACTGCTGTGTTATTTATTTACCCGCCATTAGAATTATCTGTCAAGGAATATGAAAATTGGTTGTATTCTATTTTCATAATATGATCAAGTTATTATATTAATAATAATAAAAAAGTCAAATCTTTTTAGTTCGATGTACGTAGATTCGATTTTAATTCCTAGCTAGTTCTCTATTAAGTTATTAAATTTAATGTCTGTATAAAGTATTATTTATTAGAAATGTGTGATGAACTAGTGGTTCATGGTAGCTATTTTAATCATCAGATATTAAATAAGCTGAGCGTAATTATTTTAATAGTATGTGTTTATTATTTATTTTATGAAAGGATGAATCACATTATGCTTATGTGTTGAATTATGTTTTATTAAACATTACATTGGAAAGGTTAAAATGTAGTATGAAGATCTAATAAACTCCTTCCTAATTTTAATGATCTACGAGACTAAGTATGTTATTGAGTTGTATTTTATTGTGAAAAAGTAGAGAAAACAAACATGATTGTTTTAGGAATTCAAACAATAAATTCCTCATCAGTTTACTTTGTATTAATAGTACATTTTTTAAGAGATTGAGAGTATGTTTATCATTGAGAATCTGTGAGAAGAAATCCCAAATAAATTGAATGATTCAGATTTTTTTTTTTCAAACATTCTGTATTATAAAAAAAAATATTTAGCTTGTAATACTAATGCATAGTAAGATTCCAGTAGTTTTTTATATCTGTTGTACTGAATTATAAAGATTTTTATTTTAAAAATTTGATAAGAAAGTTGGCAAGTAAAAATGCAGTCACTATTTATTTTTTATTAAATAATATATTGGATGTAACTAATTTCATTTGAAGAAAAGTAATGGTTTTGTTATTAATAAACTTTTAACTTATAGTAAAGGCAGTAAAATCTAATTCTGAGGATGTTATCTCGAAAACATTCTGTGGACAAATACACTTTTCTTAATAAGTGCAGTATTATTCCATGACAAAGTTCTTTCAGATTTTATCTGTTTTACGACTAGTTTGACAGATGGTTCCCATGACCTCTGGATGCACAAACGAGTATTTGATTTTTTAAGGAGAAGAATTTGACAGTATTATCCCAGTGCTGATGAAACTTTCTCCTAGTTAACACAGTTATGCTAAGAATAAGGAATCTATAGTAGTATTTTTACTTTTGCATTTGTTAGGTTGTTTGTTGTGGGAATGATTTACAGATTGTTAGGAAATCAGAAAAAATCGTGATGTTGGGAATCAACTTTAAATTTAGGCTGGGTCGGGCAAATCATTAATTTTGGGATAGCTAATTTCGACAGTTACAAAATAATGTTAAAAGTTTATTTTCAAAAATAAAACTTAATAATCATCCCAGAAAAAAAACCTCTTTCCCTCAAATGTCTACACATTTTCTCTGAGACTACAGGGCTTTGATATTACCTTCCTTGCCTCTATAATTTATGATCATTGTGCTATCTTTTGTTTGATTTAAGAAACAAGTTTCTTGGTAAAACTTATTAAATTTTTGTCTTAATCTTTTTTTATGCTGCTTTGATTTTGCACTCTTTCCTTGCAACCTTTACATACAACAGATGTTTTTATATTATAAAACTTTTATTAATTCCTTTTCATACTAATGTCATGCTAGACAGGATAAGGTCAGAGTTGAGAACCAACAATCTTTAACATAAGAATATCTACTTGAAGAGACTCGTGATTTTTTTTTTTTCTTTATTCTTTAAATCTTGCCAACATCGTCTTCCCTGATTATTAATTTTTTGTTTTTAGATTATAAAAAAAGAATCAAGAACTTTTTTCTCTCTTAATCAGATATATTATGGATCACTTTGAGTAATGCAATACAGGCTGAGTTCTGGGAGATAGTATTGTCCAGGATTTTGGATGTAAGGACTTAATTAAGGGATAACTAACAAAATGTGTTCAAAGATCTCCCAAAATGGTAATAACTTTGATAATTTATTTTTTACTTTTATATTTATTTCAACAAACTGTTTTTCAATTGGCAAAAACTAAAAATAAATAGGTAAATAAACAAAAAAATTTTGTAAATGAGATTAATTTTAAAAACTTTTTTATTATTTCAATCAGTACTTTGATTTTTTTGTTTTAAACTAGACATTAATATTTTTCTTTCATTGCTTTGTTTTTATTTTTATTATTGATAGATTACATTGAATTATATTAACACGTTCAGTGTGGACCGCAAAAAGGTGGCCCATCTATAAGTGCGGCACGGGGTCAATCGACCCCATAGTGCTACTATCCACAAGATCGTCATGGGGCTAATGGACCCTGTACTTATGTCTCCATTTAAAATGCTAAAACCTCTCGGAAAATGAACTAAATTGGTATAATTGAATATTTTCCTACCCTTTGGACGTCAACAAATATATGACAGTCGCAGGCCGTGTTTTCATCCATATTTTGATACATGACGTAGAATTGAATTTTTAACTTACACTTTTTACCTTATTAGGAACTTTTTCTGCTTTGTGCGATAATTATGATGGGCAGCGAAGGATTTGAATTTTTGTTAAGTATAAATAAAGATGGGTGAGTATGAATTATCATTAAATTACGACACATAACAATCAAAATTAATATACTGGAAAATGAGAAAACAAATTAGAACCGACAGCAAAAAGTAAACTGAAAAGGTGTTTTCTTATTTACAGAGTTTGGGAATATGTGATTCACAGATAAAACACGGGGAATAATATGTGGCTTATGACTTCGTGCCGAACTGCAGCCCAAATATCACTCTCTAGGACGGGGTCATAAAGCCCCGTGCAGTTTTCAATGATTTGCGACATTTTTATTGGCTTTGAAATACATAAAAATACTTTTATCAATTATATTTAAAAGTATAAAGAAAAACAGTCAAATTGTTTTTTGACAGTTTACTTCAAAACCCACCCGTACTGGGAGACAGTTACACACGGGGTCATTTGACCCTGTGCCGCACTGAAGTGTTAAAATATCTCATTATTTTTTTTTTTTTTTTTTTTTTTTATTTATTTTTTTTTTTATACTTTTACCATTATTTTAATCTTAGTTTTCCAATATAATAGCAGTCAGCACCAATTGACATGATTTGTTGTTTTCAGAAACTGACCCATCACCTGTGGGTGAAACTTCTAAAAGAAAACACAGCAGTGATTCCAAAGATGACATTGACAAAACTCCAGTTAAACGGAAAAGGTAAAATGCTTTGTCTTGAACTATTTATAAAAAAAATTGTTTTTGAAGTAAATGTTTTGCCCAATTTATTTATAAAAATAAAAATGGTTCAGAATCAGTTGAAAGCAAAAAATTATTAAAGTAAATTATAAACTAAACATACATTTTAGGAGATGGCAGCCACAAAAATTGGAAGGTAAAATGCATATTATTCCACAATCCAGAAAGAAAGGGATCCTGAATCACAAGCATATTTTATATGATTTGAATAATATTTTTAAATAATTGTTTAGGGGGTCACCTGTGGTGTAGTGGTTAGCATAGCAACCACTACTAAATGTCGCAGGTTCACGTTCCGGGTAAAAAATCCTTGGCTATGCCGTCCCCCGGATAGGAGGTAAAATGGAGGTCCCGAGCCTGTATGATGTCAGGTACTCGTTAAAGATCCCCATCCTAATTATACCTGGATAAGCAAAATTTAGGACTCCTAGTGTAGCATTGTCCGATTAGCCTTAGTAGCATAAAGGGACATTAAACAAACAAACAAACAAATAATTGTTGCTACCTTTGCTCTGAATGAATTTCTGGGTAATTATACACCATTAATTCTTTGTAAAAAAAAGAAAGAAAAAAAAAACAAAGAATATTGCTTATTGTATTATTATTATGAGCCTTTTTATCAAAGTATGTTTCAACTTTGGCCTTAGTACTTACCTAGTATCAAATCCCCATGGACTGCCGTTCACAATGTTGTTTATAAACTGACGCAGCACACAAACTGATATGCATTACGCTGGTGTTGGTATTAATAGAAATTGAAATATATAAGAGCATTTTATTAGAAAAGGTCCCCAACCTCTACTGAAAAGGACCTGTTCTGGGTTTTTAATCCTTTTTGAGAAACTGTATCGAGCAGAATTCCTGCTGACTTCTTTCTGAGATCTAAGCAAGCTAATTAAAGCCCTTTTTAACTGAAAATAATGCAATGGGAGTTCACATAGCTTTCTCAATTGCTTCCTATTCAGTTACAAAGCGCCTTGATTAGCTTTATTAAGTCTCAGCATTCCACTTCTGCTCGCTATGTTTTCTTAAAAGGGATAACAAACCCACATCTGGTCCTTTTTAGTTGGAGATTAGGACCACACTGAAGGGTCCTTTTTAGTGGACAATTTATCCAGTTGAAAAAAATAAACATAATGATGTAATTATTTTGTTCATGCTTACCGAAAGGAATTTAAAAGTCAGTTTAACTACTGAATTTCATTCTCATATTTTGCTTTTAGAAATTTTACAATTTGTTTTCAAATTTAATTTATCAAACTGGTGATGGTGGAAGGAAAAAGTTGATGCTCCCAAAAGGCACTTCTTTAACACCAACTCAATTTACATATAATTTCAACCCACTACTCAATTAGGAGGAGTTGTAGGTGTGTGTAAACACATATTGGTGGGTTCTAAGACTTGGCAGATTATCGGGAAACAAGATGGCGAGCAGAACTGCCAATTAAAACCAGCTGCATCAGATAAATGTCTCTATCAGACTAATTAGATAGTATATTTGGTAAAGTAGGATTTGCACTGGTAAGTCTTAAAGCCAAAAATAAATAACAAAATAAACATTAGTTAATTAAATGTTATAAAACATCTTACTTTTTTGATACGGTTTAAACTATCTTAAAGTTATCCATTTTCTGAAAATAACTTCATAATGACTGCTTTATTCATTTTAGAAAAAAAGGAAATGAAGTGATTGTTCCTGATATCATTTATGAGTTGAAAGAAGACCTTGATCGAGAATTGGATATAAAAGCTCAAAGAAATAATTTAACTGCAACTAATGTCAAAAACATGATAAAAGTGAGTATTAACCTGTTCAGATTTGTTTATTTTATTTATGCCTTAATAATATTGAATTGAATCATTTTTAATTTTATATGGTTCTTTGATTTATGTTTAATATTAATGATATTAAATGCAATAAATTTAATAAGATTCTTCTTTTTCTTTTAACACTTTACTATCTGCTAAGTTGAGTTTTAATAATGGTATTAAAAACAATAACATTAGTAACAAGGTTAAAAACAATTTAATTATTTATCATATTTTCTTTCTGAATTTTATGTTTTGTTTCAGGCAGTTATAACTGATACTGAAGTTCTTAAAATGATAGACTATTCATTGGATAAATCTACCGAAAAGCCAGTTTATGATCTTAAATTAACTCGTGCCAAGACTAAGTATGCTTTTTTTTTTTTTTTTGTTATTAATATTTAATGTAACATTTGTTTTATTTATAATTCTTTTTTCTTTATTACAATGGCTCTACAGCCCTTATAGGATCTTGGCCTCCGATACAATCCTTGCCCACTCATTCCTGTCCACCGCATGTCTTCTCCATCTAGGCACCCCTATCCGGCGCAGGGTCGCCTCCAGGTCCTCAAGCCACCTCAGCCGTGGTCTCCCTGGCATTTTTCTTCCTTCCAGCGGTTGATATAGCAGATTTCTAGGTAGGTGATATTCCGGTATTCTTTCCACATGGCCAAACCATCAAATTCTCGCCATTTTGATGAAAACCACTATATCTGGTTCACCATAGATATTCATTAGTTCATGGTTATTTCTAGACCGCCATTGTCCTGTTTCGTTAATTGGTCCAAATATTTTTCTGAGGACCTTCCTTTCCCAGACCATGATCATGTTTTTGAGTTCTTGGGTCAGGACCCACACTTCGCTGCCATACATTAACACAGGTCTGACAATTGTCCTATATATTGTCACTTTAGCTCTGCGCGAAAGATTTCGAAAGTGGAGTACCCTCTGAAGTGCATGGAGACACATAATCCCAGCTGCCAGCCTTGCTTTTATTTCTTCCTTAATATTTTTATTTATTTATTTCTAATTAGGCAGAAATTTATTTTTATGTTTATGAATATTTGAGTTGTCCGATAAATTTATGACGAATGGTTACCATATTAAAATCATTTAATGATATATAAGAATTTTTTTTTTCAATTAATATTACAACAGCATGAAATGAAGCATTATTGATATAATGTGCATGATAGAAACCACCAGTCTGCCTCTGACTCATAAAAAAAGCATCATATATTATAGATTGTCAGTTACTTTTCAAACCTATATCTTATATGTTTTGCTCTCAAATATAAACATATAAATTATCACTTTTATACTTTTTGAGAGTCAGTATTCTTTCTATTGAGAATGTAATATGTCATTCTTCCTTCAATCAAATCTGTGATCTCCTTTATTTCTGTGATCTGCCAGTTTCACAGCTCCATGACTTACATAATTTTAAAATTCACCCTCAAAGAAAGACTTTAAAACTGAACATATTAGCCTGGTGAGAAAGCATATGTAAATTAATTATTTAAAATCATCCTATATGGGATCCATATTGCCTAACAAAAATTAAACATAGCAAACAAAAAATAGGTCTTTAAATGTAAACTGTTGTATGTTTTGTTAAATGTGATTTTAAAAATAGTATGAAAAATCTTTTGGTAGTAAAGACAACAAGGCATTCATATTTATTGGGAAATAATTTGTTTTCAGTTTTAAGAAGTTTTCCTTAATCATATTTACTTGCTAATCTAATCCGATTATTCTGTTTTATATTTTCAATTCTGTAATGATAGTTTAGCACCACAGTTTTAAGAATTGTTTTTATTTTGGTGGTTTACTCCAAAAAACCATTATATGACATTATAAAAAATTAAATCTTTGAATAATTTTATAAATTTACTCTTTTTTAGTTAATAACATTAAAGTGGACGCTCAATGTTAACTAATAACATTGATATTAAAAGAAAATGTCTAAACAACATCAAACAAATAATATAAATTTAACAAAAATTAAAATAGATGACAAAAATAATCGAATGATTACTACAAAAATGAATAAGCTAATAATCAATAAGTTAGTAAAAAATACAATAATAAATATGATCAATGTTCATTTATTAAAGCAAATAATATAAAACAAAATTTTAGGGTAAATAACAGGAAACAGGGGAGTACACTCAGTGTCAAAATGTTAGACACACTTAAAAAATTGTTATCCCTACCCTCTTGTCTTTTTAAATTACCACTAAAACATTATTAAAATAATCTATAACTCATCTGAAGTTAATCAGCACCCTGCTTGTATTTTGGTTCTCAAGCTAAAGGTATATACATTTTTTTTTATTTTTCAAATTAAAGTTAAGGCGTGTCAAAATGTTGGAGACGCTCCCTGATAAAATTAAATAAAACTCATTTTAATATTTCGTGGCCTTTCAACCACCATTTATTAGTTCAAAAATTCTGTTTGGTAATGGATGGTACAATTTTTTGATTGTTTATTGAGTTAATTGTTCCTATTAAGCCAGAATTGCAGATTTCAAATCCTCCATTGTTTCGAATTGTTTTGAATCAGAACACACCCTTCTTTAAAGAGTTCCACAAATGTTTTCGATAATGTTCAGATCTGGGAAGACAGCAGGCCAGTTTAATTTGGCATTTTTTTTGCGATTAAACCAGTCTTTAATAATTTTTACTGAACATATTGGGGCGTTATCTTGCTGGAAAACTGGTGTGTCTTCAGACATGTCATTAAAAGTCAGCTTTTGTTCCTTTAACAACTTTTTATATTAAGCTTAGTTTACTCTTGATGAAACAAATACCAAATTTCCTTTATTTATTTTTAACCAATTGATGCCCAAACCATAACTTTACCTCATCCCTTTTGACCCCTTGATAAATTTTTTTCTTAAGTCATGAAAACAACACGAAAATCCATCTGGCCCATCCAGAGTGAATTATTTTTCATCACTAAAGATGACTTTCTTCCACTCTTCAGTCCATGACATCATTTTACGAGTAAAAGCAATCCGGGCTAATTTGTGATGGGTACTCAAATCTGGCTTTCTTTTAAATTTTTTTCTAACTATTGTTTTTGACTTTTTAATAACCTTTGGGTATTCCTTAGTTTTGTTTAAACTCCAGCTTCCTCAGCAATTGCTCTTGCTGTTTTACAGGAGTTGGATGCGATTCAAAGATTATTCCGTTCCTCTTGTAATGTCAACGCAGGTTGCCTCCCAGTTGAACGGTGGGTTCCATATGTCTCCCCATGCCGAATAAACTTTGTGAACGATGTAAAACTCTGCTAGCTTCAGCGGGCTATTTCCCTAGAACTCATTCCGTCCTTGTGGAGTGAAAAAATCAAACGGCGCTCTTCTTCGGAGAAGCACTTGTTTTTTTTCCCATAACTCTCGTTTTTTTGTTTTAGGCCTATTTTGAAATAAATTCAACGCTGCAGTGAAGTAGAAATTGTATTTTAACGATTTCAAGTCTAGAGGATAAAGAAAATAGTAAATAACAACAAATGTGTCTATCATTTTGAAGCATATAAAATGCCAATATTTACTGGTATTGGATTTAAATAATCCTCAAGGTCTGAGAAGATCATCCTCATTTCAATATCATAATATATACTTTAAACTGTGCTTAAAAAAATAATATCAATCAAAAATAAAGAAAGCATGAAAAGTTTTCTTAATTTCAATGGGCGTGTCTATCATTTTGACACTTAGTATATATAAGATAGGGAAATAATAAATAAATACAATAACTTATATAGAAAAACAATAGAATTGAAAACATGATGAAGACAATAATACCCAATAATTAATTATCATTGGTGGAAAATTTCAGTTTTGAAAATTGAAATATCGATAAAGGTATCATAGTTATGTTATTGTTATTAGGACTTAGTTGAGAGGAATCGTGTTATTTAATAATTGATATTCTCTGGGAGAGAATTAAAATATGAATGGATATAATTATAAGAAATTTTGTAGAACATATCAATAATCAAAACAATTTTAGGGAACTTACTGGGTTAAATCAGAATGCCATATGGAATATGCCTTTTACACAAAAAAAATTTGATATAGAAGCATTAATTAATCAAGTGATGTCTGAAGATTCGTCTGATGAAGAATATGAACCTCAAGAAGAAGTATGTTGATTTATATTAAAAAGTATTGATTTATTATAATTTCACTTTCATAATGTTTATAAATTTGGTGCTAGTTTCCCGACACTACTTCAATATTCGCATAGCCAGTATGGTGCCGTTTGGTTTGACCCTGATCTCCTCTGAAAAGGACCCGCTTGGAGGTTTATTTATCTCTGAAGAGTGAGCATAGCGAGCAGGAGTAGAAAGCTGGGATTTGATAAACCTAATCAAGGCACTTTTTAACTAAAAAGGACGCGATGAGAGTCCCCTTAAATCACAGTTACATAACCTCCTGAAATATTTATTGTTTGCACAACCAACATAATGGCCATGTCCAGTAGTAGTATCAGGAAACTTTTACCATAAATTTTTTAAGATTCAACTATTACATTAATTTATAATTTTTTTGATTGATAATAATTATGATTGATAATTGTTATTATCCATATCTATTTATTTATTGGCTACATTGTTGTATTTGTGTATTTAGTTAACACCAAATATTACTTATTATTATCTTGAAGGTACCAAGTAAACTTAGTCTTTAACCCAATCATTGTTATTAAAACATTTTGGTTATAATGACCTCAGTTGCTGTAATAATTCCAGTATCTTTCGCAAAGAAGTATTACAAATGGAATTGAAGCAATACTTTTTGTAAGAAAAGCAATGTTTAACTGTCTTGTGTTTCTTTATATGAAAATTTTGCCTATGATTTTTTATATTTCCTTTCTTCCTTTTATTGTAGTTGATGTCCATAGTTCAGGATTAAAAAAAAAAAATTATTTTTGGAGCAAAATTCAATACCTGAGGAAATACAGCCTCATCATCCAGGATTCTTCAATGGCGTAAAAGTATACCACACTGCCTTTCACACGAAAAGTCTTGTGATGCCTCACACTTTTCATGAATGGTAGGCAGCAGTTGACAATTGATGAAGTGATTTTGTTTGACGTGCCAAGTTTAAATACTAGCAGATCTACCGAAGAAGACGTGAACAGTTGCTGGCTTACAGAGGCAAAAGAAGAGAGACTTGGTATTCTTGAAAGATGACTATGACACATCAACTTCTGGAAGATGGAACCACCCAATATCTGCTAAGATGAGTTTGAATATTACCTTAGCAGGCCACTTACTTACACTTTGCGGTTGCAAAAAAGAATAGGGAAGTTTTTTTTTTTAGTGAGTGGGAATCTCACATTGTTGTGACTTTAGTCACACATCATCTCATGAAAGATTTTTTTTAAATACTTAGATGGTGTCTCATAAATGATTTAAAATATTGAAAGAGGTGTTGGCAAACTTCAAGAACAACCGAAAGTTGTTTGCACAGGAAAAGAGGAAATTTTTAGGCTACAGTTTTTTTTTAAATATTGGTGAATAAAATACTCTTTTAATTAGATTATACCCTATTTTAACATCATAAACTAACCATTTCCTTTTAAAAAAACAGATTTTTTGTTAGTTTCAATAATTTGAAAAGGACTTAATAAATACCTAAATAAGTGGCTATTACCTACATGAGACTGAATTAAAATATATATATATATATATATATAATCAGAAGTTATTTGCAATTTATTTTTTTCAAATCTAAAATTAAGGGTACAAGTACTGAAGTGCGGCTAATGCGCCATTCACTAAGGCGCCCTTCAAAGTAAGGCCCAATCTCCACTGAAAAGGACCCTTTTAGGGGTTTATTTATCTCTGAAGAGCGAGCGCAGCGAACGGGAGTCGAAAGCTGGAATCTATTAAAGCCAATCAAGGCACTTTTTAACTGAAAAAAAGGCGATGGGAGTTCAATAACAACACGGTCACATAACCTCTCAAAACAGGCCACGCCCATCAGCCGCTCTTCAGTACCTTTACCAAATTAAGTTTTATTAATAATCAAGTCAATTTAAATTCCATCACCTCACATATATCATCATATTTAGGAATCAATAATAGCTGCCCAAAATAAATCAGCCTAAAGAATACATTAGTTGTTAATATTGGCATTTTCTTCCCATTATTATTTATTCCCAATAGCTAATCAGTTTAAAGCCCTATCCCTTTAATAATTATGGACGTCTTATTGTGATTTATTTTCTGTTATACATTTAATAAAAAAAGTTTTGGGCATTCACACGTTTTGATCCAAAATATATATTTATATTTTTTTCTTTTATTCATAGAGTGATGAAGATACCAAAACCAATGAGAATACAGTAGATGAAGAGTCTATTCTGGATGATGAGTATTCTGAAAGTGAATCACCTGTTAAGGATACTATTCATGGAAATTCAAATGAACATTATTCAGATGTAAGTATATTCAATATTTTATTTGGTGTCAGTTCATGAGGTTTGATAATTATGAAAAATAATATAGATGTAGGTAATTGGTCACTATTTTAATTCAGCTTTTAATCAATTTTCTATTTTTTGATGGGCTACAGCAGTGGTTCTCAAACTTTGTATTCCAAGCCCATCCTGTAAGGTTCAACTGTAATTCATGCCCCCCCCCCACATATAATAATATTAATAATAATAACTCTTTATTTAATTGTCCCGGGAACTAGTCCCATAGGAACAAAAATATACAAAAACATATAATAGGATTCAGTGCCTTAGAGTATTATAAAAAAAAAATGAAACAAATTGAAATAAAACAAAAAAAAAAAACTGAGAAGCAAAATGAACAATAAAATAATCTTCTTGTGATGAACAAATTAAAAATGATTTGAATATCCTTGTGGAATTAAAGTGAAAATGACTATGTGTTTGCAGCTTATAATATATACATATATACACTTATTTACAAATAAAATAAATCGAACTTATATTAAAAAGATAAAATAAATAATAAAGGCCTATACCAATTTAAAATTGAAATTGAGAATTTGCAGAAACTATTTACAATTGTTTCAATAAAGCTCCCAGGAAACAGATCAAGAGGATGTTCAACACTAGGAAACTAAAGGAACCAGAACACCAGGAGGAGTATCAGAGAAAACTCACAGAGAAGCTTACGGAAGAACTACAGAGAGCAGGCCCCAGCATTGATGAACAGTGGAAGGGAATTTCTAATTCCATCAAAGCAGCAGCAGAGGAAGCACTGGGACCCAGACCAAAGATACAAAGGTCTCCATGGTTTGACGAAGAGTGCCTTCGAGCTACCGAAGAAAAGAATAAGGCATATAACAAAAGAGTTCAAAGGCACACCAGGAACACGGATGAGACCTATCGCGAGAAGAGAAGGGCTGAGAAACGGCTGCACCAAAGAAAGAAAAGAGAATGGGAAAACAAGCGGATGGAGGAAATCGAGAACCTACGTAGTGCTAATGAATGCAGACTCTTCTTCCAAAGAATCAATGAAGGCAGACGTGCCAAACCAAAAGTTACATGCTGTAAGGATGAGGCTGGCCACCTCCTCACAGAAAAAGAGGATATACTCAGAAGATGGAGACGGCACTTCAGAGAGGCACTTAACAGAGCAGACTGTTTAAATATAAGCCCAGAAGAAGAAGAGGAACAAGCTCCCGTTGAGGACTCTGAACCCCCTGACGAGGATGAGATAGAGGAAGCCATCAGGAAGCTAAGGAATAACAAAGCACCTGGGATAGACGAGATCCAGCCAGAACTCTTGAAATATGGTGGGGAGGAGCTAAGAAAAGAACTTCACAACATGATAGTGACGATCTGGGAACAGGAGCGTATGCCAGAGGACTGGGCAAAAGCCATAATATGCCCCATACATAAGAAAGGAGACCAGTCTGACTGCGAAAACTATCGAGGTATCGCATTCCTGTCATGCGCATACAAGATTCTATCAAGCATTCTCTTTGATCGGCTGTCCCCCTTGGCGGAAAGACAATAGGGGAACTACCAGGCGGGATTTAGAAGAGGTAGGTCAACTATATACCAGCTCTTCACACTAAGAATGTTATTAGAAAAGTGTAAGGAATACCGGATCACGACTCACCACCTCTTCGTCGACTTCGAGGCCGCGTACGACAGTGTGGATCGGATGGAGCTCTACCAGATTCTTGAGGAAATGGGAATATCTAAAAAGCTGACAAGGCTGGTAAAAATGACCATGAGGAATTCAAAGTGTGTGGTACGCATCGGAGCCGATGTATCGGAGGAGTTCTTCACAGACAACGGAGTGAGACAGGGAGATGCGCTCGCATGCCTGCTCTTCAACCTGGCCGCAGAGGGAGCTGTCAGGAGATCAGGAATTCAGGTTGGGGGAACCTTGTTTAACAGACTGGTGCAGTTGCTGGGATATGCTGACGACCTGGACATAATGGCCAGGTCCAAAGGAGCCCTAAGGGAAGCATTTCTTGCCCTCGAGAAAGCTGCAAGAAAATTCGGTTTAAAAGTAAACCAGCAGAAAACAAAGTATATGCAGGTTGGAGGGCTAAGAAACAATACCGAAGAGTACTTTGAGGTAGGTCAGTACAGATTCCAGGTGGTCAACAACTTCGTCTACCTGGGAAGTGAAATAAACTCCCAAAACGATGTCTCCCAAGAAATTAAACGTAGGATAATAACCGCCAACAGGTGCTACTACAGCTTATCCAGAAACTTCAAAAATCGTTATCTTTCAAGGAAGACCAAAATAAGTCTGTACAAGACAATAGTCCGCCCAGTACTAACTTATGGCTCGGAGGCCTGGGCCATTAAGAAGGCGGATGAAAAGCGGCTCTTGGTGTTCGAAAGGGGGATATTGAGGAGGATATATGGACCCATCAAAATAGGCGAGACATGGAGAAGAAGAAAGAACCTGGAACTGTATGAGCTCTTTCAAGAAAACGAGATCTCCAAAGTCATTAAATTGGGAAGACTTCGATGGGCTGGCCATTTGGTCAGAATGGATGATGGCGAGATCCCGAAAAAAGTAATTAAGGAGGAGATTGTAGGAACGAGAAGAGTGGGACGGCCGAACGTAAGGTGGATGGATGGTGTGGCTGAAGATGCTAGGACTCTTCTCGGCGTGCTGGACTGGAGGGCGGCTGCACGGGATAGAGCCAACTGGCGGAGACTACTTGAGGCGGCCCGGACTCGGTGACGAGTTGTTGCGCCGAACATGTATGTATGTATGTATTTACAATTGTTAGGGAAACTGGATGGATAGGAGGTGATTGAACAGGCGGGATTTAAAGGTAGGGAGAGTGTTGGAGTTATGGATAAAAGGGGAATAGAGTTCCATAGGAATGAGGACAGGATAATAATAGATCTTTCGAAAGCTGACGTTCGGTGGGCCAGAGTGTATAGATCTGAAGACTTAAAACGGGTATTTCGGGAATGGACAGAGGATTTGAACTGGAGAAGTTCAGTGATGTATGAAGGACGGCGAGATCGGATCACTAGGAAGAGGAAGGAAGCCAGGAAATATTTACGGCGGTAGGATGGGTATAACCACTTTAACCTTTCGTATAAAGGTGAGGTGGAGGCGTCTCTGGGGACCCCAAAGATAAATCGTACGAAACAATTTAATAACCGTTTTAGTTTTGCTTCAAGATCCCCAGAGATACCCCCATACACCACACAACAATAGTCAAAGTGGGAACACCAGGAAAGTGACCAGGAGCCTACGTGTTTCAAATGGAAAAAAGCTTCGGAGGTGATTTAATTGCTTTAAGGTGGTAAAGGTACCGGGGGAAATATTGGAGATGTGGTTTTTCCAGGAAAGGGTTCGGTCGAAGGTCACTCCGAGGTTTTTGATGGTTGGATAAAATTTAATGGGATTATTATTTAGGAGCAGGGTAGGGATGTTAGAGACTGTTTTAAGGAGTTGATTGGAGCCTATTAAAATTGCTTTCATTTTCTCTGCGTTCACCTTCAACTTATTAGCCTCTGCCCAGAGACTGATTCGATTTAAATCATCCTGAAGCTTCTTTGTCGCTGACGATAACTCGGAAGGTGGAAAGGATAGGTATATTTGGAAATCATCTGCATAAATGTGATATTGGGAGTGATGGATCAGAAGAGGAAGGTCGTTGATATAAATGGCGAACAGAGTGGGAGATAGAGAGGAACCCTGCGGAACACCACAGGAGAGGGGAAGTGTCTTGGATGGAGATTGGCCTGGAACGACTACGAACTGTGACCAGAAAGAAAGGATTTGAACCAGTATAAGGCGCTTGATGTATGGAGCTTCTGCAATTTGGTAAGAAGGATGTTGTGGTCAACTGTATCAAATGCTTTGGAGAAATCAAGAAGGATGAGGATAGTTATTTTTCGGTGTTCGATGGACGTTTGGAGGTCATGGGTAATTTTTAGGAGAGCGGATTGAGTTGAGTAGCCAGATCGGAAGCCCGATAGGAGAGGGTTAATGAGGGAACGTTCTTCTAGGAAGTTTGATAGTTGATTTTGAACAAGGCGTTCTAACGGTTTTGGGAGGTTTGAAAGGAGAGAGATTGGACGGAAATCATTCATTGAGGATGGGTTTGCCGTTTTGTTTAACGTTCGGACTAGGGCAGTATGTATATATATGTATTTAACTGTGCATATTTTTGATAACACGTTTACTTGAATTGATAATTTTTATTTAAGTTATAAGTTTCAAGCATATTACTAATATTACAATGGTTACAATGTTAAAATAATACACTGCATTTGTTTTCCCACACAAGTATTCAATTTTTTTTTCTAATAACTAAGCTTCCGCCTCCCCCCTCCTCATCAAACCCTTCATCACGCCCCTGCTGGAGAACTGCTGAACGAGAGGAAACCAAGCAAGTCTAGTCCTAAATTATGACAAAGACTCTAAATGGCATCTAAAAGTTTTATGTTTTGTCTACTGCCCAGTTTATATTAGAAAAGTATAGTGATAAAATAACTACAAAAAAGTTGACCCCTATTATAATGTTGGTATAAAAACTTAAATTACATTAATTCAGCTGGTCATGTTACTAAATTGAACTATATAAGGTAAACGAACCGGTAGTGGACACAGTTGAGGAAATTTTCAATGTTTTTTTTTGGGCTAAGGGTTTCCCTTGGCACTCATGAGATTGAATGCACATCTGGGGTATGCATCAACTCTTCCTCCTTCGATTCATGACCAATAAAATCTAAATTTTTATATAATGATCTAATTTGCACTAGTAGTGGATATTTATAAATTCAGAAAATTCAATAGTGGACACCTCAATGCGTTAGTAGTGGAAATACACGTTTACTACTTTTTCTTGGTCTAAAGTCCAAATTTTGTTACTTTAAATGCATAAATTGAATACTTGCTTATTTTCTAGCGTAATGGGTTAATAGGTAAACTAAAGTAGGAAATAGAAATTCTGACATTGAGAGATTATTTTTTCAAAAGTAAAAAACATAAAAAGGAGGATAACGAGTAAAATATTATTAACATATAATATGTATATGATGCCGATTGACGTGTGCGCCTTCTTCCTACGCTCCCACATTTCTTATGTTCCGGGACAGCGAGATTACTTTGCTTGCTGCCACCTAGAGCCTGGATACCTGAAGAGACAGGCCCAGGGTGACAGGCAAGTATCTGCGTCCTATGTGCACTGCCCCTGTACTCCTAACATATTTCTGCCTTCTGATTGGAATCAATCTTGGCGTTCCGATTACAGTGCCCCTCATACATTGATTACATGCCCACCTGCACTAAGGGCCCAAGCATAGATCATAAAATACAGTCGAACCTGATTAAGTGGAATACCTCTATAGGTGGTACAAAACTTGTCCCATCATTTTTCCCTTGAATAAACTCAAGTTTATTCAAGGAATGTTTTCACCTCTATAAGTGGAATCAATTTTGGGGAGTTACCTCTGTAAGTGGGATAATTTTTGTATTCATCTCTATTAGTAGAATCCATATTTCCAAGAAAACTTGAAGAGTTATCCTGTTCAGCCACAGGATTGGGAAAATTTGATAGGAGATACCAATGAGAAGCTTCCAACATTCAAACAGTATGTCCACATGAATGATGAAATTATAACAGCAAGAGAGCTGAATGATGAGACCTTAAAAAATT